>CM065736.1:47916495-47942153 GCA_033310375.1 Conus canariensis | reverse complement strand
AGTCTCAAGTGCTAATCCAGTGTGGTAAGAAAGTAATCTGAAATAACACACTGGCCCTGCTGTGTCAAAGGCACAGACAAGGCGTTCTCCATGCAATGCACAAAGTCCCTCTGAACAGGTCCCTGCACCAGCAAGCAGCAGTGTACTGCTCAGAGAGTAAGGAGCCGAGGCCAAAGAAAAAAGTAATTGTGGTTGCGATAAACATGACCCCCCCCCCCCCCCCTCCCCAAAAAAAAAAAAAATCAGTTGGAGCCCTTGCATGCATAACTGCCATCCCATAAAGCAAAGTGTTCACTTCTGTGCTAGGTTTTTAAGTCAAAATCAAGACTCTCCACTGACAAAAAGCAAAAATCATAGGCCTCCACCCCTTCTTCTTCCCTCTCCCAACCCCTGGAAAATTTTGAAAGTTTCATTCAAAATAGTACAATCAAAGTGATGAAAATCTGAGCATCAGGTGGGTTTAGTGCACTTTTCAGTCCGACCAGGACAAATTGTTTGGCTATTGTCTAGCTCTTTTGCTTTTGTAGCATCTTGCCATTGAGGGCAGGCAAAATAGTAACTGCCCTCACTTGTGATGAAGTTGACATGAGGTTTCATGACGTTAGTATTGTCTACTACAGTTTCAAAAATGCAACTTGTGCCATGTGGATTCAAAAAAAGAAGAAATGCAGTGATTCAGATGCCAACATCTGGGAACAGCTGCAAGTCAACATCTATAAAAGTATCCTGCCATGCCATAATGTCCATGTCTTCATGAGTTAGACTGACAGGAGATGGGGAAATCTCACTATGAGGAGAGTACACATCATCAACACTTTCTGAAAAGCCAGAATCAGGACTGGGGCATCCAGAGTCGCATTCCTTTTCAGCCTACAGCTGTCAGAATCAAGGAAAACTCCGGAACTTTCAGATCCGTCTTGGGGATGACCAGAAACACTGCACACAGCTTCATCCTGGTGCTGGATTTGGGTGTTGCATTCAACACTTGGTGTCAGCACCACATTGGTGAAGTCATCCAAAGTCAACAGTCCCTCCAGGGACTCCAGCATTTCCTTAGACAAAAATGTTGTTGCTTCACTTTGGACATGATTTCTCTCACCATGTTCTACAACAGCCGGATCAGCCTCATGCTGTATGAAGGAATTCCCCACTTTGGTCAAGTCTGCTGGCTGGCAGTGGGGGTCAGACCTAACATTACCCGTCTCACAGTCTGCAGTTAAGATACAGGTGACAGTGTGGACCTGACTGTCCCCAGACACCTCTTCAGAAGGAAGCATCAGTGCAGTATCAAGACCTTGCGATGTCTGAGTGAGAAGGGCAGGAAAGCATTTGTCGCCGGACGCCAATGGATGTCGACTGCTGACACTTCCACTGGACAGAGGGAAGGTAGGTTCCACTGTGGGCTCCTCTTTGTGGTAGTGGTGATCAGCCTGGATCACTTCTTTGATGGAGTCCACATTTGCTGCTGGGGACCCCACCACCGTTCTTCCAAGACTACATTTTCTACTATCATCCCTGAATTCTCTGTGTCTGACACACACTGCATCAACTTCCTCTGGCTGCCTTTTCTGACTGGTGCTTGAGTCTCCCATTTCAGCAAGGAGTTCTTCCAAAAAATCCAGGAGAGCATCAGGCTGAAACAAAGCAGACAAACTTTCTAGGAAAACTATGAACACAGCTAGGAAATGTCAACGAAAATGATGATCACTGTGAAGAATACTTAAAAGGATACACACTTTTCTTCCTTCCTTTCTTCTTTTTTGAAAAGAAAATCACATGCAATGACGTACTGAAGTGGCCACTGGTATCAAATCTAGATATCAACTGTTATAAACATTTGAACACATCATAAGCATTAGCTGCTTCTTGTTCAAATTTTCATATTTATTGTAAAACTATGTGATTGTAAAGTGGAATTAAATTTATTTAAACCAACTGTTAAAATTTATCAAAATCAAGTTGCTGATCCATTATTTTCCAACCAACCATGAAATGAATGGAACCTCTGTCCTTGGACTGCAAAACAGTAGGGTCCATTTTGCAACTTTGCAATGTAAACTTGCTATATTTGAATAGTAAGATTCAATAATACATTTTTTTTGTTGGTGTTAAACATGGAATTTTAGGCACTGTTTTGCAATCATATTCAATTCAGATACAAACAAGCAAGCATAAAATATTTGATTTTGTTATAAAGTGATAAAAAAAAACAAAAACTTATTTCAAATGTGTGTAGCAATAGGCGTTTTTGTTTTCTTCTTACAAACTAATGGGTCAATTAAAATACAAGCCTAAAACTGAATAACAAATAGGCTGTATAATTAGGAAAGTGAATGTATTAGCAACCTTTTAACATAATCAATAAAACCCGCTACACCCCTCTCTGTGCACTGAGAACACTGCAGCTACAGGACACCCAAGTTTGGCCTTTTCGCAATTTTTTTTCCTTTTCAGACAGCTAGAATACATCATAGATAAGTTTTCACAATTTACATAAGAGTTATGCCTTAGATTTATTTTATCCGGCTCAAAGTTCACAAACAAATCTTAACTGCAAAGTGTCTGAGCCAACTTGTGTGCTGTGATAATGCTTGCGATATGTTAGGAAGCTGTGAGGCACCTGTTGCAAACATAGTCGTGATGTGAGTGAAAAAAAAAGGTAACATTCTAATATGACTAATATTTCTGTAGTCTCTACTGACATTCAATCTAAAAGCATTAGCAACTTTCTAACACTTTATTAACTAACTAGCCTTTGAGCTAGGTTTCACTGCTCCCCCCCCCCCCCCCCCCCCTCCCATCTCCCTTCTCTTTGTGTTATGCCCACAGACCCTCCACCCACCTTCCCTTGCCATCAGCTCGACCTCCCCAGTTTCAATCTCAGCTCTCTCCTCCCTCCCCCCATTTTGACTGAGCCACACCACGAGACAATTTATGCTGTGCATTAACCAAAAGGAGCTCAGCAAGCAGCATGTGCTCACAAGCAAGCTGGACAAGCCAGCCAGCGGAATGCAGTCTTCACCGCTGCATGTCTGTTTTGGTCAGCTAGCTCGTTTCCCAGACTAGCTGAACTACAAATAGCTGATAATTAAGGATAATTACTTTTATGTGGAGAGTGTTCAGCTACGAAAGATCACGTCTAACATACAGATGGCACTGAAGATCACATGTGTTTAACTGCAGGCTGATGCATGCGACCATTTTGATCTCTGGCAGGAAATTTGCATTTTACTTACAATAATTTTTTTTAGTCACTACTGACATAATTCTTTTAACTGTAACAGCAACATGTACAAACAGGTTTTCAGGGAAACTTCATTTATTGAAATCAAATATGTGTATGATGTAAGTAATATGAAAAAGATCGTGAGTGTGTACAGTGGTGTGTGTGTGTGTGTGTGTGTGTGTGTGTGTGTGTGTGTGTGGTGTGTGCATATGTGTGTGTGTGTGTGTGTGTGTGTGTGTGTGTGTGTGTGTGTGTGTGTGTGTGTGTGTGGTGCGTGCATATGTTAGTGTGAGAGAGGAGAGAGTGGGAAGGGAAAGAGGGTGGGGAAGAGGAGCTATCTATCGATGTACTTATCCATAAAAATAGGTGTATTTCCTATAAAAAGTGGGTACAAATCTTCCAAATATTCATTAAAGCAGAGGTTGGGGGCAGGGGGAAACTTCCTTTAGAGGACAGATGGATACCTGATCTTGTGGCAACTACTGAACAAATGGGTTGTTTCAACACAAATCACTTTTAAACTTGAATCATCAGCATACTATGCACAAATTCAAGCTATTCTGCCTTTTCCCCCTCTTATTACAGGGTCTGTAAGTGCCACTACTGTTCCAATGTATCAGCTTGTTATTGAAGTTGACAAGAGTAGTTGCTCTTTGGTCATAGCATCAAAATTGGCACACCAAATTAACACCATGGTTGACTTTCACAAGCGGAGTTACCACTCAAGAACTTTGCAACTAGATTTCTTTTTCAACCTTTTCTTTTTCTTTTGTTATTTCATCGCTTTTTCATCAAACATGTACAAAATTGGGTGAAACTGCATGGGTTAAAAAGGTCTGTGAAATGTAACGAGTTAGATAATGTCAATATTAATTTGAATACCAATACATTCAACAATGTTTTTTCCCCCCAATGTCGAACACTCTTTTAAAAAATCTGTAAATCAGTTACATGTTTTATTATTGACTTATTTCTGTATTTTCTACTTCTCCCGCCCCCCCCCCCCCCCCCCCCCCCCCGGCTTCCATCATGTTTAATTCTCACATGGTTGATCAGCGAAGTCAGTTCAATATCAACGTAAAAACTCTGCTCTGTTTTGAGCATTACCAATGTGAAATTCCTAATGAATGATTTAAAATAAAAGAATACATAATGGTACAATGTGGTGGGTGTGGTATTTTCTCACAGTTCTTACCTTTAGAAAATACACCATTTAACGCAAATAAATGAAGTGTTTACAGACTGAATCCAACCCTTTGAATGAGTTAGTTTCTGCTTCATTGTTAACAAGTTTAGGTGTGTGCAGACAGATCTATGCTAAAATTTGTAAACTGTCAGCACACATACGCACACAAACGTGTGTAAACTTTTTTTTTTAATATATATACTACTAAAAACAATTGAAGTACCACCCCTAATTTTTGTATGCAATTTTTAAAAAGCTCTGATAAACCAATTAATATTGATAATTGAATAAACTCTGCTGGATAAGCTTACCCGGTTCTCAAATACTACTCCTCGTGCATTTTTGTTATGTTAAAGTCGGTCAGCAGTTATCTACCGCGTCGCACCTGAGGCAAAAAAAATCCCGAGAAATTATCGAACTTGTGTCGCTCCCAGATTTTGACACAGACACAGCAAGAAAAAAAAAATGTGATGCACGTGAAAGCAAGGTCTTTTCTGAGCAGAATTGCAATCAGTTAGCACATTTGACGGGTATAAAAAGTCGCGAAATTTAGGAAGATTTAACCATGCCTGCGAGACAACGACTAAGCAACACCGACAGAAGAAGAGCGATAGCATGGCACCAAGAAGGTATTGGCTTGAGGGAGATTGGTCGACGGCTTGGAGTGAGTCACCCAGTCATTCTGAGGCTCAGAGACCGTTGGCTTAACACTGGAAGTGTTGAAGAACAGCAGGGACGTGGACGGACGAGAAGCACCTCCAGACAGCAGGATCGGTTCATTGTTATCGCTTGTCTGAGAGACCGTTCAGCCAGTGCCACAGTACTCCGAGACCAGCTACGACAAGCCAGCAACGTCAACGTCAGTACCCAGACAGTTCGGAACCGGCTCCACGACGCCAACTTGAGGTCAAGGTCCCCAGCAGTGAGATCAATACTGACCCCAGCGCATCGAGCTCATCGTCGGGCCTGGGCAGCATGTCATAGAAGGTGGACAAGAGCTGAATGGGCAACAGTACTCTTCACAGACGAGTCAAGGTTCACCCTCAGGTTCAACGACGGGCGAGTTCGCGTCTGGCGACGTCCTGGAGAACGCTACGTTGATGCTGCCGTCAGGGAGCATGACCGCTATGGAGGTGGGTCCGTGATGGTGTGGGGTGGGTTCAGCCTACGTCACAGGACCCCCCTACACCGTGTTGAAGGCCGCCTGACCGGTGCCACCTACCGCGACACCATCATCCGCCCCCTTGTGATGCCCGCCCTGAGGGCAGTTGGCCAGGGCGCCCAGTTCCAGGACGACAACGCGCCGTGCCACCGCGCCGCCATCGTGAATCAGTTCCTACAAGGGCAGCAGGTGACAAGAATGGACTGGCCTGCCAGGTCACCAGATTTGAACCCCATAGAGCATCTGTGGGACGTGCTGGGGAGGCGAGTGCGGGCCCACAACCCTCCAGCAGACACCGTGGACCAGCTGTTTCAGTTGCTGGAGCAGGAGTGGCAGGCGATCCCCCAGGACACTCTCCGCCGCCTGGTGCACTCCATGAGACGTCGATGTGACGCTTGTTTGAACGCGAACGGTGGTCATACCCGTTATTAACATCATGACATCTACCATAGACTCTTGTTACTTTTCATTTTGGGGGTATGCCTCTTTAATCAAGTGTAAAACAAAGATAATTTTTTGTCACGGTGTTTGAATAAATTTGAATGGATTGAGGAATAATAAAAATAAAATATTCAATCATTAAATTATGTTCAGCTTTGTTTTCTTTCGAATGACAGCAGTTTTCCTAAGTGGTACTTCAATTGTTTTGAGTAGTGTATATATATATATTTTTTTTAGCAAGTTCCTACATGTTTATGCTGCCTGCATGCAATTTGTGAAGACTGTGACAACTTTTTTTTTATTTGTAAAGTGTAATCAATTAGTGCAAACCTTTGAATTAAGAGAAAAGCGCTCACCTCAAAGTCAGGGAACATGCAGTGATCTGCATCACCACACAAGACAGACTCTGAATCTGTTCCTTCGGCAGAGAAACAGTAGGTACTGCAGACCCAGGGCATTCAGCTTCTGTCTTCCATGGCAACGCAGCCTCATCCACACCTTCTCCAGCCAGCACTGACGTGGTCACTGGTGGTTTTGCTGTGAAGGGTAGCGGGGCGACAGCTTTACAGGAAGGAGTGGAGGTGGCAGAGCTCATCATCTTTAAGCATTGGTTCTCTTTCTCAAAAATAGCTTGGTTCTGAAGTAGTTCTGCATTCTCCTTCAAGAGTTGTTCCTTTTCTTTCTCCAGCTCAGCAACCTTTTCCTCAAGCTCTTCCATCAACAGTTTCTTCGATCACGGGCAGTCTGGGCAGCAATGCGATTCTTCATCTTCCTGTTTGAACATTAAAAGCATCCATTAAATTTTACTGGACATTCCATATCAAGAACACAGATACAGCTCATAAAATAACTCATAAACATGTTTGAATTTGAAACACACACACACACACACACACACACATGCTTTCTTTCCCTGTTCCGAAGTGGAAAAAGATTTCTTACAGACTGCTGTTCCTTACAAGGCTCTACACTCAGGACTGCACAGCAGTCAGAGAAACAAATCACTGTATGGGCAGACCTGATCCCTACTAAACCTGCCCTGCCAGACCACTGACAATTAACAAAGCTAACAAGTCATTTCTTCTGGATCCATTATATAAATCGGTACAGCAGGCCTCAGTAGACAATATTTCAGTCTGACTTGGTGAAATAGTGTGAGAAAATTCAACACAGGAAAATGTTTTAACTCAAACCCAGACTGTTGCTGGTGTCTACATTCTGAACACCATGGTTATCATGTTTATATAACAAGATGGATCAGCGTTCATCTTTTCTGCCACTAAAGTGCTGAAGGCAGAGTCACTGTGGCAGAGTTCAGCGGTGTCTGTTCTGGTGAATAATATGCAAGGCACAACCTTCTATACCTCCTAGTGACAATAATTGCCTAGTCACAGAGCCAGTGAGAGTGATCCTTACCATGTCTGTCCAATTTATATATCCCCATGAACTTGCTAATGCCAGTGACAAACATGCCATGTGCACAAAGGTAGGACTGGCCACAGAAGACTTCTCATTCAGTGCTGACAGATGAGGATGGAGGTGAGTTCTTTACAGTTCAATACTGGCCGGAAACTACATGACTGGGCAGTACTGTATCATAGTGGTGTATGCTTACTTTCATGTATTCTGGTGTCACAACCAAGCCCTCTTCCCTCACACATTTATCACAACCATTAAGAAAAAATACCATCATCCTTTTGTCTTATGAGAAAAATGTGACTGAAGAAAACAAATGGTGAATGCATTTACTCATGGCAAACATATGCTTGACACATAAATCAATGATTAAAGGCATGCAATTGTAGGATAAGAAAAAAAAGAGAAAAAAACAATAAAAGAAACAGGAAACGATAAAAATCAATAGTTATGCAGACTGTAATAACTTCAACAGATTTGGGAGGTATGGGGAGGGGTGGTGGTTAGAGGAGTGAGGGATGGGGGAATGAAAATATCCAATCTACTGTTTGAAAAAAACTATTTGTCAAAGTATTATATGATGTTTCACTGGCAACCTGAGGTCTGTGAATGCTGTTCAACATTCTACATGGAAGACTTTATCACATTTGACCACGTGAAAATGAAACTATCAACAGAACTACAATATGACTTGCATTCCTATGGCAGAAAGGAGGAATGAATTTTCATCTATGCCTCGAGTGACACGCACATAAAACACAGACACAGACACACACAGACACATGCCCACATACACATACGCATACAAAACCAAGAAGATATTTTTGGTATTGTGAGAATCACATAATTGGTACGGTCTCACATTTGAAAACATGTGTGAAGAAATCTTAAATAAATGTTAGCGAACCGCCTAGAGAACGTGGACAAACGAGTCACAAGACGAAACAACGCGTTTCGACCTCTTAGGTCTTCATCAGGTGAGACATAAATGAATAAAACAACGAAAATTCACTTAGCTTTGATCGCTTCAGATCACTTCACAGGGTTCAGCGCAAGGAAGAAGGCGTTTCTTTCTTTCTTCCTTGCGCTGAACCCTGCGAAGAGATCTGAAGCGATCAAAGCTAAGTGAATTTTCGTTGTTTTATTCGTTTATGTCTCACCTGATGAAGACCTAAGACTAAGAGGTCGAAACGCGTTGTTTCGTCTTGTGACTCGTTTGTCCATGTTCTCTGGGCGGTTCGCTAACATTTATTTAAGATTTGTTTAGATTTCCGCCTGCAGTCTTCTCGCTTTGCAACTAGATGTGTGAAGAAGAAAAATGACAAGTTGAAAATAGCATTTTCTCAATCCAGCCAGGTCTCATTGATTTAAAGATACCACTGGGGACAAAAGAAGAAAAAACAGCCATCAGTGGCAAGTCCTCTTAGAACTGCACCTTAATTTGATTTCTCTTTTGGTGCCACTCCAGTGACATTGTCTCCCCATGCTGCTTATTCCAGCTCCCTGTCCACAATCAAACCCCGGCTTGTGTTGCTGCAACCCCAGCACTGCCAATCCGCAAAGAGAATCAATGCCATGTCCTCACCTAGCAACCCACCAGAGGAGACACCACACAGCTGCCAAATTGCAGTACAACTATTGTTGGAGTTGAGAACTTACTGGCTGCTCCCAACTTTCTTTATCAAACCTGCATTTGGGTCACAAAATGGGATGAGGGAGAAGTTGTCAAATTCTTCCCTTGTCTGGTTAATTAAGCAAGTTCAGAATGAACTTCACTTGTCTGGTATGATTAGTTGCCCCTGGCAATTGGGCAATGGTCAAATTTGAGCCCTACACACACACACACACACTTGCATTTCAAACTATGGCATCAGGTCTTGTATTTGCCAGGGACAAGCACTTGTACCAAGAGATGAATCTGGAATTTTTTTTTTTCGTGCGTTTACTTTTTCTCATTTATCTTTCTTTCTATGATTTTATTTTGATTTTTTTTTCTTTCGGGCTCATTGTGACTGGAAAAGTTCCAGATGATGCAAGTCTCTAATTTAAAAACATCCTCCGATTCTGTCAAAAAACGCAAATGAACAGATAAAACTGCTACTTGCTGGTACTCAATATCACAGAGGTTGTTACGTCTATGGCTGTAAGTGTTCAACAGGAGCTGGTGAAAAAAAGTAGGCTTACCTTCTCAGTATCTTTTCATCTGCTGACAAATGAGACAATCGTCGTCGTTTTCTGGGTCCGCCGCCATCGTTGATTAGGCTGTCGTTTGTGATGTGGAAATTAACTGGGTGTTTGCCCAGAGCAGTAATAACAAACGCTTTCTGGAAAGACATTTTTGCGGACAATGTCACGCGAAAGACGACATGAGGTTTCTCATGCACACTCGTCGCACAGCTCCAAGATGGGCGTCAGCCGCAATGGTTTTTGCTAGCAGACGTGTACTTTAAAGATTGGCTCCAAGCAGAGCCCCGCCTTTTCATTGGAAGGTTGCAGACGACGTATGCTCCTATTAATAGAAATGTAGACACGTCAGCTGTAATGTTGTTCAATGATGAAATTGTTTCTTCGTCTTTCGTGAGACAGTGCACGGTGTGCGCATCTGTGAATGCCGGCTTTCACCGATCAGATGTAGTTTCCGCCGAACATCGAAGTAACTCAGCTTTATCAAGCTAGCAAATATCACAAAACATCTATTTTAAGTCAGAACACTGGTTGGGCCAATTACCGAAACGTAACTGCGTGAAGGTGCTGTTGTTATGTGTCGAGTGTTTGTGTGTTGCGTTAACCAAAAAAATTTTACTATATAAACTTTGCTCCCCCCCCCCCCACCCCCTTCACCTGCCCCCACCTCCAAGGCGGAATATTTATGCATCAGGACTAGAGATTGCAACTTTGATCAGAATACTGGAAGATTCTCAAAAACTCCGGAATACAGTACCTAATCCTGACCCGAATCCAAATCTAAGCCGTCCGGCGCAAAACTTTGTGATAATCTTGACTGGTAAATTCTGTCTGCTGTGTGGAGGCAGAGAAATCACCTCTTTCTTTCATCAATAGGCCTAAAGGAATGTTCCCGATCAGATAGCAGTAATTTCCCTTTATCTCTGAGCAACAATCTTCTGCTACCTAAGCATCTGTTATCATAATTCGGTGAATCTTGTAGTTCGACATACTTTTTTTTTTTTTTTTTTGTCTCCTAAATAATAGAGACGAAAAACAAAGGCCAAGTGTACGCAATCTTATTTCAGATTTTGCTTCTCTTCGTTGTTTGAAATCCACAGCTTGTTCATGGAAGACCCTCCATTATCATTTTGACGGTTTTGAAGTGTAGCTGGTGTAGCCGGGTGCTAACGGTACATTTTCTTGGTTACCCGTCGTAGACAAAATGTTTTGTTCAAGAGTTATCTTCCCACCTACCTCCCTTGATTGATTAATTTTTTTTTTTTGGGGGGGGGGGGGGGGGGGGGTAAACTCTTTAAAATACGAATACCTCAGAACCTACATAATTGTATATATGTTTGTGAAGTGAAGAAAAAATACTGTAATTTATTCGTTACAACCGTACTGGGCCGAGAAGCCCATATTTTCTCTAAACTGGTATTTTGCACATTTAATTTTGGCGCCATTTTCAGTTGTCCGTCGAACAAACCTTCAATAATTCTTGAGTTCACAAAAAGTATGAAAAAAAACAAACAAAAAAACAAAAACAAAAACAAAAAAAACAAAAACAAACGAAGAATCCGAAAATGCACATTTAAAGTAAAGTCCATAAGCTCTCATTTTGTGTATCGCATGCCTAGGATCTTTTCTGCACAGGCTTGCGACTATACAAAATAACCGACGGTTCCCTTGAACAAGTCGTCTTCTTTCGTTCATTGTTGGAGTTTGATCTAAATTGTCCTTCTACGAAATTCAGACCTCCCGAACAAGACCTTGCTAATGACTCCATTCCTATGAGAAATACAACTAAAAATGTATAAAAAAAATTATCGTCCATGCACCATTTCAACAGAGTAACATTTTATTGAAAATCGTATCAAAACACATATCTGTGGCGAAGAAAGCCAGTTGTGTTTTCTATCAATTTTCTAAAACAAAGTTCACTGCTCAGACACTGTCTTGGATAATGAAATTTATATGTATGAAAAGAGTGAAGTGCCAGCTAGGCCTATTCGTTCATTACAAAATTATTTCACACTGGTTTATCTAATCGAAATAGAGAAAAATATGACGCAAATACGTTAAAAGTGGGTTTACTATCAGACATTATCATCAATAATTTTACATAGCCACAAAGGTGTCAAATGTGACTTACTGCATTTTATTCCTTGGGTTCTGAGGTTTTTTTTTTTTTATTTTTTTTTTATCGATATCAAATATGTTTGAATAGGCTACTTTGAACTGACGGCGAGCCAGACAACACTGAAGCTGCGATAAATAGCACAAATTTCTGTCGGTTCCTGTCTGGCGAGGCTGTTTTGACTGCAGCAGTGTGTCACTTGCTTTGCGGTCCGGCTCGCGCTACACATTTAGAGGTGCTGAGTGTGAGACAGTAGCGCCAAAGACTGCCGTGAATGAAAACATGTCCCTAAAAGCTTTCGCTATGAGGACGGAAAACTCAACCATTCACGAGACAGTAGTGTGTTCCCCGAGAAAGCAGAGAGTGTGCTCAGTGTACTCAGTGAGAGAGAGAGTGCTCCCAGGGCAGTGTTCCTGGTTTGAGTTCCTTGTTATGGAAGGGAAATAAAAGGAGAAAAACTCTGCTTCGTTCTCTGCGTCTTCTTGACTGGCTGCTGTCCCTTGGCGCCTGAACCTACCATCGTCTGCCTGTCTTCACCTGCACACCCCTTACCACTCCACACCATCACAATGGAAGACCATCCATTGTGATTTTGACGGTTTTGAAGTGTAACTAGGAAGGGGAGGAGGGTGGGAGTCTGTTGAAGGGGTAGGTCCGTTTCGCCTGCTTGATGGTGCAGTCCTGGGAAGTGGGCGGTCTCTCCCACGTCGCTGGTGCAGTGACCCTCGATTGCCTGCACGCAGTTTGATTAAGGTTGCATGCCACAATTAGGATTCTGAACCAGATCACGTATAATCCATGCAAGCGTTTTGACGCCAAGTATAAGTTTGAGCCAGCATTTGATATTAAACTGATAATTGATCAAAAGAACAACCTGCCACCCCCAATCGTTTCAATTGTTGTTGTTGTTATTGGGTTTTTTTTCTGTTTTTTTTTTCTCACCAATGGCATCATTCACAATCTTCAAATACATGGCCTTCCACTTAGCTGATGTCACGTTTCAGGTCTTCACAGTCACTCGTGACTCTGTCTTTGTGCCAGGCGGTCTCCCCCGTATAGTCCCTTTTTTTTTTTATTTAAACGTGTCTGCTTGGAATCACCTGACTTGTATTTTGATAGCAATGTGAAAAAAAAAAAAGAAAAACAAGAAAAGAAAAAAAAAAAAAAAGAAAGAAAGAAGAAAAGAAAGAGAGAGAGAAAAAGAGGAGAATCAACTTTCAGACACAATGAAAATTCTGGAAACAATCTAACTGCGCCAGTCTATAAATACTCAACTCCCTAGGCTTGGCGCATTACTTTTTGATGTGCAACGTTCATTGTTCCAATTTGCCTAACTGGCAGTCTGTCTTGAACAGGTCAAAAACATTCGCGAGCTAGGGCAATACCGCGCGCGCGTGCCCAACGGTTGATATTAAACCGTCTGTGTCTTCAAAACTCCGTATTACCTGCACTGCTGGTTAAACAGTCAGTGTCGTCGACCCCTGTGATATCCGTATTGTTGGTATAAACAGTCAGTATCTTCAAAATCCCGTGATATCTGTATTGTTGCTATAAACAGTCAGTATCTTCAAAATCCCGTGAAATCTGCTTTGTTGTTATAAACAGTCTTAAATGAAACTGATAATTACTGTTTGAACATGAAAAAAGTAATAACCGCTCATACTTTCTTGCTTTTCTCAAAGACATGATGGGCAAAATGTGATCAATGTGAATTCACATAATTATGACTTCTGGACATATGATTATGTACCATAATCATGAAAGAAGTAACTATGATTTATGAAAACAAATAATTATGACTCATGCAAAATGGAAATCACTGTTAACGGAAAAACAATAATAGGCCTATGACACATAGGAATAGATAACTATGACACATGAAAACAGATAACTAAGGCTAGTGTAAAAAAGAATTATGATTCACGAAAAAAGATAGTCCCGACTCATAAAAACAGATGATTACGACCAACGAAAACATATATGTATGACTCATGAAAGGTAATTATGATTTATGAAGTCGGGTAACAATGACTGAAGCACATGTGCATTGGAGTGCCCTCATTATCTGGACTGTCAGATTGTAAAAGACTGTATAAATGTCAGACTGTAAAGACTGCTATGTCAGACTGTAAAGACTGACTGTATGTCAGACTGTAAAAGACTGCTATGTCAGACTGTAAAGACTGTATGTCAGACTGTAAAGACTGCTATGTCAGAGCTGTAAAAGACTGCTATGTCAGACTGTAAAGACTGCTATGTCAGACTGTAAAGACTGCTATGTCAGACTGTAAAAGACTGCTATGTCAGACTGTAAAGACTGCTATGTCAGACTGTAAAAGACTGCTGTCAGACTGTAAAGACTGCTATGCCAAGGTGCAGAAAGCCGGGAGTTGGAATTAACTATCGCACTTCACTAATATTACTGCTGACCGCATAGAAGGTGGGGTGTGTGTGTGTGTGTGTGTGCGTGCGTGCGTGCGTGCGTGCGTGCGTGCGTGTGTGTTTTGCCTCCTAGCGGACTGGTTTTATTTGTTTACATATTATCCGATGTCTGAACAGTGTCACAACAGGTGATAACAATGAAGTGTTCAATGCTTGATGTAGGTATTTGCATTAATAATGTTTGTAATAACAATGAAGTGTTCAATGCTTGATGTAGGTATTTGCATTAATAATGTGTGTGATAACAATGAAGTACTCAATGCTTGATGTAGGTGTTTGCATTAATAATGTGTGTGATAACAATGAAGTACTCAATGCTTGATGTAGGTGTTTGCATTAATAATGTGTGTGATAACAATGAAGTACTCAATGCTTGATGTAGGTGTTTGCATTAATAATGTGTGTGATAACAATGAAGTACTCAATGCTTGATGTAGGTGTTTGCATTAATAATGTGTGTGATAACAATGAAGTACTCAATGCTTGATGTAGGTGTTTGCATTAATAATGTGTGTGATAACAATGAAGTACTCAATGCTTGATGTAGATGTTTGCATTAATAATGTGTTGTTTTTGCTTCGCTGTTTCCGTGACGGAGAACTGGTGCACAAACAAAACAAACCAACCAGGAGCTATGACTTTTTGAAGCGGGTAGGTCTCCATAGGTTGTGCTAAAAGACAGAGGGGAGGGAAGTGGCGATGATTTAGTGCACCGAGAGTGTTAACCTAACGTGGCTGGAGAAGCTAACTGAACATCACTAACACGCTGCTCACCCTAGCTTAACATCACTACCATACTGCTAACCCTAGCTTAACATCACTACCACACTGCTCACCCTAGCTTAACATCACTACCACACTGCTTACCTAACTTAACATACTACCATACTGCTAACCTAACTTAACATCACTACCATACATGCTAACCTAACTTAGCATCACTACCACACTGCTACCCCTAACTTAGCATCACTACCAGATTGCTCATCCTAACTTAACATCACTACCACACTGCTAACCTAACTTAACATCACTACCATACTGCTAACCTAACTTAACATCACTACCAGATTGCTCATCCTAACTTAACATCACTACCACACTGCTAACCTACCGTAACATCACTACCACACTGCTAACCTACCTTAACATCACTACCACACTGCTAACCTACTTTAACATCACTACCACACTGCTAACCTACCTTAACATCACTACCACACTGCTAACCTACCTTTACATCACTACCACACTGCTAACCTACCTTAACATCACTACCACACTGCTAACCTACCTTAACATCACTACCACACTTCTAACCTACCTTAACATCACTACCACACTGCTAACCTACCTTAACATCACTACCACACTGCTAACCTAACTTAACATCACTACCACACTGCTAACCTAACTTAACATCACTACCACACTGCTAACCTACCTTAACATCACTACCACACTGCTAACCTAACTTAACATCACTACCACACTGCTAACCTAACTTAACATCACTACCACACTGCTAACCTAACTTAACATCACTACCACACTGCTAACCTACCTTAACATCACTACCACACTGCTCACCTTATCTTAACATCACTACCACACTGCTAACCTAACATAATTCGTTTGGGTGAATCAAGTGATTGGAAATGTAAATACGTTTTTGAAACAACTTCGGCAAATACTGATTGATAGCCAATGGCAAAACTGACATGAAAACATCCAGAACAGTGAGCGATATTCATATAATGTAGAACTTTTAAGACATTTGCCTGTCGTGAAAACCATCGCTCACTTAATATTGACAGGCATATTTTAAGTTATCTGACAAGATTTAGATTAAGAATTTTAGACATCAAAGCGAATTAGTACCGATATGCAAATACTAATCACATTAACATGCTCTGTCCTTTATACAAAAACGTAAATGAAGACGAATTGCATTTCTAATTTTTTTTTTTTTGGTCCTGTGCTGCAGGATTTACGATATGAATACACTCCCCAGAAATTCTTTAAAAATCCTTGTTATTTTCGAGCCGCTTTGCTCATGGCAAATGGAAATGAAGGAGTGCTGAAGAGGATAAGCATATGTGTATACAAGGCCTTCAAGGGGCGCGCAACTATGGTCAGTTAATTGAACCCAACTGTTGCATTCATTGCGTGCGCTTTGTATGCTTATCTGTCAGCTTATTGTTAAACTATACTATGTTACATTGCTATATGAATTGTTATTGTTATATTGTACCCCCATCGGAAGGGGCCATGGCCTTTACTGATTAAAAGGTTTTGTTCGTTCTCTCTCTCTCTCTCTCTCTCTCTCTCTCTCTCTCTCTCTCTCTCTCTCTCTCTTCTTCTCTTCTTCTTCTTCTTCTTCTTCTTCATCTCCTTCTTCTTCTTCTTCTCCTTTTTCTTTTTCTTCTCTCTCTCTCTTCCTCATGTGCTATGCATATATATAGGTGTGTGTGTGTGTGTGTGTGTGTGTGTGTGTGTGTGTATATATATTATATATATGTGTGTGTGTGTGTGCGTGTGCGTGTGCGTACGTGTACGTACGTGTGTGTGTGTGTGTGTGTGTGTGTGTGTGTGTGTGTGTGTGTGTGCGTGTGCGTGTGTGTGTGTGTGTGTGCATAGATTGCTCGGTAATGCTGTGCATACCCACGCACTGTGTGCGTACCGTGTCTGAACCAATAAAAACCTGGCACGGAAGGACCTGCTTCCTTATTGCAGTCAGAACAAGTGAGTGACTGGGGCGGCGGGACGAGTACAGTGACGTGCAGGTGCTGTCACGTCCGGGAATGGAGAAACGGAGAAAGGGGCGATTCCTGAGAAAGCAGTGACTCAGTCACGTAGAGAATAGAGAGGCGGAGAGATGACATGACGCGAGAAGGGCTACGACACAGTGACACAGGCAGTCACATCAATGACTGGAGAGGCGGAGAGAGAAAGCTATGCGGGAAGAGCTGAGATAGCAGTGATACAAAGGAAAATACAATACAGAAGAAAGGAATGTCCGACTTAAAAAGCAAGAAAACGAAAACGTGCAACAGTATAGCCAAAAGTATACTAGGGAGGAAATAGGGAGAAAAAAAAGGAAAACATTGTTCCATGGTGTATTACCCTTCTTCATTGTCAGAAGTTCGTAGAAGTTGCTTAATAGGTAACCAGAGTTACTCTCCTTGTTTATAATTTGATGTTAACAAAAATACTTTTTTTTGCTTAGTATGTGACCCTCTTCTGGAGCTAAAGTTACGTTCCCTGTTATTCTTTTTCTTTTCTTACTTTCCTTTTTTGTGTATACTGTATGCCTCCCCTGCCTCATACTAATCATCTTGTTATGACCACTTGTGTTTATGACAATATTCAAGATAAAAAAACAAAAACAAAACCTGCGCCAGCCCTGGATGTATACATGTCACACGCCGCGTTCGCACGCTCTCGGTCACGAACTCAGCATGCTAACTCCATGCACACGCATCTACTGCGTTCATTCAGAGGAACACCAACAGACTAAAGCTTTGTTTCTAAACGCTCCCTTTCTTTACAATGATAAGCAAAATCAAAATGAATACATACATGAATCAAATCAATATTTCATGACATTCCAATCACGTCTTTCCCAATTAATATATTATGACAAAATACTTTCTATCATGACAAAATACTTTCTTCTTTTCCACTTTCATTCTTTTACACCATGACTCCAGTCAATACTAAATGTTCCTGGGTAAGACAATCTTCTTCCAGACTGTTCAGAGGAGGCTGCCGCTCTAGGCTCGGACACCGAGGTGATCTGAAAGAAACCCCAGGTCCCGTAATTACTACTTATAAGAATTCTTTTCTCTTACCCTTTCTCTCTTTTTTTCCTTTTCTCTTCCATACACAAAATTCCACGTAAACACGAACGGATACTCACAAATCATCTAGTTTCTCCAAACCGCAACTACCTACAGGTGGGGTTAAGAAGCAAAATTTTCTCAAGAAAATTAATATTGGTTTTATATGTTTTTTTTTTTTCCAATTCTTTTCAATACACGCGATTGTCCATAAATCAATAACGAATTATTCACAGATCAATATTATCATTACAAATATGTCAGTTACATTTACCCGACATTTATTCAATTTTCTCTTTCCTTTCAAAGAAATCGCGCATTCCCAACTGATACTCACCTCTAGGGAACAAGCACTAAGATAATGGCCTTAGCAGACTTCTGCCTGCGATTACACTTCCGACCTCTCACAGGTCACAGGACATCGCTGACCTCTCACAGGTCACAGGACATCGCTGACCTCTCACAGGCCACAGGACCCCAAGTCCTACTTTCACAACCCCCCAAGGGCTGTTCTGCCTAACAGGCAATACTATGAGCTAGACGCAAAAGGGAGTTAAAGTCTCTTAACCCCACAAGGGTTAACCAGAAGAACTCGGCGTCTGCTCTTGTCCAAGCCATCTCCAGGTCTGATTCAAAAATTGTTATTCACTCAGTCACACAAAAGTGAGCTTCACTCATATTCAACTCTCAGCGTCCTAGCCAATCCAAATCGAGTTCACTTACGTGGTGTCACACCATAATTTGATTTTTTTTTCACACAGCTTCACAAACAGCGTGGTCCTACACCACAAGTGCAAATATTCACCAAAACATTTATCCATATTTTTATCAACATCATCGCATCAAATGCATGTTTCAATCCTGTTCATGACACACATCGAATCACTAGTCATGACAATATATTTATTTGTGTTGAAATATGTTTCTGCCATTGTCGCTAGGAACATTTTCCAGCTCGGGGCATACGAACGCGTCATGGATATCGTGTTTGGGTGTTTGAAATGTAAGGCTGATGCATTAGAGTATAGAGTATAGGCGTTCAAAAAATCAAAAACAAAAAAATAAAGAATTTCCGAAAAGTCCCAAGGATCCAAGGAATCCACACTGACAACAGTTTGCAGCATAAAGAGTTATTTATATAAACCTGAACAATCTTTTTCTTTAACACATATCCTCTAACCATGCAAACTTACACACACACACACACACACACACACACACACACACACACACACACACACACACGTACAGACAGACAGACAGACACACACACACAGACACAGACACACACACACACACACAGACACACACAGACAGACACACACACACAGACAGACAGACAGACATACACACACACAGACACACACACACACACAGACACAGACACAGACACACACAGACACACACACACAGACACACACACACACAGAGACACACACACACACAGACACACACACAGACAGACAGACAGACACAAACACAGACACCACACACACACACACACACACACACACACACACACAACACACACACACTGACAACAACTACTCAAACTTACTCTCCTGACCAACACAGTCAGGGGTGGAGCGGGGGTAGGGAGGAGGGATGACAGGGTCAGCCATATACGCTCAGCTTGCACTGTTATAGACACTGTCGGGGAAAGAAAATTTCTGGGGGAAGGGGGTGGGGGGTGGGTAACAAGCACAACGGCCACGTGTGGGAAATACCACTTAATTTTTCACCCCAGTCAAACAGTCCCAAAGACTGTGCACGTGCCTGGACCAAAAAAAAAAAAGAAAAAAAAAAGAAAAAAAAGAAGAAACAACAACGACAACAACAAAACCCACCAAAACAAAACAAAACAAAACAAACAAAAAAAAACTCTAACAAACCAAAAAACAAAACCCACATGGACTCTCAGCATTCAAGGGGAAAAACTTGTGTCACTCAATGAATAGTAAGCGAAATAGTCGTAAGGGGCAAAGAAGTGACATGAAACAAAACTTTGGGTCACACATGTTCAGCTCTAGAGCTCACACACTTTTCCCCAACATCAAACGTTCAGAGTCCACACACAGGAGTCCGGGAGCTCACACACTCCTTCACAACATCAAACGTCCAGTGTCCACACATCGGAGTCCAGGAGCTCATACGCTCATTCACAACATCAAATGTTCAGTGTCCATACACAGGAGTCCTGGAGCTCACGCACTCCTTCCCAACATCAAACGTTCAGTGTCCACACATCGGTGTCCGGGAGCTCACACGCTCATTCACAATATCAAACGTCTCTAGGTATTCGCAACTTTTGGTATAGCTGTAGCAAGCAAGACGATAGAATGCGACACATGGAAGGGGCAGATAGTTTTATCATGGGGACTGGACCAATATTTGACGGAATGGTTGGATAAAGGTAAGATTGATAGTTCATTGAATATGCAGGTAATGGTAGTATTTCACGGAATGGGCGTAGAAAAGTGTTATGAATATTGGACAGGTATTTAGTGGAATGGACTGATTAATAACATTTCAAAGACTGCAAATGGTCAATGCTAGAAGACTCCATCATTTATTAGCCAGGCATCGTCAAGACTTGAACTCGTGACTCTCAGAGTGACAGCTCGGTCTTCTAACCTCTTATCTGTAGCTCTTGTTCAAAGTAGCATCCAGATAATTTGGAAGTTTCTCGAAATGCATGAAAATGGCATTGATAGAATTAGGATCAATGAGCAGTTGTATTTGAAAAAAGAGAGACGAAATTGGACAACAGTAAACAGAACTACATACAATGGTCAGCCTTTCTCTGTCACATGTGTTGCTGTCTCTGCTGTCTTACGGGAACATTCCCCTTACTTTGCTCATTCCTACTCTGGGTGGACCCAGTCTTCCCAACCCAGTCCCTACCCCGCTCAACAGTCCTCAGTTACAGCCTGCTAGGTCCAAGAAAAATCCACAATTATAATTTTTCCGGTGACTCCTAAGCCTCAGTAATGGCTGTGCTACAGAGATCAGTCTTTTGCCTCACAGCTTCGCTTTCAGAAAGGCGTGAAACAAATCCAAGCCCAGAAAACGGTCCATCGACACCTGACGTGACAAGAGCAACACCCCCAGCCAGACGGGCGTCACCCACAGCAGACTCTGATAATCATGTGGTACCAGGAAGCACACCAACCATGTAACCCAGTGCATGGACAGAGCATGTAATAGGTGTAGCATGTGAAGGGCAGAGATGTGTATCCCGTGCTTGGCGTACAGCGCCATCTGACAGAATAAAACAACGAGAAAGGCCCAGAACACTCGCACAGTCCATGGGTCCTGCCAACCGCAGAAGAATCCGTACAAGGTCAGAAAGTAACAGAAATTGTCCGTGCAGTTGAACAGCACGCTCTCCATATCCCAAAAATCCGTCACGTACAGCGCCCAATAGGAAACGGGCTCGTACATCAGCGCCACCACGCTTCTGATTCTGCCGACATCCAGGAAGCGGAAGTAGGGCAGGGTGACCGGGGGTCGCAAACTGCCGATGGCGGTCGCCGTCTCCTCGTCGTAGCGGTCGTAGCCGTGGTGGATGAACTGGCCGGCAGCAACGTAGTGTCGGTAGTCGTCACTGAGGCGGACCACGGGGGCCCCGCTAGAGCCTGGGCAGGTGGTGGCCGAGTACAAAGCTACGGTCATACTGTGTCTGCGTGACATCTTGCCGATGGACACCTGGACAGTAACAGGTTAACGAATATCAATGATGATGATGATGGTGATGATGATGACTGATGACGATGCTGCTGCTGCTGATGACGACGATGATTATGATTATAACAACAACTTGGGAGAACGCAGACTTCAACCAAGATTGAACTGGTAGTTAGCTTTTTTTCAAAATTTTTTTTTGGACTCTGCACTGATAAAATAAAAAATCCACACCTGTCCTCCCCTGTCTTCCTCCCTCCCCACCCTTATGGATGTTACTTTGGTCGCTAGGTCCGAGCTGTAATCTCGATCTGCATCAGATCTTTTCTTAGTCTGAATCTATCAGTCAATCGTATAAGCCTGTTTTTTTTTTCTTTTCTTTTTTTTCAGGAGAAAAGAAAAAAAAACAACAACAACTCAGAACGCCCTGTTTAATAACATCTAGGAAAGTTAAAAAAAAAAAAAAAAAATCTTGAACAGCCCTTTGACCGGGAGATTCACCACCATTTCGTGAGTTTGTCCTTTGGCCGCTTTCCCTCTTTAAACCAAGTTCCCTTAAAATCGGTTGTGTATCACTTATGCCGACAGACAGACTGACAGACGCAGGTGAAAAACACTCTTCTTGGTGAAAGAGATGATAATAAACAGCACGCACACAATGCAGTTGTTGAGATGTGACAGATCTGCTCGTTGTGCATTTGTACCTCCGGTATCTCTCATTCACAAGGCAATCACTACAGTATGACATATCACTCAAAAGAACTGAATTGAATTCATCATCGGTATCATCACTTACTTAATATCACTATTTGACGTAAATTCATGATGCGAAAAGGTAGTGGATGGAACACATTCAGACCCCAGACTTACTCCATTTATCTACTTGTCTGTCTGTTTTGTTTTGTTTTGATTTGTTTTGTTTCTTTACTGTTTTTTGTTTTTGTTTCTGCTTTTAAAAAATCTTGTTAATGCCAGTCTTACTCAAAGGAAAGTGCATTTTATGAGCTGATAAATTTTTCTTCCAGTTTGCATGATCCAACATTACATTCTTCACACGTGAAATGAAAAATGGTGCATATTAACGGGCCAAACAGCTGTTTGTATTGTGTTGTATTCTCTTTAAGTACAAAGAATTTAATATCAAGTAACATTTTAAAAACAACAACAACAACAACAGCTAGCACCAGACACTTGTTGGTGCACTACACTTGGGTTACAGATTTACGTATCGTCGTACCGTTTTGTATGATATCATTGCCTTGTATTGTAGTGTCTTGTACTGCATTGTACATCCAACCACCACCGACGCGAACATTCACCTGAATCCATTCAACAGACTCACTTTCTTGGGACTGCCGTGAGGATGGGAGATGATGATGACGTCAGTATCATGTGGCTGCCTGTACAGCAGACGACTGAGAGAGAAGACTCTCCAGGAGAAGGTCTTTTCTGTTTTCTGTTTCAGCCACGTGACCACCTCAGGTGGCAACGGCTGCTCCAACGTGAAGGACGAGTAGTCCATGGCCCAGACTGATCTAAAGCCTTCCTTGATGCCCTTGCACTGCAACAAAGACGACGTGTTGACATGAAACTCTGGAAGAGTCTGTTCTGATAGATCCTGTGAGTGACGAACTCAAGGCCTAGCACAGCTGCGACAGATGGAAGGTTTTCATTTGTACCGTTCATTGACCAGCTGTCCTCTTATGTCATGCATATTTCAACAAACACTGCACAGAGCTACTGATGCTAACTGTTGACAAGCCAGGGCAACAGATACAAAAGAAGAATATAGAGAAGAATATAGACTGTCATTTAGCAGGGCGGTGCAACACAATGGAATGCAATGCAGTTCATTGCAGGATAACGTTGTGCATCCAATGCCTATAGATATGCTACAGTGTGTGTGGTTTGTTTCTGTCTTTTTGTAATTTTTGTTTCAATTCATGCAAGCATCGCTGAATACACTTAATATGCTTGTTGAAGCACCAGCCTTAAGTGGAATATGAGGGCATGAAAATATTCAGCATTTTTGTCTTTTTCTTTTAAATCTTTGTTTCCACTCATTTACACGTTGAGTACACGTTGAAAGCACTTTGAAGATACCTATAATCTCCGTCCAGTGTTCAACTGTTCATGGGAACAGAAACATGTTTTCCATATCATGATTCCAGAACATGAAGCTTGGCTGTCAGAACAGGGAGGTAAAAGATTTATATACCTCAATGTCCGCTCGTTTAAAAAAAGGAAACCACCACCACCACCACCACCACCACCACCAAATCCTTTCATTACCTTCACCCCTTCCCCCTCACGGTCACAGAAGAAGATGACGTCAGTATGTAGCGCCTCGAAGGGGTCAAAGATGACGTGCTTACTGGTGTGCACCACCACCCCCCTGGAGCGGTCATAGGTCACGAACCCTGTCCCGTGATGACCAAGCCGCGTCAGTCTGTTGTAGGAAATAGGTCTTCAAATGAAATGGCCGTTCAGAAGAAACGTTTGTTTCTGTGGTATCTATGGCCATGTTTCACAACCATTACAGGTTTGTTTTTTTTTACGAGTGATTTGAATTGTTTTTTTGTTTTTTTTTTCAAGCAAATGTATGTCCATATCTGTTACAAAACTAAAAAAAAACAAAACAAAACAAAAAAACATGAAAAAAAAAAAAACCCCACAAAAAAACCCACCTGCTTTCACATTGCCTTGTTTGATTTTCATAAGACGTTTCCTATGGAATCACAAATTGGTTTTACAGTTTCATTCTGTTTCCAATAGCAGTCATTTACTCCATCAGCTTTTTAAACTTTTTTTTTTTCCACAGTCATTTGACGTGTTTTGATATCCAAGTTTTCTATCATGGTATTCATGAGAAATCCCCCCCCCCCTCTCTCTCTCTCTCTCTTTATTCATTTATTTCATCTTCATAATCTACTTTTGAATCACAAAGAGGTATTTCTTTTGTTAATTTCTATAACTTTAATTTCATCCACCCAGTCTTTTGGTTTTCACATCTGGTGTTATTCCTTATTTCTTAATCAGCATCCTGACATCAATTAGTTTTCAATCATATCAAGATCATTGTTTGATTTTTTTTTTCACCTTTCAATTCATCCTATATTTCTTGTTTCTATTTCCTGGATACGTCGACTATGGTACAATGGATTCATTGATTTTATAGTGCTTTTGGTTTTTGCAGTCTTTGCCCTGTAGCACAAAGTAAAGTGTGTGGATATTTCTAAACCTTTCATGTTTATTGTAGAACCTCTTTCTTTGGTCTCCAGTTTCTCAGTGCCTAAACTCACATCAGTTACTTTCTTGCATCAACCCAACCTTCGTCATTTTTCACAAATAAACATATCGATGCAGGAAGCTTTGCAATTTACAGCCTTTTATTTTAAACCCAAAATGTGCGTGTGTGCGTGTGTGCATGTTTGCATGCATCCATGTAGGCCTACATCATCTACGCGCGCGCGCGCGCGCGCGCGCGCGCGTGTGTGTGTGTGTGTGTGTGTGTGTGTGTGTGTGTGTGTGTGTGCGTGTGTGTGTGTGCGTGTGCGCGCGTGTGTGTGTGTGTGCGTGTGTGTGAACGAAAGGAAGGAAAGGCCAAAACAAAAGAAAAAGTAAGGTGGATCCTGCAATCACATGCGGTCTCACCTTCTTTTATCTGGACCATCTGGAAGATGTGTGAAACGGTCGGGACTTTTCTTGCGCACACGCAGTTTCACAACTCGCTGAGCAATGTCCCGGATGTCCTGTAGCACATGTGGGAGTTGCCACCTCTCAGGCAGGTGGCTAAGGTCAAGGTCAGGGAAGGGGATGAAACGGGGATGGTGGGTTTCAGCGTTCGGACACAGATCCATGAAGGTGCTTTCTGGCATGGTGCTTTCTGGGTAAATGATGGGGTCAACTTCCGGCACCAGGCTTGGAACCTTTTTCTACAGAAACAGCGTTTACCT
>CM065736.1:47901495-47911495 GCA_033310375.1 Conus canariensis | reverse complement strand
ACAGTCCTCCTGGTCTTTGTATGTTTATTTGTCAATCTAAACCAAGGGCTGCAGTGTGAACAATGTGACCGATAGATCAGAGAGTTTCACCCAGACTTCCTAGTAACAATCCCCTGCAGTGGAAGAGAGTGGTCAGATCACTTCGTCCTGTCTGTATTTGGACCTTACTGTTTCACTACATTACCGATGTAGTCATGGCAGTTGTCTGTATTTGGACCATACTGTTTCACAACATTACTGATGTAGCCATGGCAGTTGTCTGTATTTGGACCTTACTGTTTCACTGCATTACCGATGTAGCCATGGCAGTTGTCTGTATTTGGACCTTACTGTTTCATTACATTACCGATGTAGTCATGGCAGTTGTCTGTATTTGGACCTTACTGTTTCACTACATTACCGATGTAGTCATGGCAGTTGTCTGTATTTGGACCTTACTGTTTCACTACATTACCGATGTAGCCATGGCAGTTGTCTGTATTTGGACCATACTGTTTCATTACATTACCGATGTAGCCATGGCAGTTGTCTGTATTTGGACCATACTGTTTCATTACATTACCGATGTAGTCATGGCAGTTGTCTGTATTTGGACCTTACTGTTTCACTACATTACCGATGTAGCCATGGCAGTTGTCTGTATTTGGACCATACTGTTTCACTACATTACCGATGTAGCCATGGCAGTTGTCTGTATTTGGACCATACTGTTTCGCTACATTACCGATGTAGCCATGGCAGTTGTCTGTATTTGGACCATACTGTTTCACAACATTACTGATGTAGCCATGGCAGTTGTCTGTATTTGGACCATACTGTTTCACTGCATTACCGATGTAGCCATGGCAGTTGTCTGTATTTGGACCTTACTGTTTCATTACATTACCAATGTAGTCATGGCAGTTGTCTGTATTTGGACCTTACTGTTTCACTACATTACCGATGTAGTCATGGCAGTTGTCTGTATTTGGACCTTACTGTTTCACTACATTACCGATGTAGCCATGGCAGTTGTCTGTATTTGGACCATACTGTTTCATTACATTACCGATGTAGCCATGGCAGTTGTCTGTATTTGGACCATACTGTTTCATTACATTACCGATGTAGCCATGGCAGTTGTCTGTATTTGGACCTTACTGTTTCATTACATTACCGATGTAGCCATGGCAGTTGTCTGTATTTGGACCATACTGTTTCACTACATTACCGATGTAGCCATGGCAGTTGTCTGTATTTGGACCATACTGTTTCGCTACATTACCGATGTAGCCATGGCAGTTGTCTGTATTTGGACCTTACTGTTTCACTACATTACCGATGTAGCCATGGCAGTTGTCTGTATTTGGACCTTACTGTTTCACTACATTACCGATGTAGCCATGGCAGTTGTCTGTATTTGGACCTTACTGTTTCACTACATTACCGATGTAGCCATGGCAGTTGTCTGTATTTGGACCTTACTGTTTCACTACATTACCGATGTAGCCATGGCAGTTGTCTGTATTTGGACCATACTGTTTCATTACATTACCGATGTAGCCATGGCAGTTGTCTGTATTTGGACCATACTGTTTCACTACATTACCGATGTAGCCATGGCAGTTGTCTGTATTTGGACCATACTGTTTCATTACATTACCGATGCAGCCATGGCAGTTGTCTGTATTTGGACCATACTGTTTCACTACATTACCGATGTAGCCATGGCAGTTGTCTGTATTTGGACCATACTGTTTCACTACATTACCGATGTAGCCATGGCAGTTGTCTGTATTTGGACCGTACTGTTTCGCTACATTACCGATGTAGCCATGGCAGTTGTCTGTATTTGGACCTTACTGTTTCATTACATTACCGATGTAGCCATGGCAGTTGTCTGTATTTGGACCTTACTGTTTCACTACATTACCGATGTAGCCATGGCAGTTGTCTGTATTTGGACCTTACTGTTTCATTACATTACCGATGTAGCCATGGCAGTTGTCTGTATTTGGACCATACTGTTTCACTACATTACCGATGTAGCCATGGCAGTTGTCTGTATTTGGACCTTACTGTTTCACTACATTACCGATGTAGTCATGGCAGTTGTCTGTATTTGGACCATACTGTTTCACTACATTACCGATGTAGCCATGGCAGTTGTCTGTATTTGGACCATACTGTTTCACTACATTACCGATGTAGCCATGGCAGTTGTCTGTATTTGGACCTTACTGTTTCACTACATTACCGATGTAGCCATGGCAGTTGTCTGTATTTGGACCATACTGTTTCACTGCATTACTGATGTAGCCATGGCAGTTGTTAGAGTAGAACGCTGTCCTTGGGAGCTTTCAGATGGCTGGAAGAGTATAGTGTGGTAGGAATGAGAGTTGGAAAGTTCGGAGAAAACCAATATGGTTAGGCGGTTTGAGTTTTGACAATATCGAAGAGAGAGAGAGAGAGAGAGAGAGAGAGAGAGAGAGAGAGGAGAGAGAGGAGAGAGAGAGAGAGACAGAGACAGAGACAGAGAGACAGAGAGACAGAGAGAGACAGAGACAGAGACAGAGAGAGAGAGAGTGGCAGAGACAGACAGACAGACAGACAGACAGACAGACAGACAGACAGACAGAGAGTATCTGGAGACTTCTTCAGTGTGAATTGCAGACAGAAGGTACTGCATTCAGAAGTCCAGCCTTGGAACTTGATGTTCACAATTCGATCTCTCAAGGATCCCTTTGCCCCATCATCTTCACTTTTGTTTTTCTGCTCCAGGAATCCTGCATTCCCAAACGTTTTCATTTCACACAGCACACACTTTAAAACAAAAATGACAGTAAGCTCGACCATTTCTGTCTTCATAGAAGATAGAATTGGAAAAAAAAAAGAGATAAAAGCAAACACCAAAACATTTGCCTTCATGTAAAGTAAAATCGAAATTAACTGAAATCAAACATCACAATTTTTGTCTTCATAAAAAAAAAAAATTGAAGAAAAAAAGCTAACATCACAACCTTTGTCTTCATGCAAGACAGAAAAAAAAGTAAACACCCAAATACTGATTCTAAACGCTCTATTCCCCAAAACGCATATCTATAAAGGAATTGCTCTCAAGATGTCAGTACATTTTACAAATGTACTGAAAGAATGACACACAAATGTACTGACAGAATGACACACAAATGTACTGACAGAATGACACACAAATGCACTGACAGAATGACACACAAATGCACTGACAGAATGACACACAAATGCACTGACAGAATGACACACAATTGTAGTAATAGAATGACACACAAATGTACTGACAGAATGACACACAAATGTACTGACAGAATGACACACAAATGTACTGACAGAATGACACGCAAATGTACTGACAGAATGACACACAAATGTACTGACAGAATGACACACAAATGTACTGACAGAATGACACACAATTGTACTGACAGAATGACACACAAATGTACTGACAGAATGACACACAATTGTAGTAACAGAATGACACACAAATGTACTGGCAGAATGACACACAAATGTACTGACAGAATGACACACAAATGTACTGACAGAATGACACACAAATGCACTGACAGAATGACACACAAATGCACTGACAGAATGACACACAAATGCACTGACAGAATGACACACAAATGTACTGACAGAATGACACACAAATGCACTGACAGAATGACACACAAATGCACTGACAGAATGACACACAAATGTACTGACAGAATGACACACAAATGCACTGACAGAATGACACACAAATGCACTGACAGAATGACACACAAATGTACTGACAGAATGACACACAAATGTACTGACAGAATGACACACAAATGCACTGACAGAATGACACACAAATGTACTGACAGAATGACACACAATTGTAGTAACAGAATGACACACAAATGTACTGACAGAATGACACACACATGTACTGACAGAATTACACACAAATGTACTGAAAGAATGACACACAAATGTACTGACAGAATGACACACAAATGTACTGACAGAATGACACACAAATGTACTGACAGAATGACACACAAATGCACTGGCAGAATGACACACAAATGTACTGACAGAATGACACACAAATGTACTGACAGAATGACACACAAATGTACTGACAGAATGACACACAAATGCACTGGCAGAATGACACACAAATGTACTGACAGAATGACACACAAATGTACTGACAGAATGACACACAAATGTACTGACAGAATGACACACAAATGTACTGGCAGAATGACACACAAATGTACTGACAGAATGACACACAAATGTACTGACAGAATGACACACAAATGGAAGATCTGAATCCTACAAATCAACAGTTTCAATGTATATTTGCCGTAAAGTGCTGTATTTGCCGTACAGTGCTGTATTTGGAAAGATCTGAATAATATTCAGACAGACCTGTTGAAACAACATCAGAAGGGATGGGTTTGGGCTAAGACAATGAAACTCCATAAACATTTGTCTCGGATGTCTCTTACTTACTTAGGCCCATAGCTCAAGGGTGAGCGTAGGCCATCGACAACACTCCGCCATCGCACTCGGTTCTGGGCTGCTCGCTGAATGCCTGTCCAGTTGGTCCCCTGCCTCTTTATCTCTGCCTCAGTGTCTCGCCTCCAGCTGCTGCGAGATCGGCCTCTCTTCCTTTTCCCCCTGCGGGTTCCATGTCAGGGCTTGGCGTGTGGTGCTGGATGCTGGCTTCCAGAGAGTGTCCAATCCAGCCCCACTTCCTCCGCAGAATCTGCTTGGCAACTGGTTCCTGTCCAGCTTGCTTCCACAGATCTTCATTGGTGATCTTCTCTGGCCATCTGATTTTGAAGATGCGCCTCAGACAGGTGTTGATGAAGGCCTGAATTTTTTTTGCTGTATTGCCTTGGTCATTCTCCAAGTCTCGCAACCGTAGAGCAGAACCGACTTCGCGTTTGAATTGAAGATACGCAATTTTATCGTCCTTCTGATCTCTCCTGAGGCCCAGATGTTCTTTAGCATGATGAATGCTGCTCGCGCCTTGCCCATCCTGGCTATGATGTCTCGGTCGGTGCCTCCCTGCTGGTCAAATACGCTTCCCAAGAAGACAAAGGAATCTACTTCCCTGATGGGCTCGCTTCCGACTGTGACTGGGCTGCTGTCTGTGGTGTTGATCTTCATCAGCTCGGTCTTCTTCTTGTTTATCTTGAGTCGGATGTCTCTACTTGCGTTATTTCATCAGGATGGCTAGTACCCTGTTAAACTGACAAGTGAACATGTTCAGTTCGACGAAGACGTATTCTACTGTATTTGAGTTGTATAAAATATACAGGCAGACAGCGCCAAAAATGCCTTTCACTAATGATTCACTTGCCCTCTGATTATTACGTCATTAGACACTATTGTAAAATATGAAAGTAACAACAAAACAAAACAATTTGATTATTACACATGTCGGAAGGTCACACCATTCTTTTGGACATCTGTAGTAAACCATGAAAGGAAACTTTGAAACACTGGTGCGTCAGGAGATGCAACCTGTCTGCGGGACAGCTGCTGCTGTAAAGCACACTTAAAAACATAGATATCAAGTCCAGTCTTTGAATGATAGCTGGAAAAGAAGACAAGTGTATACCTCTAGCAGTATTTGGTCCTCTGTTGCAGAACATTAAAGGAAACTTCAATACACACGTGTCATAGAAGGTCGTGTCAGCCTGCGGACACCTATCGTAACACATGACAGGAAACTTGAGAACACATGTATATCGCAAGATGTAGGACACTACTTAGATACTTACGAAAATAACAATAACAGAGTTACAAAGACAAAAAGAAAAAAAATGTGAAAAGCCCTCAGTGAAGATGATGAAACATTTCATGAGATGGACCCCCAACGGTATAATGAGGACAAGAGAAATATTCCATCGGATGAATAGATTACGCTATCATAAAGGCCACTCAGAATTTTCGTGGAATGGACTCATGACGGTATAACGAAGACTGGACGAATATTTCATGGGCTGGGCTGATAACAGTATCATAAAGACTGGAGAAATAGTTCGTGTGACAGCTGATGACACAAATATGAAGATAGGACAAATGTTTCATTGACTAGACTAATATCAAAGTAATAAAGACTGGACAAAAATTGCATGGAAAAGACTAATAATAGTTGGAACAGGGATACATGTTGGTGAAATACGTCATGAAATAGACTGATAACGGTTTTACGAAAACAGAAGAAACTGAAAACAGTGACATGAATATTGCAGAAATATTTCGTGGGATGGATGTATAACGGTATAATGAAAATTTGAAAAAAAATATTTGTTTGAATGAACTGATAGCTGTATCATGAAAACTGGAAATATGTTTCTGGAAAGGGTGGATTGCTGTCTTATGAAGGCTGTACAGATATTTTGAGGGGAGGACGAATGACGACATTATGAAGATTGAAGACATTTGTGGAAAGGGTGAATAACGGTATTATGAAGAATGGATACATAATTTATGGAAAGGACAAACAACGGTGTTATGAAAATTGGTGAAATATCTCTTGAAAAAGGCTTACAACGGCTTTATGAAAACTGGACAAATATGTTGTGAAAAGGGCTGATAAACGTGTCATGAAGACTGGACAAAGATTTCGTGGAAAGAGCGAATAGCGGTGTTATGACGATTCGGCCATTATTTTGTGGAAAGAGCGAATAGCGGTGTTATGAAGATTCGGCCATTATTTTGTGGAAAGGGTGAACAACGGTGTCATGAAGTTTGGACAAATATTTCGTGGAAAAGGCAAACAACGGTATTATGAAGACTGGGATAACGTGTCATGGAATGGCGGACTAAAAACGATGTTGTACAGACTGGTGAATGCGGAATGCTGGAAGGTGCCCCCCCCCCCCCCCCCCCCCCCCTTGTTCACCAGGCCCTGTACAGACTGGAACCTGCCACCCTCAGACTCTGTCATTGAACCTCTCGGCTATGGCACCTGTTCAAACCTACAGCTAGCTCCAGAATCTGGATTTTTCTTCTGATGCACTAATCTGGAAATGACACAATGAGAGTCAAGCAATAAATGTACATAACGGTGAGTACAGAATGGACAAAAGCAAACAGAACCAAATGAAACAATCATCTTTTCTACTTCATATTTGCTGGGTCTAAGAGGCATCACACTTAACGCCGCTCATTCCTACAAAACTTCCATCTCAGCCATACTCCGCTCAATAGTTCTGAGTATGAAGTGGCTGCGTTTGAAAACAAAGGATTTTCATTCTGACGGTTGGGTATTGAACTCCGACTTCTTTGTTCCACACCGATTGACCTTCTGCCTCACCACGTTTTCAGAAAGGTGTGAAATCAGCGCCTAGTAACACCAGTAGGACTACAGACACCTGACGTGACAAGGACAACACCCCCAGCCAAAGGGGCGTCACCCACAGCAGACTGTGATAAACACGTGGCACCAGGAAACACACCAACCATGTAACCCAATGCCTGGACAGAGCGGACAACAGATATAGCACGTGCAGGACAGAAACATGTATTCCGTGCTTGGCGCACAGCGCCATCTGACAGAACACCATCCCGAGCAACATCCAGAACACCCTCACGGTCCATGGGTCCTGCCAGCCGCAGAAGAAGCTGTACAAGGTGAGAAAGTCACAGACTTTGTTCGTACAGTTGAACAGCACGCTCTCCGTCTCCACGAGGTCCTTCACGTACAGCGCCCAGTAGGAGATGGGTCTGTACACTGACGCCACCACGCGACTGATTCCGCCAACGTCCAGGAAGCGGAAGTAGGGCAGAGGGACCAGGGGTCGCAGACTGCCGATGCCGGTCGCCCTCTCGCTGTCGTAGCCGTGGTGGATGAACTGGCCGGCAGCAACATACAGTGGAAAGTCGCTGCTGAGGCGGACCACGGGGGCCCCGCTACAGCCGGGGCAAGTGGTGGCGCTGTACAAAGCGTCGGTCATACTGTGTCTGCGTGACATCTCGCCTATGGACACCTGGACATTGACAGGTTAACACATGATGACGACAACGACGATGATGTCGACAACGACGACAATGATGTTGATGACGATGACGATGATGATGATGATGATGATTGATGATTGATGACAGTGATAGCTAAATGGGCACTCTGAAGTCCGCTGATCTGTGATTAGCTCGAACGGGTGTCTGGGTTCATGCCCTTCTCCTCCCCCGTCCCTTTGTTATGTAGCTCGCTGATTCCGGGTGCTAATTCGGATTCCCACCAAAATATTAAAAGTTTGAAGAGATCAGTTACCTTTTTTTGCAGGTGCTGTGATCCGCGCAATACGTCTGAACAAATTGAAGACAATGTCGAAAAATACACTTCTCTTAATTTTGTTTTCAGTTAAAATCCACCCTTTGTTCTGGATCTGCCTGTTACTGAGTGAGTGGTATCTCACTACTGATTCTTTCTGAGTGAGTGGTATCTCACTACTGATTCTTTCTGAGTGAGTGGTATCTTACCACTGATTCTTTCTGAGTGAGTGGTATCTCATTACTGATTCTTTCTGAGTGAGTGGTATCTTACCACTGATTCTTTCTGAGTGAGTGGTATCTTACCACTGATTCTTTCTGAGTGAGTGGTATCTCACTACTGATTCTTTCTGAGTGAGTGGTATCTTACCACTGATTCTTTCTGAGTGAGTGGTATCTCACTACTGATTCTTTCTGAGTGAGTGGTATCTTACCGCTGATTCTTTCTGAGTGAGTGGTATCTCACTACTGATTCTTTCTGAGTGAGTGGTATCTTACTGCTGATTCTTTCTGAGTGAGTGGTATCTCACTACTGATTCTTTCTGAGTGAGTGGCATCTTACCACTGATTCTTTCTGAGTGAGTGGTATCTTACTACTGATTCTTTCTGAGTGAGTGGTATCTTACCGCTGATTCTTTCTGAGTGAGTGGTATCTTACTACTGATTCTTTCTGAGTGAGTGGTATCTTACCGCTGATTCTTTCTGAGTGAGTGGTATCTTACTACTGATTCTTTCTGAGTGAGTGGTATCTTACTGCTGATTCTTTCTTGTCACAAACATTTAGTGAATTTTTCCTTTCGCCTGATCTTTTCTTGTCACTAGCATTTAGGCAGTTCTTCGTTTGGTCTTATTCTTTCCTCAGTAACATTGAATGAGTTCTTTCTTTTACATTATCCCCCCCCACCTTTTTTTTTTTGCCTTATTTTTTCTTGTCACTAACATTGGGGTGGGGGTGTCTTCTTTTGGTCTTATTTTTCCTGCAGCAACATTCAGAGGGCTCTTCCTTTGATCTTATTCTCTCTTGTCACCAACACTGAGTGAGCTCTTCCTTTGATCTTATTCTTTCTTGTCACCAACACTGAGTGAGCTCTTCCTTTGATCTTATTCTCTCTTGTCACCAACACTGAGTGAGCTCTTCCTTTGATCTTATTCTTTCTTGTCACCAACACTGAGTGAGCTCTTCCTTTGATCTTATTCTCTCTTGTCACCAACACTGAGTGAGCTCTTCCTTTGGCGTTATTCTCTCTTGTCACCAACACTGAGTGAGCTCTTCCTTTGGCGTTATTCTCTCTTGTCACCAACACTGAGTGAGCTCTTCCTTTGGCGTTATTCTCTCTTGTCACCAACACTGAGTGAGCTCTTCCTTTGATCTTATTCTCTCTTGTCACCAACACTGAGTGAGCTCTTCCTTTGATCTTATTCTTTCTTGTCACCAACACTGAGTGAGCTCTTCCTTTGATCTTATTCTTTCTTGTCACCAACACTGAGTGAGCTCTTCCTTTGATCTTATTATTTCTTGTTACCAACACTGAGTGAGCTCTTCCTTTGATCTTATTCTCTCTTGTCACCAACACTGAGTGAGCTCTTCCTTTGATCTTATTCTCTCTTGTCACCAACACTGAGTGAGCTCTTCCTTTGATCTTATTCTCTCTTGTCACCAACACTGAGTGAGCTCTTCCTTTGGCGTTATTCTCTCTTGTCACCAACA
>CM065736.1:47881495-47896495 GCA_033310375.1 Conus canariensis | reverse complement strand
TGCTTTCTGATATGGTGCTTTCTGGAATGGTGCTTTCTGGTATGGTGCTTTCTGGTATGGTGCTTTCTGATATGGTGCTTTCTGGTATTCGCTTTCTGGTATGGTGCTTTCTGATAGTGTGCTTTCTGGTATTCGCTTTCTGGTATGGTGCTTTCTGGTATTCGCTTTCTGGTATGGTGCTTTCTGGTATTGGTCAATTCGCAATAGGAGGCTTGGAATCTCTTTCTGGAGGGGCTTTGCTTTTCGTTGCTGATGTATTGCCAGTGAAATACACCTATGAAAACAAGAAAGAACTATCAGAAAACACCACGTACAATAAAGAATGACGTCAACGTTATAGAGAGTTTCGACGTGACTGTAGCCGAGGGTCGCCTCACTCCTTTCTAGATCCACCCTCTCCTGATCTGATAGTGGCGTGTATCGCGTGAAAATCGCACAGAGTATTGCCCCCTGACACCAACGCCACTACAAAGAAAGGCTGCACCACCCCGTCTCCCTTCCCCACTCACTCTGGCTTATGGTGCAAGATTGCTACCGGCGACCACCTGGTCTTATCACTGAAACTGACCAGATGTTTCCTGGCTGTCCATGTCTGCACGGGTCTCACAGGAGTGGATATCATAACTTTGCTAATGAGCACAAGGACTGAAGAGCACCAGCATCCTAGGGTTTGTCATCTCTGATCGCAACCACATCACGCCATCTTGCCCATGTTGGGAAGTTATCGCTTCCTTTTAGATTACCTATCCCCCTAACCACTTCTGTGAGATGACTGACCCCCCCCCCCCCCCGGTCCTTTTCCGCTGTTTTTCCCATGATGATTTTTGACTGGCTGTCCTGTTCCTCTGACAGAGACATGATGGGTAGCTTAGCACACAAAGAGGGGAGATCAAGCCTCCTCATTTCACAAAGAGGGGAGATCAAGCCTCCTCATTTCACACACAAAGAGGGGAGATCAAGCCTCCTCATTTCGCACACAAAGAGGGGAGATCAAGCCTCCTCATTTCACACACAAAGAGGGGAGATCAAGCCTCCTCATTTCACACACAAAGAGGGGAGATCAAGCCTCCTCATTTCACAAAGAGGGGAGATCAAACCTCCTCATTTCGCACACAAAGAGGGGAGATCAAGCCTCTTCATTTCACAAAGAGGGGAGATCAAGCCTCCTCATTTCACACACAAAGAGGGGAGATCAAGCCTCCTCATTTCACACACAAAGAGGGGAGATCAAACCTCCTCATTTCACACACAAAGGGGGAGATCAAGCCTCCTCATTTCACACACAAAGAGGGGAGATCAAGCCTCCTCATTTCACACACAAAGAGGGAGATCAAGCCTCCTCATTTCACACACAAAGAGGGGAGATCAAGCCTCCTCATTTCACAAAGAGGGGAGATCAAACCTCCTCATTTCGCACACAAAGAGGGGAGATCAAACCTTCTCATTTTGCACACAAAGAGGGGAGATCAAGCCTCCTCATTTCACACACAAAGAGGGGAGATCAAGCCTCCTCATTTCACACACAAAGAGGGGAGATCAAACCTCCTCGTTTCGCACACAAAGAGGGGAGATCAAGCCTCCTCGTTTCACACACAAAGAGGGGAGATCAAGCCTCCTCGTTTCACACACAAAGAGGGGAGATCAAGCCTCCTCATTTCACACACAAAGAGGGGAGATCAAGCCTCCTCATTTCACACACAAAGAGGGGAGATCAAACCTCCTCATTTTGCACACAAAGAGGAGAGATCAAGCCTCCTCTCATTTCACACACAAAGAGGGGAGATCAAACCTCCTCATTTCACAAAGAGGGGAGATCAAGCCTCCTCATTTCACACACAAAGAGGGGAGATCAAGCCTCCTCATTTTGCACACAAAGAGGGGAGATCAAGCCTCCTCATTTCACAAAGAGGGGAGATCAAGCCTCCTTTTAACACACAAAGAGGGGAGATCAAGCCTCCTTTTAACACACAAAAGAGGGAGATCAAGCCTCCTCATTTCGCACACAAAGAGGGGAGATCAAACCTCCTCATTTTGCACACAAAGAGGGGAGATCAAGCCTCCTCATTTCGCACACAAAGAGGGGAAATCAAACCTCCTTTTAACACACAAAGAGGGGAGATCAAGCCTCCTTTTAACACACAAAGAGGGGACATCAAGCCTCCTCATTTCACAAAGAGGGGAGATCAAACCTCCTCATGTCGCACACAAAGAGGGGAGATCAAGCCTCCTCATTGCGCACACAAAGAGGGGAGATCAAGCTTCCTCATTTCACAAAGAGGGGAGATCAAACCTCCTTTTAACACACAAAGAGGGGAGATCAAGCCTCCTTTTAACACACAAGAGGGGAGATCAAGCCTCCTTTTAACACACAAAGCGGGGAGATCAAGCCTCCTTTTAACACACAAAGAGGGGAGATCAAGCCTCCTCATTTCACACAAAGAGGGGAGATCAAGCCTCCTCATTTCACAAAGAGGGGAGATCAAGCCTCCTCATTTCACACACAAAGAGGGGAGATCAAGCCTCCTCATTTCACACACAAAGAGGGGAGATCAAGCCTCCTCATTTCGCACACAAAGAGGGGAGATCAAGCCTCCTCATTTCACACACAAAGAGGGGAGATCAAGCCTCTTCATTTCACAAAGAGGGGAGACCAAGCCTCCTCATTTCACACACAAAGAGGGGAGATCAAACCTCCTCATTTTGCACACAAAGAGGGAGATCAAGCCTCCTCATTTCACACACAAAGAGGGGAGATCAAACCTCCTCATTTCGCACACAAAGAGGGGAGATCAAGCCTCCTCGTTTCACACAACAAAGAGGGGAGATCAAGCCTCCTCGTTTCACACACAAAGAGGGGAGATCAAACCTCCTCATTTCACACACAAAGAGGGGAGATCAAACCTCCTCATTTTGCACACAAAGAGGGGAGATCAAACCTCCTCATTTTGCACACAAAGAGGGGAGATCAAGCCTCCTCATTTCACACACAAAGAGGGGAGATCAAACCTCCCCATTTCACAAAGAGGGGAGATCAAGCCTCCTCATTTCACACACAAAAAGAGGGAGATCAAGCCTCTTCATTTCACAAAGAGGGGAGATCAAGCCTCCTCATTTCACAAAGAGGGGAGATCAAGCCTCCTTTTAACACACAAAGAGGCGAGATCAAGCCTCCTTTTAACACACAAAGAGGGGAGATCAAGCCTCCTCATTTCGCACACAAAGAGGGGAGATCAAACCTCCTCATTTTGCACACAAAGAGGGGAGATCAAGCTTCCTCATTTCACACACAAAAAGGAGAGATCAAGCTCTCCTCATTTCACAAAGAGGGGAGATCAAGCCTCCTCATTTCACACACAAAGAGGGGAAATCAAACCTCCTTTTAACACACAAAGAGGGGAGATCAAGCCTCCTTTTAACACACAAAGAGGGGACATCAAGCCTCCTCATTTCACAAAGAGGGGAGATCAAACCTCCTCATTTCGCACACAAAGAGGGGAAATCAAACCTCCTCATTTCACACACAAAGAGGGGAGATCAAGCCTCCTCATTGCGCACACAAAGAGGGGAGATCAAGCCTCCTTTTAACACACACAAAGAAGGGAGATCAAGCCTCCTTTTAACACACAAAGAGGGGAGATCAAGCCTCCTCATTTCACACACAAAGAGGGGAGATCAAGCCTCCTCGTTTCACACACAAAGAGGGGAGATCAAACCTCCTCATTTCGCACACAAAGAGGGGAGATCAAACCTCCTCATTTCGCACACAAAGAGGGGAGATCAAGCCTCCTCATTTCACAAAGAGGGGAGATCAAGCCTCCTCATTTCACAAAGAGGGGAGATCAAGCCTCCTCATTTCACACACAAAGAGGGGAGATCAAGCCTCCTTTTAACACACAAGAGGGGAGATCAAACCTCCTCATTTCGCACACAAAGAGGGGAGATCAAACCTCCTCATTTCACAAAGAGGGAGATCAAACCTCCTCATTTCACAAAGAGGGGAGATCAAACCTCCTCATTTCACACACAAAGAGGGGAGATCAAACCTCCTCATTTCACAAAGAGGGGAGATCAAACCTCCTCATTTCCACACACAAAGAGTCGAGATCAAACCTCCTCATTTCACAAAGAGGGGAGACCAAGCCTCCTCATTTCGCACACAAAGAGGGGAGATCAAACCTCCTAATTTCACAAAGAGGGGAGATCAAGCCTCCTCATTTCACACAAAAGGGGAGATCAAACCTCCTCATTTCACACACAAAGAGGGGAGATCAAGCCTCCTTTTAACACACAAAGAGGGGAGATCAAGCCTCCTCATTTCACACACAAAGAGGGGAGATCAAGCCTCCTCATTTCGCACACAAAGAGGGGAGACCAAGCCTCCACATTTCGCACACAAAGAGGGGAGATCAAGCCTCCTCATTTCGCACACAAAGAGGGGAGATCAAGCCTCCACATTTCGCACACAAAGAGGGGAGTTCAAACCTCCTCATTTCGCTGCTCCACCACAGGCTGTAAGACTGATCACAGCAATGTTGTCGTTTGTCAAACTCAACACTGGTGTTTGTCAGAGAGGGGAACGTTTCATCTTTCGTACTGTTGAGCTCCTGTGTCCAGTTTCAATGAACACTCCAGCAGAAATGTAAGTTGGAGCTAAGTTTCTAAGTCTTCAGACTATGCATTGTTTGTGTTTATGCCAAAAATTTTAACAGAAAAACTGTATGCCAATACTTGCTAAAACTTGTCCAGATAATGAATGAGTGTTTTGTTTTAATCAGTAAAATTTATGCCAATACTTGGTAAAAAATCTGTTAAAACGATCAACGAATACTGTATCTTAGCAGTATAAGTTTTTGCCAGATCTTGGTAAAATCTGTTGAGGTGATTTATAAATACTCTTGACCGTCTTAATGTTTTGTAGTAGATGACTAATTAACATGAGTACTTGGAATATAAGCGTTCCAGTACCTGATTACTTCACTGGGTATTTGACTCCATTGAAGAGTTGTTTCCCTTCAATTGTTCAGCAGTTTCTTATTGTCTCATTCCATTAACTAAAATCCACTCAAAATCTCAGTAAAGAACTCCAATGAAAACTGAAAACTAAGGCAGATACATTTATGTCAGGCTTACCTTTGGCAGCTGAGACCTCGCATTATGTCTGACAGTCAGAGGGTGGGTTTGAAAACTCATCAAGTCGGACATCCAGCTACTTACCAACAGACCAGGGTCTGTAATTGTCAGAAAAAATATTTTCTTTGTCTTTTTGGGCACCTTAAACCGGCAGACCTGCTCTGCACATACTTGATTTAGGAGAACCTCAACCAGAGTAATTGAAAACTCACTTTACAGGGTGCTTGCTTGTTAGGGCGCGGGCACACACACACACACACACACACACACACACACACACACACACACAACACACACCACGCACGCACGCACGCACGCACGCACACACCACACACACACACACACACACACACACACACACACACACACACACACACACACAGTAACTACACACGAGCAATGACACTTTGCAATTACTATAATCATACGTTGGACGTTTTAGAAGTACATTGATGTGGGGAAAAAAATAAACCCATTTTCTGAACATTTTCATTTGTTGACGAAAACATCGGTGCCAGCTGACTGACACTTGGATGGGTATATACTCTGTATGACATCAAATCACCGCGCAATGCTGGTCAAACTGGACAACATAACATGACAGTAAAATATGTCACGCAGTTTTCCATCCATTTGACTAACAAAGGCGGGGCTATCAGTTCTGCATCGCCTTGCATTTACATCAATTCGAATGCACAGCAATATTTCAATGTCCACATCTAGATTTTACAAGAAGACATCTATTAACATCATCTAACTTGATTTCAATATTTGGCTCAATACCGATTCTACTTTTATATGCACACACACACACACACACACACACACACACACACACACACACACACACACACACACACACACACACAGCAAATACACACGAGAATTTTTCGCTACGGCGAATTCGACTGTTTCAAACATGCCAGACATAATTGATTAGACGCTTCTTAAAACACTGCACGAAGTAAGTATCACACTCAACACTATGGTATTGCCAGACATGTTTGAATTCATCCATATATAAACTCCCACACATTTTTAAGACGAACATTCATTCCTATAGTCTAAATAACACATTTTGTAGGCTTTTTCAGATAATCTGGATTCGTTTATTCTATTTATTTTCAATCAGTACCTAAAGCATTAGTATGAACTCACGTATGTTGGGTTTCTACATATTTCTCCATACACAACACCATTTGGCGTTTATCACACAGCTCTAAGAAACAACATTTCAAGGCCAATAAATGAACGCATTTAACAGTAACATCTTTACACACGCACGCACGCACGTACACACACACACACACACACACACACACACACACACACACACACACACACACGCACGCACGCACGCACGCACGCACGCACGCACGCAGAGAGAGAGAGAGAGAGAGAGAGAGAGAGAAGAGAGAGAGAGAGAGAGAGAGAGAGATTTTTGAGAAGTTCAAGTATATTGGAAAAACACAGTTCTAAGAGAGAGAGAGAGAGAGAGAGAGAGAGAGAGAGATAGAGAGAGAGAGAGGAGGAGAGAGAGTGGTGTGTGTGTGTGTGTGTGTAAGAATAATCATTTGGAGGCAGACCAAACAAACTTGGACGAGGAGAGAGAGAGAGAGAGAGAGAGAGAGAGAGAGAGAGAGAGAGAGAGAGAGAGAGAGAACTATTTTGAGGTCAAACCTATCGGGAAAACCCAGTTCTAAAGACAGACAGACAGACAGACAGACAGACAGACAGACACACACACACACACACACACACACACACACACACACACACACACACACACTACACACACACACACACACACACACACACACACACACACACACACACACACACACACACAGAAGAGAGAGGGAGAGAGGTAATGTTACTTATCGCCCAGCCGACTGCAAGAGAGCAAAAGAAAAGATCAGAGTGACATAGGAAAGGGGGATTTACTTCACACACGTTAGATTTGTTTCACAAACCTGAGTCCCAGTGATGAACTCCAAGACTGGCGATGGTTTTCCCTGCTCGATGAGAATGTTGTTCTTCTGTGTACAAGAACAGATGTGTAACACTGACTTCATTGATGTAACTCGACCACACACGTCCAGGTCACAGGGAGCAAACATGGGGCGGTGAAGGCTCTTGTAGAGTGGAGTTTGACCGTTGGCCCCTCCAGGGCCTCTTTTCTGCATTGCGTCAGCCTAAATTTAGAAAGGGGTTTTCCCAATCTGCTTGACATCGCCCCAAATATCTCTTCCGCTCTCTCTCTCTCTCTCTCTCCTCTCTCTCTCTCTCTTTAAGATGAAAATAACATAATATTGCATAATATCTACAGAACCAAAATATTATATAATAACTACAGAACCAGCTTGACCTCATAACGAAATAAATAAATAGACATAGAGTATAAATTTGAAACCAGAACGTGCAAAAAACATGCAAAATATCACAAATACATGAAAACAAAACAAGCTTGTCAAACAAAAGGAATACCAAAAAGACATCCGGCCAAGTGCCCCGCACAATCAGCGTTTCAGGAGTAAATAAATTAACAATAGTTCAAAATTCAAATTCAAATAGTATCAAACAGACAGACGATATTGGCACGTGAGCGCGCGTTTGCCCATGTGTGTGTGTGTGTGTGTGTGTGTGTGTGTGTGCGTGTGTGTGTGTGCGTGCGCGCGCGCGTGGGTATGTGCATGCGTGTTGTGTGTGTGTGTGTGTGTGTGTGTGTGTGTGTGTGCGCGCGCGCTTGTGTGTGTGTGTGCGCGCGTGTGACCTGCTTGCTATTTGAGAGAGAGAGAGAGACAGACAGACAGACAGACAAGTTGGAGCCACATTAATGCACAGGAACTAGCCCATAAGATTCTGAGCTGATTTCAGACATGGTCATAATAAACTCGAAAATCAAGAACATCATCAGGTATTGGGGTCACGCACACTCCTCTCATAATGAGTTGTTGTCGCGGTGTGCAAAAAAACACGGGATAAGTTTAATGTGATCTCGCTAAAAAAAAAAAAAAAAAAAAAAAAAATCAAGGTTCATAAAAAACAAACACGCGCCCCCTGCACCCCCCCCCCCCCCCCCCGCACCCGCCTCCCCCCCTTCCCCCCACCCCGCACGCCGCCACCCGGGCCCCACATTCACCGCCCCCCAGCGCGCGCGCGCGCGCACGAGAGTACAGCAAGCACGGGGACCAGACAGCAACCCGCGGAACGGGGAAGGCGAAAGGGGAGCGCAGAAGGCGAAAGGGAGCGCAGAAGGCGAAAGGGGAGCGCAGAAAATCCGGGAAGGGAAAGGCGCGCGCCCGTCCCCCACGAACCCCCCATTCCTTCCCCTCCCCTCACCCGACACATCCCGCCAACCGAGCGAAATCACCAGCATATATACAAAGACACACATTTTTTTGTTCACTTGGCAAACACACATGTTATATACAAATGAATAAGTGAAATTCTTGCATGGCTCACCACCAGATTCCGACAAACTACCGCAAGACAACGTCAAGACTCAATGCCGTACACCGTATTCTAAGGCAATGTTTGTATTCATGTTCGGTCATGTACGTGGATGTATATACACGTGTGCGCGCGCACTCACGTGCATGTGTATGTGTATGTGTGTATGTGTGCGTGTGTGTGTGTGTGTGTGTGTGTGGTGTGTGTGTGTGTGTGTGTTGTGCTGCTCTCTCTCTCTCTCTTCTCTCTCTCTCTCTCTCTCTCTCTCTCTCTCTCTCTCTCATGATCGACTTTAACTATTACTACTAACAGTTTCGATTAAAACAAAAAAGAGTGGAGGAGGGATATAACAGATTGAGTAGTTGAAGCAGACCACAAAAACAAACAAAAAAAAACACATGCTCACTCGTTAATATTACCGAGTAGTGTGTGTGTGTGTGTGTGTGTGTGTGTGTGTGTGTGTGTGTGTGAGAGAGAGAGAGAGAGAGAGGAGAGAGAGAGAACTGATTGAATGATTGATTGATTGATCTTTAATAGGCAAGGATGAAGATTTTTAGGCCAAAGCCTAGTCTTACAATCTGTCCTTGTCATGCATACACTATTTCAATACATATCGTTCATACTGACAATTCAACACAGAGAGAGAGAGAGGGGGAGAGAGAGAGAGAGAGAGAGAGAGAGAGAGAGAGAGAGAGGGGGATGAGAGTGAATGAATGAATGATTTTATTGAGGAAGGCTTACAAAGCTCCATTCTCACGTAGAGGGTGCGGTGGGGATAGGGAACAAAATGTAAATACCAAAGACTAAATGTACACAATTCCAATCAGAGAGCAACATCGTGATTGGGGAAACCAGATCACGGAAGCACTGAACTAACATCGGACACCGATGTGACTGTCCATGTGATTAGCAACAAGTTTATCCATTATCACCAGGATTTCCGTTGTTGACAGCCGTGCTATTGCTGGCAGTCACTTCCACGTCTTGCCGATTAGCAGGGTGAAAACTGTCCATGCTTCTTGCCATGTCCTGAAGATACTCCATTAGGTCCCTGATGGTCACGTTGTCAGACAGATCCCTCTGTGTTTCATTCACCTGGCAACTGTCTTTGCTGTTGTCTGTACACTGTGAATCACTGTCACTTTCAGTTGCCACGACCTCGTCAGTTTCAAGTTGTGTCGTAGTCTCTGCACTAGCTGGGGTCTCGTTATTATTATCAACATCATAACCCAACCCCTCAACACTGTCTGACTGACATGAGTCGACAGACTCTATGCCCAACGACAAGGCTCCATCGTGTCTGACTGTCACAGTGTCTTTATCACACGGCCCCATGTCGATAGGCTCTAACGTGTCACTAGGTCTGTACCATGTAGACTGGGGCACGGAGGGAGGTGGATTGTCACGTTCAAACATATCACCACAAACAGTGTGTCTGATGTCAGTTCTGTCTACGTTGTAAATCAAGCTTGGTGGTGTTGGCAAAAATAGATTGGATGGAGAAGAAGCCCCTTCACTCGCCTTTTGCTGGTGACATTTTCTGTAGACTTCAGCTCGGCGTCTGTCCCTGTTCACTTGTGAGGTGCACTTTCGTCGATACGACACACTGTGGCCTGTTTGCGCGACAGGGGGCTGGTCGGTATTCGTGGCACTCAATCGAAGAACGAAAATTGTTTGTTTTCCTATGCCCTCAATCTTATATGAGGACAAAGTCATTTCTTGTAGCGCATTGTTGAGAGATACTTCGAGGGTAGAGGGGAGACCTTCAACAGGCATGCTGGAAGATACTGACAGAAATTTATCAGAGCAGATGAAACCACGTCTTGCTGGGAGCCAGGAAAGCGAAGCTACGAGAGAGAGAGAGAGAGAGAGAGAGAGAGAGAGAGAGAGAGAGAGGACAGAGAGAGAGAGAGAGAGAGAGCTATTTTGGGCGAGGTCAAGCAGATTGGGAAAACCCTTTTTCTAAATTTAGGCTGACGCAATGCAGAAAAGAGGCCTTGGAGGGGCCAACGATTTATCTCCACTCTCAGAGAGAGAGAGAGAGAAGAGAGAGAGAGAGAGAGGTAGTCTACCGTGCTCACGCTCCAGATGGTTTATTGTGTGTTTGTGAAAAGAGCATGTTGGCGAAACGCACAGATCACTTGTGCTGGCTTAAAAAAAGGAAGAATTTTAAAGTCAAGTTTAGCTTCTTGTGCCTTGGCCCACCGAGTCACAGAAACTGCGCAGCTTGCATGTGGTGAAATCACACTGACTAGTTTATCACCTGTTGGATAGTCAGTTGAATCAGAGGTCAAGCTGGTTGACGGCCTCATACTTAGAGGCGTTTGCGAGAGTGCATGCCTTTTCTGTTGATGACACGGGACTATCAGTGGTAAACATAAAGTACAGGCCACGATCGACTGGCCTATGATAGGCTTAGCTAACCTCCAGGTAAGATGTATTATAAGGAAATGAAAAACAAAACTTAGTGAGTTCAGTTTTTATTGCGCTAGAGTCTTCTTTTCAGGGGAATGGAAATGGGCAGAAAAAAGAAGAAGAAATTGTTTTAGACCCATATGTTGTTGTTGTTGTTTTTGTTGTTGTTGTTGTACCCTGGCTTAAAGACTGCAGGGATCATCCAAACAGCCGAAGTACTTGAACACTGTGGTACACATGCATCAACTGGGGATGAGAACATTACGTGTGTGACCGTTGTTGATTACCCCGCCACATGGGCAGCCACACTCCGACTTCAGGGAAAGACCCATATGAGGATGGTCAAGGCTTTGATGAAGTCTATCAAGGGAGATAATCTGCAAAACCTTCAAGAGGGTCTGTCACTAAAGGGTCTATTCCCCAAAAAGTACACTTCCAATCGACCATGTGATCATTATTCTAACTTGAAAACACTTTAGAGTTTGTCTAATATCACGAATAGTGGATAGCCGTTAGACGAAGGACACACACACACACACACACACACACACACACACACACACACACACACACACACACACACACACACACTTTGGAGTCCTAGTCGACATTTTCGATGGCCTGTTGGCAGCACGGATATCTGTCTGAAACCTGGGCAGAGGCATGCGGACCGCATGGAAACCCTGTTGTTCAAGGCGAGGTTCTTGCGGAGAATGTTTTACTGTACTAACCACACGGAAACTCACTCTCCTAGATATTGCCTCCGTCGCCTGTGCACTGTGAAAGGCCATGCCTCAGCTTGTCCCTTTGATGTGTTTGTTTGTGGTTTGAAACGTGCTGTTCCTTGCTCAAAAATGAAGAGTAATTCTTCATCACACAGTTTTCAACACTTGCTCAAAATTACGGTAATGTAGTTAAAGGCGACTGAAATTTTCCAAATTGTCTCTCCCTTTCGAATGTAAATTACTGTAATAATTTTAAGAAATTATGTATTCCTGTAATTGTTTTTGGTGGTTTCTGAACTTGGATTATTATTGCAGGGGAGAGAAAATAACTATTGTTATCAGGTGAATTAATATTATCTTGTCATCATTTTCTCATATATGTTTGTGTGTCACTGTGAAGGAAATTTTGCGCCCCCCACTTCTTTCTTTACATGTTTATATGTTAATGTGAAGGATTCCTTTTTTCATCCCCTCTCGGTCTTGTTTTACACGTTTACATACTTACATGAATGATTCCATTTGCGCGCCCCCCCCCCCCCTTCTCCCTCCCTTTCATGTTAATTGAATACAATTCTTGCAATAGTACGTCTAAGTTCGTGGATGTTGCTGTCGTTGATGTGAATGTTGCTCAGGGTATGAACTGCTGTTTATTAATTTTTGCATTATTTTTTTTCCTTCGCTGACTTTATGTAATTTTCATCACGGAAAATGTTGAGCGTTTCCTCATGCATGGACAGAAACTGGGTCACAATGCAGATAAGCTACATGACCCAGTGTGAAGAGAGAGCGCAAGGAGCGAGAGAAAGAGAACAAAGATTAAAGCTCCAGTTAGAAAAAAAAAACACAAAAAAACCAGGAAAGAGGAAAAAAAGCTACAATTAGAAAAAGAAGAGGTAAAACAAAAGCTGTAACTACAGCTAGAAGAAGAGCAGAAAGAGAAACAGAGACAACGTGAATTCGACATTACTATCATTTTAATCAAGGCTGCCTCTCCTCAGACCTCTTCCTTCTTCTTTCCAGTTCCACTCCGTACTTTTGGTTTTTCACCCACGCCACAGTCAGCACCCAGGTCGAAGAGATAAGTCAGCGTTTATTCTATATTTGTTTCCATAGTTTTGAATGTTGTTTGTTCTGCCTAAAAAATACCCAATAGGTCGAAACGCGTCGCGTCTGTTTTGTAATTTGCTTATTCCTTTGTTTGGCAGCCCAATAATTCTCTTTTTGCCCTTTCATGATAAACAAGATAATGACCATCAATTATGGTAACCATTTATAAACATCTGTTTGTAAATCTACTCCATATATGGATTACAATAACTGATTGACAAACCAACACGTGTAACTGAACATTCATCTACTTAAATTGACCACATTCATATTAATACAAAACATGAAAGAAATATGTGCTCCGCCATGCGCTCTGATTCACATGGTATAAAAAGCGTGTAAAAATCTCAGAGGTAGATCACAAAATCATATTTCATAGGAGTTTCAGAGCTTTTAATAAAGATTTTCTTTCCAATTTAGAACATTCACCATTGGATTATATTTATCAGATAAAAGATTAGATGAAGCTCCTGAATTTTGGATTAGTACTTTTACCTCTGTGTGTAACAAACATGCTCCGTTTGTAAAGAAAGGGTCAAACAGGAAACAAAATCACTATGGATTGCAAAAGAACTTGACATGGAAATCAATGAAAGGAATAATCTAAAAATATCTGGAACAATTCAGGAATACAGGAAACACAGAAACACAGAAACATCCGTGAAACGTCAATCTACACGTAACCTTCAAAAACATGTCAATCCCCGTCAAATGTGAAAAGCTATAAACATGTTGAATAATACACGAATATCAAAAAGTCAACAAATTATCACCGATGTATCAGCATATCAGCTGAATAAGCATCTTACAAATATTGCGGATGAAATCATATTAAATGATAGATCGAGTCAAAACGATCTCTACCATTTAAAAAATATATCGGTTCAAAAGAAATTCCTTTTTCCTTCAGCTTAGAAGCAGTGTCTGTTTTGAACGTAAGTAAATATCTTTAATACCCTTAATTTTAAGAAAAATGTTGGATTGTTAGCTTCAACCAGGTAGGCATGATAACTCCACACAATTATTTTCAGCATTTGTTGACTTTGTTTTATTGAGAATGAATGAGCATGTACGTAGCGTTTTTTGAGGAGCACCAAAACCATTGGTGATGTCGACAATTTCATTTTTGGAAAGTCATTGCAGGGCCTGCATGGAAAAAACAAAACAAAAACAAAAACAACAACAACAAAAAAAAAAACGGTTTGGTTACTAGCTTTGCCTAAAGGCTACGGGTTTTGGAAATTCACTCTTGGGAAAGGTTTTGTGATGATTAGCTGGACGAAAAATGTTGCTGTTAATTTTTTTTTTTTGTCTGAGTGACATGTGCTTTTGTTTTCTCCTGTGAAACCTTGAGTTTGAACTGAATTCTCGATTGAAGTATCAGCAGCAGTTAGTAATTACCTTCTTTTTAAGTGCATTTATTTGTGGTTGTAGAATGTTCCATGAGTGTCGTACGTACCGTATATGTTTCTTTGGTAAATTGGGAGTTTTCAGTACCACTTTTACAATACCTGTATGTGTACCTGTATATGCCAAACCTGCTTCTATTGCCTGTGGGTACCCAGCTTTTCTTCTATGGTAATTGTCAATTTACCTGAAGAACTTCTTGTAAGAGAGAAAATCTACAATTAGAAATTTGCATCTTGCTAAGGTCCCATATGCCATTCTTATTGAGAATGGGCGAGGAACACGTGATTTAGATGGATTAGATGCAAACATATTAGAAGATTCATGTCCAATCGTCATCCGTACATTGACATACTTACATAATTTGTGTTTAGGAAAAACATGTCTTCCCCTTAAAATTTAAGGAAGCCAAAGTTATTCTTGTATATAAATGAAGAGAATAATCAAATCCTTCAAACTACAGACCCATTTCGATATTGTCTTTTCTATCAAAACCTATTGAAAAACACTTACAGAAGTGTCTGTCTTCTTGTCTTTTTAAAAAACCAGTCTTATCCATAAAATCAATGGCTTCCGCACAAACCACTCTTGTCATACGACACTCATACAACTTATTGATAGTCTACTGTATGGCATACATGAAAACAAATGTACTGGCTTTATCTTCGTAGACTTTGAAAAAGCCTTTCATGTGATTAGTCATTCCTTGTTGCATAAACTGACATTCTATGAATTATCTCCAGAATTTGTCTTATGTCATCTT
>CM065736.1:47841495-47873995 GCA_033310375.1 Conus canariensis | reverse complement strand
TTGATGAGTCTCTGAGTGTTGCTCAGATTTGTAGCTCTCGGGCCTGGCTGACCCAGGATATATCATAAGAGACAGTGCACAGCCCTGTCATGTACTTTTAGGTCAAAATTGCTCTGTGCAGTATCATCTGCATCATTGTAATTTTTCGCTGAAACAAACACAAGTCTCCGATTCATGCCTCTCGTGGTGACCTTTGGTTTACGTCCAGCTACATGATCATGCCCATGGTGATTGGTGTCAAGGTCGTTAACATTGGCAAGGTCCCGGAGACAGGATGGCCGTGCTGACATACTCTGGAGAGGGATGCCCAATCACACGTTTGCTCCGCGACTACGCCATTGCCGTTAGCCTAAGCAATTGCCTCTGGAGGGGTCATAAGCCCATTCTAAGTGTTTGTGGAAGGGAAACAGGACAGCATAAGGAAACCATGTGGTGTTTGGAATAAGGCCATTAAGGCTGTGTTTGTGGAAGGTAAGGGAGACAGGAGCCAGTGGTGTAAGGCTAGTTTGTGTTGGTAGGAGAGGGTAAGGGAGTACAGGAAACAGGCTGGTGTAAGGCTAGTGTTTGTGGAAGGGTAAGGGGAATAAGGATAGGAGCCAGTGGTGTAAGGCTAGTGTTTGTGGAAGGGTAAGGGAGATAGGGTAAGGAAAGAAAAGAACCATTAAGCTGTGTTTGTATGCGTGGAGGTACACTTCCCCGTCCACAATTCCAGATGTTTGACTTTACTCACTCACGTGTTTTGATTTCCTGCAGTTGTTCACCCGTCCAGTCGACGAGAACCCACTTCAGTCATCTTGGGACTGAGATGGGGAAGGGTGTGTGTGTGAGATGATTTGTGGTGGCTGATCAAGCCGATGCCAGTATGGAATATGCGGTTGTGGCGAGAGTTGGGAGTGGGTCGGTGTGTCCTCTAGGGGAAGGACTTGGAATGTTTTCTCTATTAGAGTTATATTAACATTTCACCTCCACCCTCTCCCTTACTAGTGATGGAAGGAGCAACTTTCCGGTACTAGTCATCGAAAGAAATTTTTCTTTTTCTTGGGACTGTAAATACAACTCAAGAGTGGCTCAGGAATATTTCTCCTTAGGCTTGTACACTTAACTGTACTTGTTGCTCCGAGAGACAGAATCAGAGAGAAGTTCAAAAGTTCAATACTGACTGAACAACAAAGAGCTGACAAAAGTAAAGTGCCCTTTCACACATCAGTTTATTTGTTTACACAACAGTGAAATATTCAAATCAATTTTACAGTCAGTTCAGGCTGAGTTTTTGTTCCCACTGTTTCATCATTAAGAGAGGGTAAGTTCTGGATGAGTTGAGTTGGAGTTCACTTGGAATATCAGAACTCATTTGACATCGGAGAGGATAGGTAATCTCTCTCTTGCTGCTGGTGACTGATCCACTTCTATGAAGACCTGCTGCCCAATTGCTGGGCTGCAGTGTGTGTTCACTACCAGGCATGCCCAGGGTGGATAGGAACCCAGGTTCTTGAACAAACAGAACCTGGTGTGTAGTAAAGTAGCTGAGAGTCTGGCTTGTCGAGTTCTCACACTTGCCCTCTGGCTTTCAGTAAATGTGTGAGATCTCAGCCAAGAAAGGATTAGACTAGCATAAATATATCTGCCATAATTATCAGTCTTCAGTTGCATTCCATGTCTAACTATTAGGGTTACGGTTAAGATCAGATGGAAGGTGGAAGAGGAGGGGAAGGAGGGGGAGGGATAGCTGCACTGGCATCGTTTTTGTGAGGACAGGTCTGAAATGGAACATAATTATTAGTAACTAAGCACATCGACAACCGGATATATCAATGAGTAGGTGCGTTGATTCGAACCCTAGCATTTCATGACAAGGGCTGTAGTGTGTTTTTTAAAATCTGTTTTCCCCCTTTTTTCATCTTTGTCGCCATCAGTTTAACATATTCTCCTACGAGGAAGAACACAATATAAATGAAATAATTCGTGAGGTTGTTCAAATACAGACGATGGAAACTAGTATATTGTTCAGTTTTGTTGAAAATACTAGGCCCAGAAAGATCACAAACCAAGCCCTCAAGTTCAGACAGTACCAACAACAACACATTCTGATGGGCACGAAAGCGTTCTCCGTCTGTTGATGGGTGAATGCTCCTTGCTGAAAAGAACTGTTGCACACTTAACCTTGCAAGAAGGCAGAGACTACCGAGCGTGCATGGAACGGGAATATTCAAACAGCTGTTTTTGTAACCGTTCTGGAATGATACGATTTCACACCCTTTCGTCCACTTTGTGTGTGTGTGTGTGTGTGTGTGTGTGTGTGTGTGTGTGTGTGTGTGTGTGTGTGTGTGTGTGTGTGTATGCACTGCACGCACGTGCCCGAACGTTGTACATGTTTACCTGGTAGTGCGTGGTTGTCTATGCTTTCTGTTGTAGAATTCGGGGTCCCAAGAACTCCACCAACATTAGACCAAAGTTTTCGAGGATGTCTGATGGATTCTACACCTGTGTTGCAGTTTCAGCGGACATGACGTCAGTGATATGATGGATATCTGATGGACTCTACACACTGTGTGGCAGTTTCAGCGGACATGACGTCAGTGATATGATGGATATCTGATGGACTTTACATACTGTGTGGCAGTTTCAGCGGACGTGATGTCACAGATATGATGGATATCTGATGGACTTTACACACTGTGTGGCAGTTTCAGCGGACATGATGTCACTGATATGACGGATGTCTGATGGACTCTACACACTGTGTGGCAGTTTCAGCGGACATGATGTCAGTGATATGACGGGTGTCTGGCATGGCATCGGATGGCGGGAGAACATGACCAGCAGGTTCACCATGCCCTTTGAAGAGCACGGATTGGGGGCATCAAGTTTTTAGGGAAAAAGCACACTTTTATTTATGTGTGTTATTTGGCATCTTTTATTCGTTCAAAATTGAAACACATATTTCAGTTATCCACTAAATCCATTAACAATGGAAATAAATAAGGAACAGTTGCGTCGAAACTGACGATGTGTACCAGTTTTATGAATGAATTGTCACTGTTTGTGACTATCAATCCACCGTAAAAGTGAGTTTCATTTTTCATAAAAAAAAGGACATTCAAGGACATTCGAGAAAAAATGTCGCGTTCCTCGCTGTATGAGGAATTCAGCTTTAATATGATGCACACTTTACATCATTAAGACACATAGCGTTACGTAAAACCAGTCACAAAAAAGGTATAAAGTCTTTTTTTTCTGTGAACTCCCAAGATGGCAGAAGCCTATCACATGACATTGAAGATCATTTTGCTGGGAGATTACAGCGTGAACAAAGGGACGTTACTCAAAGCGCTTACCAGTGAACCACAGCAGCCTGGAGTCACGTGTCTGGGATTTTCCTCTGGCGTTGTGGAGTTGCTGTTCTTGAGAGATGGGAAACGAATCCGGGTGAAAATTAACGACACGGCTGGTGAGAGAAGAGAGAGAGAGAGAGAGAGAGAGGAGAGAGAGAGAGAGAGAGAGAGAGAGAGAGAGAGAGAGAGAGAGATGGTAAGTGGGAGTAGTGTTGAAGTAGTGTTGAGAGAGGAGAGAGAGAGAGAGAGAGAGAGAGAGAGAGAGAGAGAGAGAGAGAGAGAGAGAGAGAGAGCAAGCATTTCATCAGGATATTGATGCTTATGAACTAGTGAGTGAACAGTCTGAGTATACTTATTTTCAAATCGACTCGAAAAAACAACAAACAAACAAAGATAATCTATAATGAAATCGATGAAAACAATCAGTTGGTAGTCCGATGGGTACTCCGGGTACTGCGCACCCATCGACACGGTGGTTCGAATCTGGGATCCCCCTCTTCTAATCCATGCACGCGTGATGCAGGAAAAAAAATTCTGAACAGGGAACTAACTGTTTAATTGGATTAAGGATTCATTCCTCTTATAGTTTTGTTTAACAGAAAAAAAGACTAAATAACTAAATATCAATGTTTATTTCACTAGAGAGAGAGAGAGAGAGAGAGAGAGAGAGAGGAGAGAAGAGAGAGAGAGAAAGAGAGAGAGAGAGAGATCCGGGTATTGTGTGTGTGTGTGTGTGTGTGTGTGTGTGTGTAGTGTTTTTTTTAAGTTGAAGTTCATACTTACTGCTTTGAACAGGGTTCACTATGTTTGGGGCACAGCATGACAGAAAGCGGTGCCCATCCCTTTTTAAGTCGCCTTTACCCTTTCCTGAAGTGAATCAGGTTTTCATTTACTGCTGGGTGGACAGAGAGGGTTTCCATTGACTGCTGGGTGGACAGAGAGGGTTTTCATTGACTGCTGGGTGGACAGAGGGTTTTCATTGACTGCTGGGTGGACAGAGGGTTTTCATTGACTGCTGGGTGGACAGAGAGGGTTTCCATTGACTGCTGGGTGGACAGAGAGGGTTTTCATTGACTGCTGGGTGGACAGAGGGTTTTCATTGACTGCTGGGTGGACAGAGGGTTTCCATTGACTGCTGGGTGGACAGAGGGTTTTCATTGATTGCTGGGTGGACAGAGAGGGTTTGCATTGACTGAGGGGTGGACACAGAGGGTTTTCATTGACTGCTGGGTGGACAGAGAGGGTTTCTATTTACTGCTGGGTGGACAGAGGGTTTTCACTGACTGCTGGTTGGACAGAGAGGGTTTCTATTTACTGCTGGGTGGACAGAGAGGGTTTTCATTGACTGCTGGGTGGACAGAGGGGTTTCTATTTACTGCTGGGTGGACAGAGAGGGTTTTCATTGACTGCTGGGTGGACAGAGGGTTTCTATTTACTGCTGGGTGGACAGAGGGTTTCCATTGACTGCTGGGTGGACAGAGGGTTTCCATTGACTGCTGGGTGGACAGAGGGTTTCCATTGACTGCTGGGTGGACAGAGAGGGTTTTCATTGACTGCTGGGTGGACAGAGAGAGGTTTTCATTAACTGCTGGGTGGACAGAGGGTTTTCATTGACTGCTGGGTGGACAGAGAGGGTTTTATTTACTGCTGGGTGGACAGAGGGTTTTCATTGACTGCTGGGTGGACAGAGGGTTTTCATTGACTGCTGGGTGGACAGAGGGGGGTTTCATTGACTGCTGGGTGGACAGAGGGGGTTTCATTGACTGCTGGGTGGACAGAGGGGGTTTCATTGACTGCTGGGTGGACAGGGGGGTTTCATTGACTACTGGGTGGACAGAGAGGGTTTTCATTGACTGCTGGGTGGACAGAGAGGGTTTCATTGACTGTTAGGTGGACAGAGGGTTTTCATTGACTGCTGGGTGGACAGAGGGTTTCTATTTACTGCTGGGTGGACAGAGAGGGTTTTCATTGACTGTTGGGTGGACAGAGAGGGTTTCATTGACTGCTGGGTGGACAGAGGGTTTCTATTTACTGCTCGGTGGACAGAGGGTTTTCATTGACTGCTGGTGGTGGACAGAGGGTTTCTATTTACTGCATGTGGTGGACAGAGGGTTTCTATTTACTGCTGGGTGGACAGAGAGGGTTTCCATTGACACTGGGTGGACACAGAGGGTTTTCATTGACTGCTGGGTGGACAGAGGGTTTTCATTGACTGCTGGTTGGACAGAGGGTTTCATTGACTGCTGGTGGACAGAGGGTTTCAATTGACTGCTGGGTGGACAGAGGGTTTCCATTGACTGCTGGGTGGACAGAGAGGGTTTCATTGACTGCTGGGTGGACAGAGAGGGTTTTATTTACTGCTGGGTGGACAGAGGGGTTTTTCATTGACTGTTGGGTGGACAGAGAGGGTTTTCATTGACTGTTGGGTGGACAGAGAGGGTTTCATTTACTGCTGGGTGGACAGAGGGTTTCTATTCACTGCTGGGTGGACAGAGGGGGTTTTCATTGACTGTTGGGTGGACAGAGAGGGTTTCATTGACTGCTGTGTGGACAGAGGGTTTTCATTGACTGCAGGGTGGACAGAGGGTTTTCATTGACTGCTGGGTCGACAGAGGGTTTTCATTGACTGCTGGGTGGACAGAGGGTTTTCATTGACTGCAGGGTGGACAAAGGGTTTCCATTGACTGCTGGGTGGACAGAGGGTTTTCATTGACTGCTGGGTGGACAGAGGGTTTTCATTGACTGCTGGGTGGACAGAGGGTTTCCATTGACTGCTGGGTTGACAGAGGGTTTTCATTGACTGCTGGGTGGACAGAGGGTTTCCATTGACCGCTGGGTGGACAGAGAGGGTTTTCATTGACTGCTGGGTGGACAGAGGGTTTTCATTGACTGCTGGGTGGACAGAGGGTTTTCATTGATTGCTGGGTGGACAGAGGGTTTTCATTGACTGCTGGGTGGACAGAGGGTTTCAATTGACTGCTGGGTGGACAGAGAGGGTTTCTATTTACTGCTGGGTGGACAGAGAGGGTTTTCATTGACTGCTGGGTGGACAGAGGGTTTCCATTGACTGCTGGGTGGACAGAGGGTTTCCATTGACTGCTGGGTGGACAGAGAGGGTTTTCACTGGCTGCTGGGTGGACAGAGGGTTTCCATTGACTGCTGGGTGGACAGAGGGTTTCCATTGACTGCTGGGTGGACAGAGAGGGTTTTTACTGGCTGCTGGGTGGACAGAGGGTTTCCATTGACTGCTGAGTAGACAGAGAGGGTTTTCATTGACTGCTGGGTGGACAGAGGGTTTTCACTGACTACTGGGTGGACAGAGGGTTTTCACTGACTGCTGGGTGGACAGAGGGTTTCCATTGACTGCTGAGTAGACAGAGAGGGTTTTCATTGACTGCTGGGTGGACAGAGGGTTTTCACTGACTACTGGGTGGACAGAGGGTTTTCATTGACTGCTGGGTGGACAGAGAGGGTTTTCATTTACTGCTGGGTGGACAGAGAGGGTTTTCACTGACTGCTGGGTGGACACAGAGGGTTTTCAAGCCGAAAACAACCCACCCCACGAGGAGTTCAAACTCACGATCGTCAGCACTGCAAGCAAATGCTTCAACCACTTGACTACGGGCCCTATGTACATACATTTTACTTTAAAGACAAATTACTGTTCCGCCGAACGAAAGAGACAAACAAAATACAAGACAAATCAAGACGCGTTTCGACCTCTGTGGTCTTCTTCAGGCAAGACAGACAACATTCAAGACAATGAACACGGAAGAACGCAAAATCACTTCTCTGCTCGAAGTGGGTGCAAAATGGAAGTGGAAAATGTTGCGCCCAATTCGAGGAGATAAGAGATTGTTCGTTTTCCATTGTCTTGAATGGTATTTGTCATGCTGGAAGAAGACCGAAGAGGTCGAAACGCGACGTGTTTTGTCTTGTAGTTTGTTTGACTCTGTCGTTCGGCGGAGCGGTACTTTTAGTTTAAAGTTTGTTTCAGTTTCCGCCTGCACTCACCTCCCTTTGAAACCTGGAGTAATGTCGTCCAAAACAGAAACTTCACAGTGTGTTGCTTCAGTGGCACGTTGGGAGTAGTTGCTGTAGATGACGTGAACAAGCCTGAACCGACTGTCTTCGCCAGGGGAAGTAATTTGTGTGATATGAAACCGAAATGGTTACACCTTGATTACACTAGATGATCTTTCTGATCAATACTGTAGCAAGAAACTCTAGGGACAGCGTGACAGCAGAAGGTCTTCAGAGAAGATCCCCCTCCCTCCCTTAAACCTCAGACAAGCGTTTCGGCTTTGAACTCCTTACACTCTAAGGGATTGTAAGTAATAGTTGGTATGAAGTTAAATGGTTACACCTTGTGTACTACATGATCTTTCTGATCAATACTGGATCTCTTGCTTGGATTTCATCCACATTGCGTATTCACCCCCCCCTCCTCCCCCCCCCCCCCCCCCCCCCCCCCCCCCAAAAAAAAGGTCCATATCCTAACCATGTTTCACCTTCCCACCAAGTTTTAAGAAAATCGGCTAAGTGTTTTTGTACAGTTCACTCCCACAGACAAATGGCCAGGGCAACAGATGCAAGCGTAGACATAACTTTGATGTAGGTAATAATAATAATAATGAATACTTATTAGCGCCTATTCTCGGCTAGAGACCAAGCTCTAAGCGCTTTACAATCACACTCGCTTACACAACGGGCTGCCTACCTGGGTAGTGCCGACTGAAGAGCTGCCAGCTGGCGCTTCATTCAGTCGTTTCCCGTGTCATCCACTCAATATCGTTCAATATCGTTCACTCAGTTTTTTACTTCCTTCATTCTTTCCATTTCTTACGCAGGGTGCATGCTGTGTGTAACGTGTCATCCATACCAACGGCCAAACTGGCCTACTCTTCCGAAAGTTGGTGATGGGATTTGACGTGTGTGCAAGATATTATGCGTGCGTTCACACACGGAACCTCGGTTTATAGTCTCATTCGAAGGACTGTATGGGAAATGGAGTCAGAACTAATGTTAACTCCGAGGGAAAAATCCCCCTGTACCGAAACGCCCCGGCGGAGATTCGAACCCGCAACCCAGGATCACCAAGATTACGAGTCAGGCGCTCTACCAACTGAGCTATTCCGGCTCCCGTAGGTAGTGATACAGGGTCGTGGTGTCTCTACACGTTGAACAACAAGCAGCACTGCTTAATGCAGGACAGCTATATGGTTTCTGGAGAAGAGAGAGAGAGAGAGAGAGAGAGAGAGAGAGAGAGAGAGAGAGAGAGACGTTGTGCCTTAATTTGAATAACCGGATACAATGAATGACGTCACTGTCTGGGCATTAGAAAGCGTACCCACACCCAACTCTCCGTGTCAAACACGCACGCAGGCACACACCAACTCGCGTGCACGCAAACACACGCGCTTACTTACACTCACTAACTGTTTGCGCGTACATGCATAGAAACAACTGTTACACATACATACACAGTCTGCCCAACACTGTCCTACTCAGCCTATCTTTTAACACACACACACACACACACACACACACACAACACACACACACACACACACACACACACACTATTTATACGCACATACATAAGAAAACCAACCATAGTCTGTCTAAGACAATGGAAATACTCTCTCTCTCTCTATGTCTGTCTGTCTGTCTGTCTGTCTGTCTGTCCCTCTCTTTCTCTCGTGCACACACACAGAGGAACGCACAGACACACATACACTCAGTCGCTCTCTCTCTCTTGCACACACAGAGGCACGCACAGACACACAGACACTCAATCACTCAGTCTCTCTTTCTGCCTCTCTCTCTGTCTCTCTCACACAGACACGCACAGATACATATACACTCACACACACACACACACACACCACACACACACACACACACACACACACACACACACACACACACACACCGTTTATACGCACATACATGAAAAACCCATTATGTCATACGTACTCAGTCTAAGACAATAGAAATACACTCTCTCTCTCTCTCTCTCTCTCTCTCTCTCTCTCTCTCTCACACACACACACACACACACACGCATGCATTCACTCATTTAGTCACTCACTCACTCACTCACACACACACACACACACACACACACACACACACACACACACACACGCACGCACGCACGCACGCACGCGCGCACACACACACACGCACACACACACACACACACACACACACACACACACACACACACACACACACACACGTGCGCGCGGCCGCATGTGCGTGCGCTTGCACGCACTCATGCACTCACACATTCACGCGCGCAAGCAGCGGCGGCAGCAGCAGTAGCACCAGCAACAGTATGTCCTTTGTAAAAATGCAGTCCTCTGTTATTCTGTTTATGGGTGGAGCAAATAGATCTAAAGAATCGTTTTTCTTTTTATTTGAAACACGTGGCTGGATAACGATTGTGATCTTGACTGTCTGCCTTGTAGACGCATGGCTTCATACACATGTTTTGGCAGTTTCTCTCTCGGGTTGACCTGCTAAGCTGACTCATGCGACAACACTACTTTGGCTGTGGCCACGAGCGGCATCTGCCCCATGAAAAAAGCAGGATTACTCTCGCTGAACGCGAGCTGTACCCCAGATTACCTCCCTTGCATATCGTCTTCTTTTTTTTTTTTTTTTTCCTTTGCAGGTCAGGAGCGATTTCGGAGCATCACGTCATCTTACTACCGGGGCGCCCATGGCTGCATGTTAATGTTTGACGTCACACAGAAGTCGACATTCGAAGGACTACTTGAATGGTAAGGAACACAATGCAGATGCATGTTGATGTTTGACGTCACACAGAACTTGGCATTGGAAGGACTACTTGAATGGTAAGATACACAATGCAGATGCATGTTAACGTTAAACGTCACACAGAAGTCGACACTCGAAGGACTACTTGAATGATGGGGTAACTCATGCAGATGGCTACTGTTCAATGTTCCAGTGAGATGTAAGACTAAGATGGTTTACTCAAAAACATGTTTGCACATTCGTTTACATTACAGTAGTGTATATAATGCAATGTATCGCATTTGACCTCAGAAATCAAACACGTTACATTGAACAAGAGAAGCGCCTAGTTAGACATAAAAAAAGAACAAAAAGAATGTTCAAAGTAGCGCCTATCTTAATAAAAAGCACAAAACAGCAAGTACATTTTCAACAAATATGCCTTCCTCAAATCTTACAAACCACAGACAAGTGATGCTCCTCAAGAAACAATGTTCCAAGCGTGAAAATGACAATGTATGAAAGAGAAGTGATTTATTGATGTCTGTCGTTTGTAACAGATCATAGTCAGTATGAAAATGACAATGTGTGAAAGAGAAGTGATTTATTGATGTCTGTTGTTTGTGTAACGTCTGAACAAGACATACTTGTAGATTTTGTTTGTTGGTTGGTTGGCTGGTTTCGTATTTTGTGTTAAAATAAGCGTTTCTTTGAGCCTTTTCTTTCATGCTTTTCTTGGACTGTTTCCAGGAACTTTGCGGTCTGTTTCAGTCACTTACAAATACATTTAATATGCTCTAGCCTTTAACGTTCGGTTTGGAAGCAAATCATGAAACGTTTAATCGACCCAACTACATACAGCATTGATAAAATAAAACAGTTCATGTGTGTTAAATCGACCCAACTACATACAGCATTGATGAAATAAAACAGTTCATGTGTGTTAAATCGACCCAACTACATACAGCATTGATGAAATAAAACAGTCCATGTGTGTTAAATCGACCCAACTACATACAGCATTGATGAAATAAAACAGTTCATGTGTGTTAAATCGACCCAACTACATGTAGCATTGATAAAATAAAACAGTTCATGTGTGTTAAATCGACCCAACTACATACAGCATTGATAAAATAAAACAAATCATGTGTGTTAAATCGACCCAACTACATACAGCATTGATAAAATAAAACAGTTCATGTGTGTTAAATCGACCCAACTACATACAGCATTGATAAAATAAAACAGTTCATGTGTGTTAAATCGACCCAACTACATACAGCACTGATAAAATAAAACAGTTCATGTGTGTTAAATCGACCCAACTACATACAGCATTGATAAAATAAAACAGTTCATGTGTGTTAAATCGACCCAACTACATACAGCACTGATAAAATAAAACAGTTCATGTGTGTTAAATCCCCTCCCCCCCCCCCTCTCTCCTTTTCTTTTTGTATTTGGTTTGTTTGTTTGTTTTTTAACTACAGCCGTGTTCCAACGACGGTAGCCCATTAGGGTTGCTGGTTTAAACGGATTTACTTTTTACGATACAAAACAGCTTGAATGGAGAGTCGGGGAGTAACACTCGTGGCGTGCGGTCACGGATTTGTTCGCTCTTCGCCGTGCCGATTCGAGCTAAGCCTACGCGATTTTTCAACTTAGTGCTTTTCTTGTTCGCTTTTCAGTCTCAGTGTTTTTTCTTCTTTTTTTTTCTCTCTCTCTCTCTTCGTGACCGTTTAACGCGGATAAGAGCAAAATGTCTTCCGTCCAGCCCGTTTTTCTCAAAAATCGGGACATTCCGGACTCGGCGGAAAACCGCGTAACAGGACTGGAGCTGTGTCTGGCTGCGGAGCGTACGGCAGGCAGTGGCAGCATCGTTGGTGCCCAGGTCATCAGAGGCCTTTGGAGGATCTACCCAGCGACCAGACAGGCAAGTAATGATCTTCTGGTCAAAGGTATGACTGTCCGGAATACTCTGATCCAATTAGCCGACACCAATCCATTTATTCTGAGAGAGGATTCCGGGGAAGAAAAACCTGCTACGAAGGTGTGGGTTGCAGACATCCCTATGTCGGTAGCCAACAGTGAAATAGAACACTCTTTAACTAAAATTGGATGTGAACTCCGATCTGATATAAAAATGGAACGATACAGGGATGCAGACAATAAACTTACTCGTTTCGAAACGGGGAGAAGATTCGTCTTCATAACCCTCCCCGCTAACCCTCTCGAGAAAACATTAAAAGTAGGTCCATTCACTGCCAAAATTTTCCACAAAGAACAGAAAAATGTTATGAAATCCGTTATTTGCTCAAACTGTCTACAGCCTAACCACCATGTGTCTGTGTGTGTGAATGAGGTTGTGTGTCGTGAGTGCAAGGAACCAGGGCATAAGAGAGGAGATGTCCGATGTAAAGGCCGGCCAGATAGTCAGGTCAGAGACAAGGGGAGTTTACCTCCTACTGGTTCTCCTCAGACTCCTCAACCAGGCCACTCCGGAAGCAAGATTTCCGACCCATCCTCCACTTCTCCTGCCTCCAAATCAATTGGTAAAGGAGATACACGCGGCGGGAAAGGTAAGCCCGTTGCCAGCGACAAAAAAAGTCAAAGAGAAAAGTCTGATCGAGGGCGGGCGGTTTCTAAACGCCAAACAACCCTGCATTCTAGTATGGGCCCCCACTCAGACAATAGGAACCGCTCAGAAACTCCAAAGCGCCAGCGATGTCGTGAGCAGGACAGCCCTTCAGCACCAAGAGAAAAACAGGCTAAATGTGATGCAGACACTGAAGAGGAAAGATCAGATGTTTCCGATTACGAAAAATAATCGGCTTGAATGTCAGTGTCATTTTTGATTACGGGTCGGCGTTTAGGCTTACTGTGTATTTTGGTCTTTTGTATGTCCATTTGTCTGCCTGCCTGTTTGCTGCCTGTCTGTCAACCCTCCCCCCCCCCCCCCCACGCTCCAATCCTCCATCCAACCCCCCCCCCCCTTTTTTTTTTTTTTTTTTTTTTCTTCTCAGATAGAAATGCCTTTGTTGACTTTTGTGGGAGCTCAGTGCTTCGTTTTAGTCATTCATTTATCTTTCTTGGTAGATAATGGAACAGTTTAGAATTTGCTCTTTGAACTGCCGGGGACTAAAAAATAAAATGAAGCGTAATAGTTTGTTCAAATACTTTAAAAATCAAAAGTTTGATGTCATATGTTTGCAAGAAACTCATTTTGTAGAAAAGGAAAAATCACAATGGGAAAAAGAATGGGGTGGAAGGATTTTTGCAAAAGAGGGTACGTCCCGAAGAAAGGGCGAAGTTATACTGGTCTCCAAGTATGTTAATGATGACATTGAACTTGTTTTAACAGAGGACCGCACTGTTGCAATTAATATTAAATTTGAGCAAATCCTGATCACCATTGTAAATGTGTATGCGCCTAACGATTCTATGGACAAAAGGCGTTTCTTCCACAACCTGTATGTGAAACTGCAAGATTTGGAAGCTGAAAATATCATTTTATGTGGTGATTTCAACTGTGTCTTAAACAACAAGCATGATGTTATTTCCGGAAATCCTTTCAATGAGGTAGAAGTTGAAGCTTTCAAGACCTGTGTACGTGAGCTCTCTTTGACAGATGTATGGAGGGTCTTCCATGAGAATGATAAAGAATATACCTGGAACCGCTTTCATCCTTTTATCGCTCGTCGTTTAGATTATTGCTTTGCTTCAGAAGATATTATTTCCTTTATTGCGTCATGTGAACATTATACAGTCTCTAATTCGGATCATAAAGCTGTAGTCACAGAGTTAGAAAACAGCAAGTTCATAAGAGGTCCAGGGTATTGGAGATTTAATAATAGCTACCTCAGACATGAAAGTTTTGTAAAAAATGTGAATGCGTTAATAGATCATTGTGTAAATAATAAGGAACTTATAAATTCTGTTGATAAATGGGAACTTACGAAATGCGAAATACGTAATTATTGTGTTGATTTTGGCAAACGATTAGCTTGTTGTCGAAGAAACGAACAGTTAGACCTGCGAAAACAACTTCATGACATCGAATTTCGCATAACAAAAAACCCTGGAAATGCACGCTTACAGAATGATTTATTAAGTACTAAACATAAACTAGAACTACTAGACATGCAAAAAACGAGAGGAGCCCAAATTAGATCAAGAGTGAAATGGATTGAAGAAGGAGAAAAAAACACCAAATATTTTTGTAACCTTGAAAAAGTAAGGAAAAGAAAAAAACTTGATTACTCGTCTTGTATCAGATTCTGGGTTTACTACCACTGACCAGACCAAAATAATGAAAGAAGAGGTTACTTTCTATAGAAATCTTTACAATCAAAAGACTGACGTTGCAAATGTGACTGAAGCTACGCACGACTTTATTGCTGGAGAAGATATTCCTCGCCTTAGTGACACTGACTCCAACTCATGTGGAGGTCTTGTCACTGTCAATGAAGCATCGTGCGCTTTACAAAGCATGAAAAATGGATCAGCGCCAGGTATGGACGGAATTACTGTTGAATTCATGAAATTTTTCTGGCCTAAATTAAAAGATATTGTAACCGCCTCTTTCAATGAATCCTTTCAGAAAGATGAGCTGTCTTATACTCAATACCAAGGTGTGATAACACTAATTCATAAAGGCAAAGAACTGGATAAAGAACATCTAACAAACTGGAGACCTATTACCTTAACAAACACTGACTATAAAATTCTAGCTAAAGTTATGGCACAGAGACTAAGTGGTGTTATACAACATCTGGTCAGCGAAGACCAGGTTGGTTACATTAAGGGTCGAAATATATCTACAGTCATTCGTACAATTGACGATGCAATCAATTACGTAAACAAAACAGGTAAATCAGGTTTTATATTAGCGCTTGATTATTCAAAAGCATTTGATTCCATAACAAAAACGTACTTATTGAAAGCATTCGATGTTTTTTGATTTGGTCCCGATTTTAAGAAATGGATTCGAATTATGTTAAAAAAGGCTGTGAATCACATAAATCATGGGGGCTGGATATCGGAGAGTTTTGATGTTAATTGTGGTATTAGACAAGGATGTCCGTTTTCCCCTTTAGCCTTCGTTTTGGCTGTAGAACTGCTAGCTATTAAGATTAGAAATAGTGGCATTGAAGGAATACAGATACGAAATGAAACAAATGCATGCATCAAAATTCAACAGATGGCTGACGACACAACCCTTTTTTTAAAACACCAAAATGATATAACAACGGCAACAAATATTCTCAGACAATTTGCATGTTTCTCTGGCTTGAAACTAAACATACGCAAAACTAAAGTCTTGGCAATAGGTGATGTTGATGAAAGAGTTCTTAACATACCCTTTGAAATAGTGGACAAAATAAAAATCTTAGGAATATCCTTTGCAAAAGACAAAATGGTCAAAGAAATAGAAGACAACTGGAAAAGTAGGCTGAAAACTCTAACAGCTATGATAAAAGAATGGAGTAAGAGAGACCTTAGCATACATGGTAAAATAGTGATCATAAAGACATTTTTGACCAGCCAATTTATTATGCAGTCGGTTGGACTGCCAAGGGAAATACTGATTAAAGTTAATACAATTTTATATAAATTTCTTTGGCAAAGGAAACACAGTAACAGAAAAGCCTTTGAAAAGATTAAAAGAAAGGTCATGAAAGCAGATTATAAAGAAGGAGGGTTAAGAATGGTTGACATGATTGAATTGCAAAATACCTTCTACCTACAGTGGATTGGACGATTATACAACAAAAGAACTGAGACATGGTGCCTCATTCCTTTTTGGCACTTGAAAAGAATAGCTTCAGCTGAGGAAATATTTGAAATAAACTGTTCTCCTAAAGATATACCAGGGATCTCTACAATCGAAAATAATTTTTGGAAAGAAGTTTTATTAACTTACCTAGATAACAAAACTAAAGTAGAAAGCGATAGTGTGCTTGCAAAATATATTGGTACACAATGTCTCTTTTATAATAAGTTAATCAAATATAAAAGTAAGGTCCTCAATTTTGAAAACTGGCGAGAGAAAGGCCTCATCACAATAAACGATATTATTAAAACGCAGGAAAGGCGTTTTTTTAACTTTAGTGGAAGTACAAGACCTACTTAACCAAAACAGGGCAATAACCATGTTTCAATTCAATGCTCTACTAAATGCCATACCACAAACTTGGATTGACTTGATAAAAGTTAAGAATAGACGATTTGAAATGGAGAATCATGGTACCTCTGATGCAAATCATTTCTATGCTAAAACAAAACAAATTAAAGAATATCTGTTGAAAAAGAGTAACAACAAACCGTTAACTCCACACGCCGTAGATTTTTGGAGCAGAAAACTGAACATTGAATTGAGTGAAAAGATGTGGCTTACGCCAAGACTGGCAACAAAAGAAGTACGCTTACGTGAGCTGCAATGGAAATTGTTACATAATATCTATCCCACAAATATTATGCTACAAAAAATGGGCGTGTGCCAATCTATTTCATGTGATTATTGTCCGGACACTGTGGATACCATTGAGCACTTTTTTTTTGAATGTCCATCAGTGAGACAATTTTGGTTAGAAATTGAAAATATTATTTTCTCAAAGGTAGGCATGAAATTGCATTTGTCTGTAACAGACGTGCTGTTCGGACTACATGAAAAGAAAAATCTTCACATAATTATGCGTGCATCAATAACATTTTGCTAGTGGGTAAAATGTGCATAAGCAAGATTAAAAAGACAAAGTCATCGATACCATATGAAGTGGTTTTTGAGCAGGAGGCACAGTTAAGGAAGTTAATATAACACGCCCGCAGGCACGCACGCATGCACGCTCGCGCGCACGCACACACGCACGCGCACACACGCGCACACACGCACACACACGCGCGCACAGACACACAAATGCGCGCGCGCGCGCACACACACACACACACACACACACACACACACACACACACACACACACACACACACATAAGAGCATAAATATCGCGCCTCTCCAGCTCCCCTTTCCACACAAACAATAGCAGACACTGTAAAAAGCAGGCACCCACACACTTTTTTGTGCTCAACCGCAATTGTGCATGTTCTGTCTTTTTAGTTAACGAATAATTCATGTTCATGAGCGCTCTGTAATGTTTCTAACGGCTTTGTAGAAAATGTTAACTTTATCTTTTACAAATATTGTTATCACACGCGCACGCACGTCCGCACACCGACAGTGGATGTGGGATATGAGGGAAGGGAGGGAGGGGAGGGCAAGTGTGTGTTTAATTCAATTTAAAGTATACTATGCAGCAAACATAGCTGAATGAAAGTGTCAATGCACCACACATCAGTACATGAATAAACCCAGACGCTTTGTATCAAACGCCAAAACATTAAGATCCATTACTTAAAAAAAAAAAAAAAAAAAAAAAAAAGCACACACACACACACACACACACACACACACACACACACACACACACACACACACACACACACACGATGCATGGTGAGTATGAGTCAATATATCAGAGGGGAAAAAGAAAATGAATGACAGCAGGAAAAAATAGGAGGATAGAAATTCTCTCTCTCTCTCTCTCTCTCTCTCTCTCTCTGTCTGTCTGTCTGTCTGTCTGTCTCTCTCTCTCTCTCTCTCTCTCTGTCTCTCTCTCTCTCTCTCTGTCTCTCTCTCTCTCTCTCTCATTGATACTGACTGTCTCGCTGCAAGGATGTCCTTGTCTCTCCCTTGTGGTCTCTCATTTTCACTATAAGGATAGCCTTCGGGGGGGGAATAGGCCGGTTTGCGAGACGAGCTGTGCGCTTTCTTTACTACATCTCTCTCTCTCTCTCTCTCTCTCTCTCTCTCTCTCTCTCTCTCTCTCTCTCTCTTTATTTTCTGTTCCTCACTTCTCTCCTTCGCGCACTTCTGGTATCATCCTTGCATACTTATCTTCGTCCTTCGTTTCAAGGATGGTTTCCGGAAAGATGTCCGGGCCTCTCTTTCTTCCTTTTTTTATTTTTTTATTTTTTTTATTATTCTTTATATATATATATATATATATATATATATATATATATATATATATAAAACCCTTGTATCTTTTTGTGAAACACAGTGTGAGAGTGTCACTGCACCAAACACTGGTACAAAAATAAACCCTGACGCGCTGTAACAAACGCCAAAACATTAAAACCAGCAAATTCATGTCCATTGATAGTAATACATCATACAGACCCGCATGGTGCGTGAGAGTTGAAGGGAAGGGAAAAAAAAAAAAAGAAAAAGAAAAAAAAAAAGGCCCGCCTTTACAAAAAAATAAATAAATAAAAAAAAAATTAAAAAATAAAATAAAGGAAGAAAAGTGAAAAAGTAAAAAAAAAAAAAAAATCAAACAAAAAAGAAACAAAGAAGGAAAAAATAAAAGAAAAAAAATATAGTAAAGGCGGGGGTGGTGGAGGGGAAAAAAAAAAAAGCTTGAATTGCTGTAAAAATCCCTTTTCTCACCTGCTGTTTTTTTTTTGTTTTTCTACCTCTCTATTCTTTTTTCTCCTTCTCTCATATCCTTTCTCAAATTACCAGAACCCCACCTCTACCTCCAACAGAGAGAGAGAGAGAGAGAGAGAGAGAGAGAGAGAGAGAGAGAGAGAGAGAGAGAGAGAGAGAGAGAATATTCCATATGTTTTCCAGACAGGTCAACTGAGAGAGAGAGAGAGAGAAGAGAGAGAGAGAGAGAGAGAGAGAGAGAGAGAGAGAGAGAGAGAGTATTCCATATGTTTTCCAGACAGGTCAACTGACGTCAGGATACTGGAAGTGTAAACACAGCGATTATTATATTCTGACCGTTCTTTGGCATTACTTAGAAACTGAAATTTTTCTTTTCTGTTCATGTGAATTTTGTGTTCTGGATGCACTTCGGATTTACTTTTTATTTAGTTGATTTTATTCAGTCAGTGAAATTTACATGAGTTGATTTTATTCAGTCAGTGAAATTTACATGTCATGTACTGTAGGTCTCTGTGTGTAGAGGAACTAAGGGACATGATGTTGTAACTATGAAGCTCGAGACGAACACTCGTTTAGCGCTGAGAGAATCCCAATGTTACAATTCTGATCATATTCCCAGAGTTGTGCGTTGAGAGAGACCAAATGTTAGAATTGGGATATCACCCCCCCCCCCCCCCCCCCCACGCCTCCAGGCAAATAAACTGACTCCAATATGTCCCTCACCTCCCTCACAAGCAAATGAATGACTCGTTCATGTCACTCATCCTACTCACAGGCAAATGAATCACTAATATGCCTCTCAATAGAATGACTCTAACATGTCCCTCACCCCCTCACAGGCAAAGGAACTGACTGTAATATGTCCCTCACCCCCCTCACAGGCAATCAACTGACTGTAACAGTCCCACCCCTCACAGGCAAGGAACTGACTGTGATATGTCCCTCACCTTCACAGGCAATGAACTGACTGTAATATGTCCCTCACCCCCTCACAGCAATGAACTGAGTGTAATATGTCCCTCATCCCCCTCACAGGCAAATGAACTGAGTGTAATATGTCCTCACCCCCCTCACACGTAATGAACTGACTGTAATATGTCCCTCACCCCTCACAGGCAAATGAACTGACTGTAATATGTCCCTCACCCCTCACAGGCAAATGAACTGAGTGTAATATGTCCTCACCCCCTCACAGACAAATGAACTGACTGTAATATATCCCTCACCCCCCTCACAGGCAAATGAACTGAGTGTAATATGTCCCTCACCCCCCTCACAAGGCAAATGAACTGACTGTAATATGTCCCTCACCCCCTCACAGGCAATGAACTGACTGTAACATGTCCCTCACCCCTCACAGGCAAATGAACTGACTGTAATATGTCCCTCACCCCCTCACAGGCAATGAACTGACTGTAACATGTCCCTCACCCCCCCTCACAGGCAAATGAACTGAGTGTAATATGTCCCTCACACCTCACAGGCAATATGTCCCTCATCCCCCTCACAGGCAAAGGAACTGAGTGTAATATGTCCCTCACCCCTCACAGGCAAATGAACTGGCTGTAATATGTCCCTCACCCCGTCACAGGCAAATGCACTGAGTGTAATATGTCTCTCACCCCTCACAGGCAAATGAACTGACTGTAATATGTCCCTCACCCCTTCACATGCAAATGCACTGACTGTAATATATCCCTCATCACCCTCACAGGCAAATGAACTGACTGTAATATGTCCCTCACTCCAACAGAGGCAAATGAACTGAGTGTAATATGTCCCTCACCCCCCTCACAGGCAAATGCACTGACTGTAATATGTCCCTCACCCCCTCACAGGCAAATGCACTGACTGTAATATGTCCTTCACCCCTTCACAGGCAAATGCACTGACTGTAATATGTCCCTCACCCCCCTCACAGGCAAATGCACTGACTGTTCATATGTCCCTCACCCCCTCACAGACAAATGCACTGACTGTAATATGTCCCTCACCCCCTCACAGACAAATGAACTGACTGTAATATGTCCCACACAGGCAAATGAACTGACTGTAATATGCCCCTCACAGACAAATGAACTGACTGTAATATGTCCCTCACAGACAAATGAACTGACTGCAATATGTCCCTCCCCCCCTCCCCCCCCACAGACAAATGAACTGACTGTAATATGTCCCTCACAGACAAATGAACTGACTGTAATATGTCCCTCGCCCCCTCACAGACAAACGAACTGAATGTAATATGTCCCTATCCCCCCTCACAGGCAAATAAACTGACTGTAATATGTCCTTCACAGACAAATGAACTGACTGTAATATGTCCCTCACCCCCCTCACAGGCAAATGAACTGACTGTAATATGTCCCACACAGGCAAATGAACTGACTGTAATATGTCCCACACAGGGAAATGAACTGACTGTATATGTCCCTCACCCCCCTCACAGACAAATGAACTGACTGTATATGTCCCTCACCCCCCTCACAGACAAATGAACTGACTGTAACATGTCCCCACCCCCTCACAGGCAATGAACTGAGTGTAATATGTCCCCACCCCCCTCACAGACAAATGAACTGACTGTAATATGTCCCTCACCCCCCTCACAGACAAATGAACTGACTGTAACATGTCCCTCACCCCCCTCACAGACAAATGAACTGACTGTAACATGTCCCCACCCCCCTCACAGGCAATGAACTGAGTGTAATATGTCCCTCACCCCTCACAGGCAATTGAACTGACTGTAATATGTCCCTCACCCCCTCACAGACAAATGAACTGACTGTAACATGTCCCTCACCCCCCTCACAGGCAATGAACTGACTGTAACATGTCCCTCACCCCCCCTCACAGGCAATGAACTGACTGTAATATGTCCCTCACCCCCTCACAGACAAATGAACTGACTGTAATATGTCCCTTCACCCCCTCACAGGCAATGAACTGACTGTAATATGTCCCTCACCCCTCACAGGCAATGAACTGACTGTAATATGTCCCTCACCCCTCACAGGCAATGAACTGACTGTAATATGTCCCTCACCCCTCACAGGCAATGAACTGACTGTAATATGTCCCTCACCCCTCACAGGCAATGAACTGACTGTAATATGTCCCTCACCCCCCTCACAGACAAATGAACTGAGTGTAATATGTCCTTCACCCCCCTCACAGGCAATGAACTGACTGTAATATGTCCCTCATCCCTCACAGGCAATGAACTGACTGTAATATGTCCCTCACCCCCTCACAGGCAATGAACTGACTGTAATATGTCCCTCACCCCTCACAGGCAAATGAACTGACTGTAATATGTCCCTCACCCCTCACAGGCAATGAACTGACTGTAATATGTCCCTCACCCCCTCACAGGCAATGAACTGACTGTAATATGTCCCTCACCCCTCACAGGCAATGAACTGACTGTAATATGTCCCTCACCCCCTCACAGGCAATGAACTGACTGTAATATGTCCCTCACCCCTCTACAGGCAATGAACTGACTGTAATATGTCCCTCACCCCCTCACAGGCAATGAACTGACTGTAATATGTCCCTCACCCCCTCACAGCAAATAACTGACTGTAATATGTCCCTCCCCTCACAGGCAATGAACTGACTGTAAATGTCCCTCACCCCCCTCACAGGCAATGAACTGACTGTAACATGTCCCTCACCCCCCTCACAGGCAATGAACTGACTGTAATATGTCCCTCACACCCCCTCACAGGCAATGAACTGACTGTAATATGTCCCTCACCCCCTCACAGGCAATGAACTGTCTGTAATATGTCCCTCACCCCCTCACAGGCAATGAACTGACTGTAATATGTCCCTCACCCCCCTCACAGGCAATGAACTGACTGTAATATGTCCTCATCCCCCTCACAGGCAATGAACTGACTGTAATATGTCCCTCATCCCCCTCACAGGCAATGAACTGACTGTAATATGTCCCTCACCCCCCTCCACAGGCAATGAAATGAGTGTAATATGTCCCTCATCCCCCTCACAGGCAATGAACTGACTGTAATATGTCCCTCACCCCCCTCACAGGCAATGAACTGAGTGTAATATGTCCCTCATCCCCCTCACAGGCAAATGAACTGAGTGTAATATGTCCCTCACCCCCCTCACAGGCAATGAACTGACTGTGATATGTCCCTCACCCCCCTCACAGGCAATGAACTGACTGTGATATGTCCCTCACCCCCCTCACAGGCAAATGAACTGACTGTAATATGTCCTTCACAGACAAATGAACTGACTGTAATATGTCCCTCACCCACCTCACAGGCAATGAACTGACTGTGATATGTCCCTCACCCCCCTCACAGGCAATGAACTGACTGTAATATGTCCTTCACAGACAAATGAACTGACTGTGATATGTCCCTCACCCCCCTCACAGGCAATGAACTGACTGTGATATGTCCCTCACAGGCAATGAACTGACTGTAATATGTCCCTCACCCCCTCACAGACAAATGAACTGACTGTAATATGTCCCTCACCCCCCTCACAGGCAATGAACTGACTGTGATATGTCCCTCACCCCCCTCACAGGCAAGTGATTCTGAACAGCCCACATCTACTTTCCAGGCACCGAGAACTTCACACCAACAGCCTCACGGATGACATCGCCGTCACCCTCGTCGGCTGCAACTGTCACTTGACCACCAGTGAACGACAGGTGGCGCCACAAACAGCGCAGGAGTTGGCGGACTACCTGGAAGTGCCTTACGAAGAACTGACGGCCGTGAACGTGCACACGGTTGTGTCAGTCCTGGAGCCGCTGATCGACCGCATCGTCAGCAACAGGATGTCTCATCGAGCCTCCGTGGTGTCCCTCTCCATGGACTCTCTCAGCCACTCCATGATGGCAGAAGAACGCCAGCGCCAGGACACCCACAGGAGGATATGCCGCTGCTGATCGGAGAAGGGTCTTCACGATCATAGGCTGATTGACTGATTTAATGACTGACTGACTGACTGACTGGCGCACTGTCAAGTTCTGTTGTTTATAGCCCCGCCGAAAACAGCGGCTTCGTCTTTCGTCGTGAAGTGTTCCACAGACACCAAGACCCTCTAACAGTTCACTGCCCAAGGGCCATAAGCCCACTGGACTTGTCTTCCCTTTAATTAGGACTGCAGTAAATTAATAACAAAGGTCAAGGATTTAAAAAAAAGAAAGAAAAAAAAAGAATAAAACCCGAAAGAGAGAAAGCATTCTTTTTGTCACAAGACGGGTGTTTAACAGCGTTCTTTCTTTCCTTTAAAAAAAAAAAAAATTAACCAATTTCTTTTGTCTTTCTTTTTTCATTTAAAACATAGTTGGTTGTTTCGTTTGAAGAAAATCGACATAAATTGATGTGACGCGCTACTGTGACGCACTTGGTTAGTTTTTTTGACTGTCTGTTGCTCTGATCAAAATCGAGCGCCGGGTAATGCTATGAATGTGTGATGTTACGAAACCAGCTTCAAGTCTGACGTCACTGGACGATGACAGTAAACATACAACTTGACACAGGACCTAGCAAACCGGATGCATGACTCTGAAAGTGTGCTTTGTGTGTCATATGAATCGACCTCGTGAATCCTTTGGGCTTTAGCTTGAAGCGTTCGTAGCGCTCTTAATTAAAGGAGATCGCATTCCTTCGTTTACCCGACAACGCGACAAAAGATGGAGGAAAAGTGAGAGTATTGTTAAATGACTGAGGAGAGAAAGGGAATGGCGGGGGAAGAACTGTGGCGTTGGAGAGCGGGAAGACAGTGCGTTGGCTGTATTGTTGAATGCATTGTGCATGTCTGTTGTTTGTAATGTCTAACAAAGATATATATTACAAACCTTTACTGCTCTGTTTTGTATAATGTATTAAATCCGCATTACCTTTGCATCTTGTTTCGTTGGTTCATTTGTAGTATACAATATTATTACAGGCGGTATGTGTATTTAATATCTTTAGAGTTTTCGTACCTATAGTTATAAATGTAAAATAGTGTTTCTTGTATAAATACCGACCCTTTCAAGAAACGTTGAAGTCGACAGCTTTTAAACTGTTTTAAGCGATGTAGGTCCGGTTTTTTTTTCTTTCTTTTTTTTTTTCAGTTTTATATTGGTCTTCCAATGTTTTTTTTTTCTCCACATTTTGTTTTAACTCAGGAATTTCTCTTTTCAATTTCATGAACGGATAATACACCAAACAACAGGACACAGTCTGATGTTTGATGAAATTCGAAAATAGCATTGTTCGGAAAAGTGCAATATTTTCATTTCAAATGAACAATGGCCGACGTTTATATCTGTCATAAGAGCGTACCCGGCTTTCCAAACTACTGGCACATACACATCTCCAACAACATATGTTCTGAGCTTTTATTCTCACGCAGGCAAAACGTACATCTGCTACGCAAAGAACATATGTTCGCATCACTAGAAGTGTGCCAGATGAAAACATCGTAATCAGAACACTTGTTTTCGGTGAATTTTCATGCCGAATTTAAAATTTTCCAACTTGTATCCCAAGCTCCGTGGCAGCAACTAAGGTACTGCGAAAAGGTTTGGTAAAAGTAAGAAAGTCTACGCTGAAGAAGAAGATGGAGAGGTGCAGTCAAACCTGCAGAAAGTAATATGAATAGAAAAGAAAGGAAAGCATATGAAAAAGAGCGAAAAGGCTCGGACATGTTGAGAAAGTAAGAAGGTGGGATAAAATGGGAAGTTTAAGACACAGTAGGGAAACATAGAGGGATGCTTGGGAAAATGTTGGCACGAAAGCTTTGGGCGATACCAAGAACAGCACGAACAGTACGAACAAGCTGGGAAAGGAAGAAAACAATTTGGCAATGGTAGAGAATTGTAGGAACATGTAGAAAAGTATGAGCATAGACATGAATGGAGGGTAAGTGGGGGACAACATGTTGGAAAAAACAGGGTAGGAAGACATGAGAGAGAGAGAGAGAGAGAGAGAGAGAGAGAGAGAGAGAGAGAGAGAGAGAGAGAGAGAGAGATGACATTGATCGGGGAAAGGGATAAAATAAAGCAGAAAAAAATGGGTCGGAAAACGTAGAAATTGGACCATGTTAGACTAACGCCTGCCGAAGGAAAGTGTGAGGCGGCTCTGTGAGGTCACGTGATCCCAGTACAGATACGATGTATAGCGCGTGCAACTTTCAAAACGAGGGTCGGTCAGGTCCCGCTCAGACTATGGCCAGAAATATCCCACCATCAATGCTGACACCGATATCTTGACCCTCACACGCCACATACTCAACCCCACAGTACTACTTGGATGGTCACCACATACGATGTCCCTAACCTGCTACCCTGACAAGGTCCGACTTCATTTATTTCACCCAGTTCATGTGCGGTTTAGCGCGTTTTCACTTTGGCATGCATTTTATTATTATATTATAATGAATACTTATATTGCGCCTATCCTCGGCTAGAGACCAAGCTCTAAGCGCTTTACAATCCACACTCGTATACACGACGGGCTGCCTACCTGGGTAGTGGGAAATGGCTGATCGTGCCAGTCCTTCCTGAACTGATGCCTTGGGATCCATGTAAAAATGCGAGGCAGGTTATTCAAAGGTACCTCACGTTCACATTGACTCATCAGTAGGACACGGCTGATCGTGTCATCAGTGGGACACGGCTGATCGTCTCCTCAGTGGGACACGGCTGATCGTCTCCTCAGTGGGACACGGCTGATCGTGTCCTCAGCGGGACACGGCTGATCGTCTCCTCAGTGGGACACGGCTGATCGTCACCTCAGTGGGACAGGGCTGATCGTCACCTCAGTGGGACACGGCTGATCGTCACCTCAGTGGGACAGGGCTGATCGTGTCATCAGTGGGACACGGCTGATCGTGTCATCAGTGGGACAGGGCTGATCGTCTCCTCAGTGGGACAGGGCTGATCGTCTCATCAGTGGGACACGGCTGATCGTGTCATCAGTGGGACACGGCTGATCGTCTCCTCAGTGGGACACGGCTGATCGTCTCCTCAATGGGACACGGCTGATCGTCTCCTCAGTGGGACACGGCTGATCGTCTCCTCAGTGGGACACGGCTGATCGTGTCATCAGTGGGACACGGCTGATCGTCTCCTCAGTGGGACACGGCTGATCGTGTCATCAGTGGGACACGGCTGATCGTGTCCTCAGTGGGACACGGCTGATCGTCACCTCAGTGGGACACGGCTGATCGTGTCATCAGTGGGACACGGCTGATCGTGTCCTCAGTGGGACACGGCTGATCGTGTTATCAGTGGGACACGGCTGATCGTGTCATCAGTGAGACACGGCTGATCGTGTCATCAGTGGGGCACGGCTGATCGTGTCATCAGTGGGACACGGCTGATCGTCTCCTCAGTGGGACACGGCTGATCGTCTCCTCAGTGGGACACGGCTGATCGTCTCCTCAGTGGGACACAGCTGATCGTCTCCTCAGTGGGACACGGCTGATCGTGTCCTCAGTGGGACACGGCTGATCGTCTCCTCAGTGGGACAGGGCTGATCGTCTCCTCAGTGGGACACGGCTGATCGTCACCTCAGTGGGACACGGCTGATCGTGTCATCAGTAGGACGCGGCTGATCGTCTCCTCAGTGGGACACGGCTGATCGTGTCCTCAGTGGGACACGGCTGATCGTGTAATCAGTGGGACACGGCTGATCGTGTCATCAGTGGGACACGGCTGATCGTCTCCTCAGTGGGACACGGCTGATCGTCTCCTCAGTGGGACACGGCTGATCGTCACCTCAGTGGGACACGGCTGATCGTGTCATCAGTGGGACACGGCTGATCGTGTCATCAGTGAGACACGGCTGATAGTGTCATCAGTGGGACACGGCTGATCGTGTCATCAGTGGGACACGGCTGATCGTCTCCTCAGTGGGACACGGCTGATCGTGTCATCAGTGGGACACGGCTGATCGTGTCATCAGTGGGACACGGCTGATCGTCTCCTCAGTGGGACACGGCTGATCGTGTCATCAGTGGGACACGGCTGATCGTGTCCTCAGTGGGACACGGCTGATCGTGTACTCAGTGGGACACGGCTGATCGTCTCCTCAGTGGGACACGGCTGATCGTGTCCTCAGCGGGACACGGCTGATCGTCTCCTCAGTGGGACACGGCTGATCGTTACCTCAGTGGGACACGGCTGATCGTCACCTCAGTGGGACACGGCTGATCGTGTCATCAGTGAGACACGGCTGATCGTGTCATCAGTGGGACACGGCTGATCGTCTCCTCAGTGGGACACGGCTGATCGTGTCATCAGTGGGACACGGCTGATCGTGTCATCAGTGGGACACGGCTGATCGTGTCATCAGTGGGACACGGCTGATCGTCTCCTCAGTGGGACACGGCTGATCGTCTCCTCAGTGGGACACGGCTGATCGTGTCATCAGTGGGACACGGCTGATCGTCTCCTCAGTGGGACCGGATGATCGTCTCCTCAGTGGGACACGGCTGATCGTCACCTCAGTGGGACACGGCTGATCGTCTCCTTAGTGGGACACGGATGATCGTCTCCTCAGTTGGACACGGCTGATCGTTACCTCAGTGGGACACGGCTGATCGTCTCCTTAGTGGGACACGGCTGATCGTCTCCTCAGTGGGACCGGCTGATCGTCTCCTCAGTGGGACACGGCTGATCGTCACCTCAGTGGGACACGGCTGATCGTCTCCTTAGTGGGACACGGCTGATCGTCTCCTCAGTGGGACCGGCTGATCGTCTCCTCAGTGGGACACGGCTGATCGTCACCTCAGTGGGACACGGCTGATCGTCTCCTCAGTGGGACACGGCTGATCGTCACCTCAGTGGGACACGGCTGATCGTCTCATCAGTGGAAAGATGTCAACAACCAGAGCGGTCAGCTCTACGTTTAAATAACCCAGGCATTATCAGTCTCACCAGCAGTGACACCATCTAAGATGTGGATTTCCTCAGTGATACAATCTCCCACAGATTGATCGAACAATGTGCTGATTTCCTCAGTGATACAATCTCCCACAGATTGATCGAACAATGTGTTGATTTCCTCAGTGATGCAATCTCCCACAGATTGATCGAACAATGTGTTGATTTCCTCAGTGATACAATCTCCCACGGATTGATCGAACAATATGTTGATTTCCTCAGTGATGCAATCTCTCACAGATTGATCGAACAATGTGTTGATTTCCTCAGTGATACAATCTCCCTCAGATTGATCAAACAATGTGCTGATTTCCTCAGTGATACAATCTCCCACAGATTGATCGAACAATGTGTTGATTTCCTCAGTGATGCAATCTCCCACGGATTGATCGAACAATGTGTTGATTTCCTCAGTGATGCAGTCTCCCACGGATTGATCAAACAATTTGTTAACAAATGAGCCGTGGGGGAAAACAAGTTCAGGCCAACAATTCTTCCATAATTACAACAATGACTTTCAAAAGATTTTTGTCTTTATTATTATAGTTATTGGCACGATGATGATGTCTACCTACTTCTGCTGCAACTGCTGCTGCTACTGCTGCTGCTACTGCTGCTGCTACTGCTCCTCCCCCCCCCACCCCCCCGCTGTTGCTATTTCTGTAGTCTCTGAGGAGTCAAAAGTCTGCCCCTGCTTTCCGCTTCTACTATCTGTGCAAGGCACTGCTGTTGGAGACTTGCTTGTCCTTCCCACAGGCGGTTTTTAACCTGCAGATGCTTGGCAATGTGTCCTTTCCCTTCTCAGCCAGGACCGGCAACTCCCTGGAAGCACGCGCGCGCGCGCGCACACACACACACACACACACACATGCACACACACATATTCACACACACATGCGCGCGCGCGCGCGCGCGCGCACACACACACACACACACACACACACACACACACACACTACAACACAGAAGCACACACAAACACACACACACACACACGCACCACTTACACACAGGGCACCGTGCCTACCCGTGCACACACATATACACCACACACGTATACTCTCACCACAAGCACACACAATGATAACAATGACAGTAATGCACAGACAATGTTAGGTAGAGACCCAAGGTCTGACCAGCACGTTGGGCCAATCCCTAGGTCACACATCTGATAAGCCGTATCCGCGAGACCCTCTTCTTAAATCCTCTCATCTCAATCATTAATTAATTTATTCATCAGCTTCAAATCGTGTGCATTCATTCATTTATTATGCCCGTCGCTCCCGGTGGAGCATAGGCCATCAACTACCCTTCGCCATCGCACTCTGTTCTGGGCTGTTCTGGTCATTCCAGTCCAGTTGGTCCCTTGTTGTTTCAACTCTGCCTCAGTGTCTCGCCTCCAGCTGTTGCGAGGCCGGCCTCTCTTCCTCTTTCCCTGCGGGTTCCAGGTCAGGGCTTGGCGTGTGGTGCTGGATGCTGGCTTCCTGAGGATGTGTCCGATCCAGCCCCACTTCCTTCGCAGTATCTGCTTGGCCACTGGTTCCTGTCCCGCACGCTCCCACAGATCTTCGTTTCGGATCTTGTCCTGCCATCGGATTTTCTAGATGCGCCTCAGACAGGTGTTGAAGAATATCTGAATCTTTTCTTGCATCGTCTGTGTTGTCCGCCATGTCTCGCATCCGTAGAGCAGAACTGACTTCACACTGGAGTTGAAGATGCGGAGTTTGGTTCTTATGCTGATCCCTCCAGAATCGTGCGCAGTGTGGTCTTAAAACTTAGCAGAGAGTGTAGCGCATATGGACTAGTCCGGACTCATTGACACCTTGACGACACTGAAACTATTAACTGAGAACCAAGGTATTTAAGTTTTGACTCTCTCTCTCTCTCTCTCTCTCTCTCTCTCTCTCTCTCACGCACACACACACACACACACACACACACACACACACACACACACACACACACACACACACACACGAGCGCGCGCGCGCACGTACACACATATCGCTGGGACGCTGACACAGGACAGGGACAGGGTATATCACTACACATGATGGGGGCATGTACATTGAGGATTGAGATTTGTACTGTACACAGAATGGAGGAATACTGTACACACAATGGAGATATGCTGTACACATGATGGAGGTATACTGTACACAGGATGGAGGTACACTGTACACAGGATGGAGGTACACTGTACACATGATGGAGGTACACTGTACACAGGATGGAGGTAACTGTACACATGATGGAGGTACACTGTACACAGGATGGAGGTATACTGTACACATGATGGAGGTACACTGTACACAGGATGGAGGTACACTGTACACATGATGGAGGTACACTGTACACAGATGGAGGTACACTGTACACAGGATGGAGGTACACTGTACACATGATGGAGGTACACTGTACAAGGATGGAGGTACACTGTACACATGATGGAGGTACACTGTACACAGGATGGAGGTAACTGTACACATGATGGAGGTACACTGTACACAGGATGGAGGTATACTGTACACATGATGGAGGTACACTGTACACAGGATGGAGGTACACTGTACACATGATGGAGGTACACTGTACACAGGATGGAGGTATACTGTACACATGATGGAGGTACACTGTACACAGGATGGAGGTACACTGTACACAGGATGGAGGTACACTGTACACAGGATGAAAATATACTGTTCACAAGATGGAGGTATACTGTACACAGAATGGAGGTATATTGTACACAGAATGGAGGTATACTGTACACAGAATGGAGGTATACTGTACACTGGATGGAGGTATACTGTACACGAAATGGAGGTATATTGTACACAGAATGGAGGTATACTATGCAGAGAATGGAGTTATATTGTACACAGTATGGAGGTATTCTATACACAGGATGGAGGTATACTATACACAGGATGGACGTATATTGTATACAGAATGGAGGTATACTGTACACAGAAAGGACGTAAACTGTACACATGATGGAAGTATACTGTAAACAGGATGGAGGTATACTATACACAGGATGGAGGCATATTGTACACACAATGGAGGTATTCTATACACGGAATGGAGGTATACTGTACACAGAATGGAGGTATACTGTACACAGAATGGAGGTATTCTATACACGGAATGGAGGTATACTATACACAGAATGGAGATATGCTGTGCACATGATGGAGGTATACTGGACACAAATGGGGGTATACTATACACAGGATGGAGGTATACTGTACACAGAATGGAGGTATTCTATACACGGAATGGAGGTATACTGTACACAGAATGGAGGTATACTGCACACGGAATGGAGGTATACTATACACAGAATGGAGGTATACTATGCAGAGAATGGAGTTATACTGTACACAGAATGGAGGTATTCTATACACAGGATGGAGGTATACTATACACAGGATGGACGGATATTGTACACAGAATGGAGGTATACTGTACACAGAATAGAGGTATACTGTACACGATACGGAGGTATACTGTACACACGATGGAGGTATACTGTACACAGAGTTGAGGTATACTATACACAGAATGGAGGTATACTATATACAGGATGAAGGCATACTGTACACACAAGGGAGTTATACTGTACACAGAATGGAGGTATACTGTACACAAGATGAAGGTACACTGTACACACAAAGGAGTTATACTATACACAGAATGGAGGTAAACTGTACACAAGATGAAGGCACACTGTACACGGGATAGAGGTATACTGTACACAGGATGGAGGTATATTATACACAGGATGGAGGTATACTGTACACATGATAGAGGTATACTATATACAGGATGGAGGTATACTTTGAACAGGATGGAGGTATACTATACACAGGATGGAGGTATACTGTACACAGGATGGAGGTATACTGTACACATGATGGAGGTATACTGTACACATGATGGAGGTATATTATACA
>CM065736.1:47806495-47833995 GCA_033310375.1 Conus canariensis | reverse complement strand
CTAAAAGGGAATGGAAAGGAGAGAAACACGAAACAAAACAAACACTAAAAGGGAATGGAAAGGCGAGAAACACGAAACAAAACAAACACTAAAAGGGAATGGAAAGGAGAGAAACACGAAACAAAACAAACACTAAAAGGGAATGGAAAGGAGAGAAACACGAAACAAAACAAACACTAAAAGGGAATGGAAAGGAGAGAAACACGAAACAAAACAAACACTAAAAGGGAATGGAAAGGAGAGAAACACGAAACAAAACAAACACTAAAAGGGAATGGAAAGGAGAGAAACACGAAACAAAACAAACACTAAAAGGGAATGGAAAGGAGAGAAACACGAAACAAAACAAACACTAAAAGGGATGGAAAGGAGAGAAACACGAAACAAAACAAACACTAAAAGGGATGGAAAGGCGAGAAACACGAAACAAAACAAACACTAAAAGGGATGGAAAGGAGAGAAACACGAAACAAAACATATAACAAATCATAAAACAAAAACGAAAACACAAACCCAGCAATCTTGGAATTGGTAAAAGTGGATGAGGGTGAGGATAGGAGAGAGAGTGGAAAAGGACAAGATGCATTCCTGACCTATGATTTGTACGCTCTGAGCCTTCGGCCCCTCGCCACTGGTGAATTCTTGCCCACACCCACCTCCACCTCCACCTCCACCCCCACCTCCACCTCCACCTCCATCCCGGTTTTCTTCCTTTCCATCAGAAGATTGCACCAAGAAGGCGACAATCAGGTCAGGCACCAGAAATAGGAACACGCACCCAACACGCTCTGTAATCCACCAATAGTTCTGAGGGATTATCTAGCTGGAGATAATCCGAAATAGGAACATGCACCCAACACGCTCTGTAATCCACCAGTTGTCCTGAGGGATTGTCTGAGCTGGAGATAATCCGAAATAGGAACATGCACCCAACACGCTCTGTAATCCACCAGTTGTTCTGAGGGATTGTCTGAGCTGGAGATAATCCGAAATAGGAACATGCACCCAACACGCTCTGTAATCCACCAGTTGTTCTGAGGGATTGTCTGAGCTGGAGATAATCCGAAATAGGAACATGCACCCAACACGCTCTGTAATCCACCAATGGTTCTGAGGGATTGTCTGAGCTGGAGATGATAAGAAATTCAGCTGAATCAATTATAAAAGGAACCTCCCCACCTCACCCTCACATTCAGTCACTTCATTCGTGTTTAAGGATTTCCCTCGATGACCTCCCTTACAGTCTAGGAATACATGAACTACTCCATACCTGACATCCCATTTCAGGCCTTTGAACTCACCCGTAGCCCTATCTTTGAGCTGGGCTGTCCTTCCACAAATAGCCCTAATCCGTCCATTTTCCTCTGCTTGGAAGCACCTAGCACGTATCTGGATGCGCGTACGAAAGAAAGGAAGGATATTGAACTTTCAGGCGGAAAACTTTGAGAATGACCCACCTGTGCCTATCTGTGGATATTCGATTTCTTAATAAACGCCTCGATGCATCAATTTGTGGTGTGATGCCTCAGCAGCAGCAGTAACAGCAGTAGCAGCTGGCTAACAGTGAGAGGAAGCTGGCAAGTAGGACTGCTAGCGACTGCAGATGAGTGCAGCTGCCCAGAGGAAGGGAGTGTTGCGGGTTGTGTCCAGTTGATGTGTTGTGATACAAGAAAAGGCTGGCTGCAGACGTGTCCGGATGACAAACAGTATGTAATCCCCGTCGTCTATAAAACATGAATAGTTAAGTGAGGGGAGCCGGGTGTAGGGGAGAGGGGGAGGACTGGGATAGTGGTTGTGGACGAATTGATTGCGCGCGCGCGCGCGCGCGCGCGCGAGAGAGAGAGAGAGAGAGAGAGAGAGAGAGAGAGAGAGAGAGAGAGAGAGAAGTACACAATAAACAGAAGTAGGAATGTTTTCAGCGTGGTGGTATTTTTTTTTCCCTCGCAATGAAGTTTCCACTTCAAAGAGAATTTACATCAACAACATCGGAACACGTTCAGCAAAACACGTCAAAATCATACAATTGTATTCTAATTTATGCATTGGTGACGAACTGAATTTTAGTAGAAGTATCAATCATTATTGAGAATCATATTTACAACCGAACATTTAAAACTGCCAGGGTATTCAATCTTTAAGAATCAAAACCAAAAACGAGGTGCTCTAAACAAACTAAACGAAACAACCAAGCCAAAACAACCAACCAAACAAACACAGAAATAGGGGAAGGAGGGGAATGAGTGGGGTGGGGTGGGTAATTACACACAAGAAAAAAGAAGAAAGCACAACTCGCCAACTTTTGTTGATGAATCTTTCCCAAGGCCTGTGTGCTAATCACGTCTTTTTTCATCTGGACTCAACAAGTTTCATCACAGCTGAACTGTAGGAGCATTAAGGCGTTTCAGTAGAAAACTATGTGCATTTCAAGTGCTCAGCTGTTACAAAATTTCATAGAAAAAAAGGGACACATGGGAGACTGTATTTCATTTGATAGAAAACAATGTGTTATCTAATCTGTGCACAGTGCACCATAGGCTAAGCATTAATATAAACTACGGTATTGCATTTCCATCATATGCACATGAAAATCTACATTGAATCTATCTTTCAGTTCACATTTAAATACTGACAACCTTGGTTTAACTCAACTGATCCCGGTAGTTTCAATTTACTTATTCTTCCAGTTCCTTCCAAAATTCTTGAGAAATAGGGTGGTAACATAACTAGTAATGTACAGTATCTTTTTCAATTTGTCAAAAATCGCATTCATCGTTGTTTCTCACGCCCATTCTTTTTAATGTGATATTTGATTCAAGACACACACACACACACACACACACACACACACACACACACACACACACACACACACACACACACATGCGCACGCGCACACACATGGGCCGGTGCCCACACATCCATACACACACATGTGTACATTCACTACACACAAATACAAAAAAGAGAGACAACCAATGGTAGGTAGGCACTCAAGGTCTGACCAGCGCACTGGGCTAATGGGTAGGTCAGACATCTGCTAAGTCGTAGCCACAAGACCCTCTTCTTCAATTCTCTCATCTTAGTTGTTAATTCATTTATCCATCAGCTTTAAATCATGCGTGGTGTGGTCTCAAAACTTAGCGGATGTGGTGTAGCGTATATGGACCAGTCCGCACGCAGTGACGCCTCCTTGATGAAACTGAAACTGAAACTGATTCAAGAATTATTTTTTTAAAAAAATTCAGCTGAAACCAACTTATGCTGTTGTTGACATTTTTCAATAGTTTCTAAATGTACTGGGGTATTTAACTTGATTTTCCATTTTGCATAGAAATCAGTGTAAAACACATCTAGTAAAATGTAATAAACCATCAATCCGTTTACAACACTTGCTGAAATTGTCAATACCTTGCTGTTTTCAGTCTTCTGACTGTCTTCAAGTCTTTTGTTTCTTTGTATAGCATATTCTTTTACTGTGTAAAGACATCCCAAATAATGGAGATAATTCACATGCGTTCCTAGTTTTGTTGCAAAAGCTTCATAGCTCAGATAATTACCATTTTCATTCATGGAGTCCTCCACATAGAATACTTCCTTCTCTGCCAATGTTTTCAAACTAAATTTGTGTTGTTAACTATGAATTCATTCTAATAAAAACAGGTTCTACTGCAACTCTCTGTTACTTTCTGAACTCGTATTGTTGTTCACGTTGTCAAAGGACTGATATACGTTTTTTCCCCTCCAAAACTGCTTACATTTATTACGTAAGTATTTCTTCGTACCGAAGCACTATTATTTTCTGGACATAATGTCACACAAAAAAATGGAATAATTCTTCTCATCAATTTTCTAAGCAAGGAGGATTTTGATGCTTGTAGGAAAGCGTGGATGTCTGGTAAACCGATACCAACATTTTCAGAACTATCATCCGCGTACTTTTGTCCGGCTTTTTGTCCAGACAAATTCAAAACAAATGCTTTGAAATTGTTTTATAACGTTGTCATGAGTTTTTGGGAGTAACAACCCTAAGTACACAAGTTTTTGCAAGATAACAGATTTTAATATTGTGACTTTACATAGTGCAGTGCACATCCGTTTTGTCCAATTTTTTTTCACTTCTGTAAACTTATCCAATATATCTCATTCCGCTAGCTTTGATAGATTATTTATAAACCACATTCCAAGAATTTTGACTTTTGAGGAGTTCCATGTCATGCATTTTTCTACGAGATATACTGTCTTCCGAGTCCTTCGTTTGTCCTTATCATATACAGCAAGATTTTGTTTTTCGTGGTTGCATCAATTTGTTTGTTGATATATGCAAACATCGAACTAAGCCAATAAAGATTAATTCAATCATTGAATCCGTATATTTGCAGATGCAGAAACTCTATATGCATGTGATCTGTCTACAATTATCCTGACTTTGTCCGTTGTAGTTCACAATCGTGTGACTGACTTTCTGTTGCAAATCATTACTGAGCGAAAGAAAATTCAAAACTCAGCCACCAGATATGCTTTAAAAGCACAGAACCGCGATCATGGCACTTCTCCCATGACTTCCTTTCAGAAGTCCCGATTTTCCTGTAGATACAAACATGCTTACGTATTTTTGTTTCTTTTTTTTCTGTACACAATTTTTTTTTCTGATTCAAACCGCTTTTGAATCGAGTATTTTCGTAAGTGCAGGAGTGTGCGGGCTCGACCCTCATTGGTTTTACGAATATATTGAACTAGATAGTTTCCTGTTCAAATGTACAATTTAGCTGTCATGACATGTTTGCTCCTCTGTCTCTCATTTTTCTTTTCGCCTGTTTATAAGTAGCTACTGGTTATTTCATCTATTCGTTTGGTCAATGCATCATTCTGTTAGGTATAGTGCCAATGGATCCTAAAGTGTATTGTTGGTTTTTTTTAAAACAGAATTTGTATCCTAAAGTATGTTGTTGTTGTTTTTAAGAGAATTTGTATCCTAAAGTATGTTGTTGTTTTTGAACAGAATTTCATCTGCGTCTGACAGTTGTTGTTTAAACTGTGTGTAATGTATATGTATTTCAGAGCACGCAATCAGCACTAGGTTTGTCGTTGCTCTTTTGGTAGGTAAATGTGTACTATTATGATTTTCAATACAGTTATATCAAATCCTTTCAGTGGCTTCCAGTCAATGAAAGAAATCTAGTGCGACAATCACACTATATACAACACATTCTTTTCCCTGTCTATTTTGTCCCGAATTTCTCTGTGTACACTCTGTCAGTCTGTCCCGATAATCTATAGACACACGTATTTTATTTAGACAGTATCTCGTAGTAAAGCTTTGACAGGAGTTCCCTGCTCTTTTTTTTTTTTCTCCCAGGCACCAACTCACTAAACATTCACCAGTTCGGGATTTGCGACAGATACAATGCTCTACGCTCTTAAAAACTAATTACACTTTCAAGCACATTTTCGGCAAATTTGATTCAGTTGTGTGTCATTATCTACCGCGAGTTTTATCACCCCAATACTGATGTCCGAGGTGGACAGCAGAAGTCGGGTTTCAGGTAGCCACTCAAACAATAAACAAAAAACCCAAAACCTCTATGCACCTCAAAACAAACCCTTGAAGCCTTTGAAAAGCGGAGTAGGCAGAAGTTTAGGACTTACAGTGGAGCTCTTTAAAGCAATATTAACAGTCTACACTGCTGTTTTCCGATTTTTTTTAAAATCTGAAAACCTCCCTCTAAGTGCTTCCACCTAGTTTTGTTTTATTTAAATGACAGCTCAAGTGTTTGCAAAAAATGCTTCATACCTCACCCTCTCCCTGTGTTCTCCCACGCATCCCCCCTCCCTCGACGACTTTCTGGTAAGTATACTACATTCGGCAAAGGAAAATACGTTGTTCTGCCCACTATCCCTCTTCCACCTACCCCTTCACTTGGCCACAGTACACCTCGGCAAAACGGTGCCCCTCTTTTCCGCCCCTCGCCCTCCCACATTCTCCTGCTCCCTGCATTCCCTTTGTCAATGTCCAATTATTCTCCTGCTCCCTGCATTCCCTTTGTCAATGTCCAATTATTCTCCTGCTCCCTGCATTCCCTTCGTCAATGTCCAGTTTCTCTCCCGGCCAAAGGGTCTGCCCCATATGGCCACTTTCCAAAGGCCTGAGTCCATTTGCTCCGTTTGGCCAATTTCCGAATGCCAGAGTTCATTTGCCCCGTTTGGCCATTTTCTGAATGCCTGAATCCACTTGCCCCGTTTGGCCACTTTCTGAATGCCTGAGTCCATTTGCCCTGTTGCGCCACTTTCTGAATGCCTGAATCCACTTGCCCCGTTTGGCCACTTTCTGAATGCCTGAGTCCATTTGCCCCGTTTGGCCACTTTCTGAATGCCTGAGTCCATTTGCCCTGTTGCGCCACTTTCTGAATGCCTGAGTCCATTTGCCCTGTTGCGCTACTTTCTGAATGCCTGAGTCCATTTGCCCCGTTTGGCCAATTTCTGAATTGTCTGAGTCCATTTGCCCTGTTGCGCCACTTTCTGAATGCCTGAGTCCATTTGCCCTGTTGCGCCACTTTCTGAATGCCTGAGTCCATTTGCCCCGTTTGGCCACTTTCTAAATGCCTGAGTCCATTTGCCCTGTTGCGTCACTTTCTGAATGCCCGAGTCCATTTATCCCGATTTACGACTTTCCAGCTACCTGAGTCTGTCTGTCCCATTTTTGTTTCTTAACGCCTGAATTCATTTGCCCTGCTTGGCCACCTCCCAAATGCCTGAATCCATCTGTCCCGTTTGACCACTGTCCAAACTCCTGAGCTCATCTGTCCCGTTCAGCCACTTGTCAATACACCAAAAATTCTCTCATGCAGCCAGTTTCCAAACGTTCAAATTCCTCTGCCCCGTGTTGCCACTTCTCAGTTGCCTGAATCCATCTGCTCCAGTTGGCCACTTTCCAACACGTGAGTCTTATCTTCTTCGTTAGACCACTTTCCAACACGTGAGTCTATCTTCTTCGTTAGACCACTTTCCAACACGTGAGTCTATCTTCTTCGTTAGACCACTTTCCAACACGTGAGTCTATCTTCTTCGTTAGACCACTTTCCAACACGTGAGTCTATAATATCTTCTTCGTTAGACCACTTTCCAACACGTGAGTCTATCTTCTTCGTTAGACCACTTTCCAATCCATCTTCCTCAACAGGTAACATTTTTGAGTTCATCTGTCCATTTGGTCACATTCCAGCCCCCCCCCCCCCCCCCCCCCCAATTCATTTGCCTCTTCTTTGGCCACTTTCCAAATAGTCGAGTCCATTTGCCCCATTTGGCCACGTTTTAAATACCTAAGTCCATTTGCCCCATTTGGGTACTTTTCAAATGCCTGAGTCCATTTGCCCTATTTACCCTTTCCAAAGACCCTATTCCATGTGAACGATTTGGCCACTTTATAAACGCCTTATTCCATGTCAACCGTTTGGCCACTTTTTAAACGCCCTTTTCCATGTGAACTGTTTGGCCACTTTTTAAACTCCCTATTCCCCGTGATCCGTTTGGCCACTTTTCAAACGGCCTATTCCATGTGAACCATTTGGCCACTTTTTAAACGCCCTATTCCATGTGAACTGTTTGGCCACTTTTTAAACGGCCTATTCCATGTGAACTGTTTGGCCACTTTTTAAACGGCCTATTCCATGTGAACCATTTGGCCACTTTTTAAACTCCCTATTCCCTGTGATCCGTTTGGCCACTTTTCAAACGCCCTGTTCCATGTGAACCATTTGGCCACTTTTTAAACGCCCTTTTCTATGTAAACCATTGGCCACTTTTGAAACGCCGTATTCCATGTGAACCATTTGACCACTTTTCAAACGCCCTATTCCATGTGAACCGTTTAGCCAAATTTTAAAGGCCTATTCCATGTGAACCCTGTTGGCCACTTTTTAAACGGCCTATTCCATGTGAACCATTTGGCCACTTTTTAAACACACTATCCCATATGAAACGTTTGGCCACTTTTTAAACGCCCTACTCCATGTGAACCGTTTGGCCTCGTTTTAAAAGCTCTATTCCATGTGAACCATTTGGCCACTTTTTAAATGCCCTATTTCATGTGAAGCCTTTGGCCACTTATTAAACGCCTTATTCTATGTGAGCCATTTGGCCACTTTTTAAATGTCCTATTCCATGTGAACCGTTTGGCCACTTTTTAAACCCCCTATTCCATGTGAACCGTTTGGCCACATTTTAAACGCCCTACCCCATATGAACCATTTGGCCACTTTTCAAACGGCCTGTTCTATGTGAATCGTTTGGTCACTTTTTAAATGTCCTATTCCATGTGAACCGTTTGGCCACTTTTCAAACGCGGTATTCCATGCGAGCCATTTGGCCACTTTTAAAACGCTGTATTCCATGTGAACCATTTGGCCAGTTTTCAAACGTCCTGTTCCAGTTGAACCTTTTGGCCATATTTTAAACGCCCTATTTCATGTAAACTGTTTGGCCACTTTTTAAATGCTCTATTTCATGTAAACCGTTTGGCCACTTTTTAAACAGCCTATTCGATGTAAACCGTTTGGCCACTTTTCAAACGCCCTATTCCATGTGGACCGCGTGAACCATGTGGCCACCTTTTAAACGCCCTATTCCATGTGAACCGTTTGGCCTCTTTTTAAACGCCCGAGTCCAGTTGCCCATTTGGCGCAAAATTCAAACGACCTTGTGCAGGAGTCCGTTTGGCCATCTATCAAATGCCCGGGTCAATTTGACCTGCTCCGTCTCTTTCCCATTGCGTGATTTTGGAAGCATGTGGGACCGTTGTCTCATTGCATAATTTGAGTCCAGCTGTGTGGTCGATCAGGACAAGCTGACAGGGCAGGCTGTATTGAACCGGCCACAGTTGTGAAGCTGCGCTTGAGAGGTTCCTTCTCTATTTCGCAAAACCACGTGATGGCATGACGGCATATCGGAGCTCAGCTCTCACCCTGCCTCTGCTTCGATCTTACGAAGTCGTGGGATGTTTTTTTTTTTTTTTTTTTCCTCCAGCTATGTAATGGTGTATGTTGTTGTGTGCTACCGCGAGTGTTGCAATCCGATTTGCCCGAAGACTTCATTATGTCCAAACAGACAAACGAGTCTCCCATAGCGGCTAGATCTGCCCACCAAAGCCCGGTTTTGTCTAAACGTTTTGTTTGGATATAAATCGGATATCTGATTAGTCCAGAGAGACCGGTTTATCCGAACTTCTTCTTTTCCCACAAAAAGTCTTCTGTTCTATATGCTGTTTTAATCGATTCTTCCCCCCTCCCTCCCCCCTCTCCCCCTCTTTCCCCCCTCCCTCTCTCTCTCCCATTGCCTGTCATAATGTAGCTATTTATCTCTCTATGGCTTAATATTTCTGTCCCTTACTCGCTCTCTCTTTTCTATCTTTTCTTCTCCAAACCAGATTTGTCTGTCTGTCTGTCTGTCTGTCTGTCCATTTGTCTGTTTGTCTGTCTGTCTGTCTGTCTCTCTCTCTCTGCGACCACAGCAGCGCCGAGAGCTATATTCATACTGTCAGATGGAGGGGTGATAGACAGAGGTCTGAGCAACAGTGGGGGTCATGGTACAGTGACACCCACTATGGTGGGCGCTCATCTACTGGCTACTACATGCATATGAGGGGGAAGGAGGGGGCTACGGCAGGACTGGAACAACGTTACCCAGCCGTACCCCTTCTATGCCTCCATGCAGCAGCTCCCACCGCTGCCAGCACGAAACATCAACATCCTCAGCGGTCAGTGTGACATGGTTGACAACTCCCTAGCACTCGACAATGTTACTACTGTGAGTACTTCACAAAAGCAACATATGACAGAACAGGCCACATGTACTGGCGAAGAGACGACAGAAGATGATCAGGAAAAAGAGCGAACAGAATATGGTAACATAGATACAGGGGCAGAAAAGGAAAATACGGCAGAAACGACAGACATTTGTGGACAAGGTCAGATTCTGGATAGTGACACACACCCAGCTGAGCAGGCTGTTACTGATGTAAGGAGTTCAGGCAGTCAGATACATCAGTCAAATCAATCAGAAAATACAACACCGATTTATACAGAGACAAACGACAGACACAGCTATCAACAGTCTCATACCGACACAGACAACCCAAAACAAAGCAAACATGTGGTATCAGAACTGACTGAAAGCACCACAGAAACAACTTGTCAGGACTCAGGAGACAAAAGGAACACTGTAACTGAACAACACACAGCGCCGACACTGACTGAACAACACACACCACAGACACTGTGACTGAACAACACACACAGCAGACAGACACTGTGACTGAACAACACACAGCGCAGACACTGACTGAGCAACACACACCACAGACACTGTGACTGAACAACACACACATCAGACAGACACTGTGACTGAACAACACACAGCGCAGACACTGACTGAACAACACACACCACAGACACTGTGACTGAACAACACACACAGCAGACAGACACTGTGACTGAACAACACATAGCGCAGACACTGTGACTGAACAACACACACCACAGACACTGTGACTGAACAACACACACAGCAGACAGACACTGTGACTGAACAACACATAGCGCAGACACTGTGACTGAACAACACACACCACAGACACTGTGACTGAACAACACACACCACAGACACTGTGACTGAACAACACATAGCGCAGACACTGTGACTGAACAACACACACCACAGACACTGTGACTGAACAACACACACAGCAGACAGACACTGTGACTGAACAACACATAACGCAGACACTGTGCCTGAACAACACACACCACAGACACTGTGACTGAACAACACACACCACAGACACTGTGACTGAACAACACATAGCGCAGACACTGTGACTGAACAACACACACCACAGACACTGTGACTGAACAACACATAGCGCAGACACTGTGACTGAACAACACACACTACAGACACTGTGACTGAACAACACATAGCGCAGACACTGTGACTGAACAACACACACCACAGACACTGTGACTGAACAACACATAGCGCAGACACTGTGACTGAACAACACACACCACAGACACTGTGACTGAACAACACATAGTGCAGACACTGTGACTGAACAACACACACCACAGACACTGTGACTGAACAACACATAGCGCAGACACTGTGACTGAACAACACACACCACAGACACTGTGACTGAACAACACATAGCGCAGACACTGTGACTGAACAACACACACCACAGACACTGTGACTGAACAACACACACCACAGACAGTGCGGCTGAACAACACATAGCGCAGACATTGTGACTGAACCTCACACATCGCAGACAGACACTATGACTGAAAAACACACACTACATACAGACACTGTGACTGAAAAACACACACTACATACAGACACTGTGACTGAACAACACACACCGCAGACAGACACTGTGACTGAACAACACACACCACAGACACTGTGACTGAACAACACACACCACAGATGGACACTGTGACTGAACAACACACACCGCAGACACTGTGACTGCACAACACACACGCAGACACTGTGACTGAACAACACACACCGCAGACAGACACTGTGACTGAACAACACACACCGCAGACAGACACTGTGACTCAACAACACACACCGCAGACAGACACTGTGACTGAACAACACAACACTGCAGACAGACACTGTGACTGAACAATACACACCACAGACAGACACTGTGACTGAACAACACACACCACAGACAGACACTGTGACTGAACAACACACACCACAGACACTGTGACTGAACAACACACACCGCAGACACTGTGACTGAACAACACACACCGCAGACAGACACTGTGACTGAACAACACACACCACAGACACTGTGGCTGAATAACACATAGCGCAGACACTGTGACTGAACAACACACACCACAGACAGACACTGTGACTGAACAACACACGCCGCAGACAGACACTGTGACTGAACAACACACACCACAGACACTGTGACTGAACAACACACACCACAGACAGACACTGTGACTGAACAACACACACCGCAGACAGACACTGTGACTGAACAACACACACCACAGACAGACACTGTGACTGAACAACACACACCGCAGACAGACACTGTGACTGAACAACACACACCGCAGACAGACACTGTGACTGAACAACACACACCGCAGACAGACACTGTGACTGAACAACACACCACCACAGACAGACACTGTGACTGAACAACACACACTGCAGACAGACACTGTGACTGAACAACACACACCACAGACAGACACTGTGACTGAACAACACACACCACAGACACTGTGACTGAACAACACACACCGCAGACACTGTGACTGAACAACACACACCGCAGACAGACACTGTGACTGAACAACACACACCGCAGACAGACACTGAGCGGAGGAGCAACGAGGACACGACGCACCGGTCACGCAACAGGAGAAACAAAACTGCACGTGACGGGCCTCCAGGTAGACTGAGGAGTGCTTCGTGTGCAAGCATCGCTGCCAAACGCCAGACCACGATTCACAAAACAGCAAATCAGCATGGAAAACACGATACCGCACAGGGACTCGGCCAGGCCCATATCATATCAATGTAAAATTTATGACGTACAACATTGAAGGTATCTCGCGTGTGTATGATTACGAACTGCGTGCTTACATTAGTGATTTTGACATTTGTCTCCTGGTGGAAACGTTCGCAACCCAATTTCCGGAACGTTTATTTCCAAACCATCATGCTTACATTGTGCCAGGTGTTAGTCTGTCAGATGGGGTTACTGCCAGATTGTCTGGAGGTTTAGCACTTCTCGTGAAAAAAGAGCTCTGAAAGTATGTTGAAAAAGTGAATGTGTAGTTTGATAACATAACTATATTGAAACTGTCTAAGGATTTGTTGGGAACAGAGGCACCGGTAATTCTAGTTGGTGTGTTCTTGCCTCCAAGCTCTTCTGCATATTACCAAAATACTGATGTATCCAATGGTATTATCATTTTGGAGCAATGTATCATGGATTTAATAGAATCTCTTGGAAATTTGCCGTTGTTGGTACTGGGGGATTTCAATGCACGCACTGGGGGCAAGAATGCAAAAGAGTATGATGATGATCTGAACATGGAAATGTTTCAGGACAGGGTTTGTGAACATGAGGTATATCGTACATCAAAAGATGAGATTCAAAATGACTTTGGCACATGCCTATTAGATCTGTGCAATTCTTTTCATCTTTTCATTTTGAATGGTGCGATTTCAGACGATTTAGATTATGGTCACTGTCGTTTTATTGTTGTTGGTCGTGGGTTGTTAACGTGGATAGTTCAGATTCTCAGCTTTCTTAAAAGACAGACACGAGATCAACCATTTCGTTTTCCAACGGAAGTGCTTTATTCAGTTTCAGGAATGCCATGCACAGAGAAGTTTTCTTTCAGCTTGCTTACGACAGCTGAAGACGTCAGGGAACTCAGGGGAGAAATGTCAATCCACCTTGAGTAGTAGTCGACTTGGACTAAGTAGTGTTTGCTCCTAGTTTCACACAAGTCTACTCCGACCCGTTGAAATGGTCTTTCTGGTAGCGGCGTCACCAGAACTGGTTCTTTGGGCTGGCTTGGCTTCTTCTCCGGGCATTCTCTGCATGTGGCCACTCGTTTCTGAATGTCCTTTGCCACTCCAGGCATTCTCTGCATGTGGCCACTCGTTTCTGAATGTTCTTTGCGACTCCAGGCATTCTCGGCATGTGGCCACTCGTTTCTGAATGTCCTTTGCCACTCCAGGCATTCTCTGCATGTGGCCACTCGTTTCTGAATGTTCTTTGCGACTCCAGGCATTCTCTGCATGTGGCCACTCGTTTCTGAATGTTCTTTGCGACTCCAGGCATTCTCTGCATGTGGCCACTCGTTTCTGAATGTCCTTTGCGACTCCAGGCATTCTCTGCATGTGGCCACTCGTTTCTGAATGTTCTTTGCGACTCCAGGCATTCTCTGCATGTGGCCACTCGTTTCTGAATGTTCTTTGCGACTCCAGGCATTCTCTGCATGTGGCCACTCGTTTCTGTATGTCCTTTGCGACTCCAGGCATTCTCCGCATGTGGCCACTCGTTTCTGAATGTCCTTTGCGACTCCAGGCATTCTCTGCATGTGGCCACTCGTTTCTGTATGTCCTTTGCGACTCCAGGCATTCTCCGCATGTGGCCACTCGTTTCTGTATGTCCTTTGCGACTCCAGGCATTCTCCACATGTGGCCACTCGTTTCTGTATGTCCTTTGCGGCTCCAGGCATTCTCCACATGTGGCCACTCGTTTCTGTATGTCCTTTGCGACTCCAGGCATTCTCTGCATGTGGCCACTCGTTTCTGTATGTCCTTTGCGACTCCAGGCATTCTCGGCATGTGGCCACTCGTTTCTGTATGTCCTTTGCGACTCCAGGCATTCTCTGCATGTGGCCACTCGTTTCTGTATGTCCTTTGCGACTCCAGGCCACCACACACCTTGTTTTGCTCTCGCGCGACATTTGACCACGCCCCCGTGACCATCATGTACCCTCTCCAGGATCTCCTGCCTCATGCTGTATGGTATCACGATGCCGTCACCACGCAGCAAAAGTCCATCATGTACGCTGAGTTCATTGCGTACTGCGTAGAAGTCTCTCGCAGCCAGCATCACGTTTTCTTTGTTTTCGGGCCATCCTGTCAAGGAGTGCTCCATTGTGTACTTAGTGTTCACGTCTTTCTGCGATTCTCTTCGAATCTGAGCGAGTTTCGCGTCACTCACTGGCCATGTCGACGTGACTTGATGAACGTACGCTTGCACGTCTGTTGTCAGCTTTATCTCACTGGTGTTGGACAACGGGCTTCTGGACAAGGTGTCTGGAGTTGTCATGATGTTACCCGGTTGACGCACAGTGTGTGGGTTCTATCTCATTAACCGCATGAGGAGACGTTGGAGCGGAGTTTCCGACAAGTCCTTTGTATTGCTTTGTGGAACAAGTGGTTTATGGTCAGTATGGAGCATGAATCTCTCAAGTCCTGTCAGGTATAGATCAAACCGATCACACCCCCAAACTCCTGCTAACAGTTCTTTCTCGATTTGGGCATAGCCTTTCTCGGCTTTTGACAGTGATCTTGAGCAGGAGGCTATGGGACGAAGTTCACCGTCATGTTCTTTTAGAAGAACACCTCCAATCCCGTGAGAACTTGCATCAGCGCTGACCGTCGTAGGCTTACGAGGATCATAGAATGCGAGGGTTGGGGCCAAAGTAATAAGTTCTTTCACGTGAGCAAACGCTGTGGCCTGCTCTGGCCCCCAGTACCACGCACGATCTTCCCCCAATGGGGTGCAGGATGGTGGACAAGTGTTGCAGATGTCTACCCAGGTAGTTCACCATGCCCAATATACGACGAAGCTCCGTTGTGTTCTTGGGCTCTTCCATTTTGATGATTGCTTCAACTTTCCTGGGATCAGGGTGAACGCCCTGTGCCCTGATGATGAAGCCCAGGAATGTTATTTCACTCTTCCTGTACTCACATTTGCTTTCATTCAATTTGAGACCCACATCTTTCAGTCTCTCCTCCACCTTCTTCAGTAGAGTTTCATGCTCGGCTGCTGTTTTGCTGTGGCACAAAATGTCGTGGAAGTAGCAGATCATGCCTTCGATGCCTTTAAGGAGTTCAGTCATTGTTCTCTGGAAGATTTCAGGTGCTGAGGATATGCCAGATGGGAGTCTTTTGAAGAAGTAACATCCAAATGGCGTAATGAATGTGGTTTTCTTTGCAGACGACTCTTCCAGTGGTAGCTGCCAAAACCCAGACTCAGCGTCTAGTTTGCTGAATATTGTTGATCCTTCCAGCTTGTGCAGCATGTCTTCCATGGCGGGAATGACGTAGCGCTCTCTTTCAACTGCTTCGTTGAGTTTTCTCAGGTCAACACAGATTCGAACTTGACCGCTTGGTTTCAATACTGGCACCATGAGTGAGACCCATTCTGTTGGTTCGGTGATTTCTTCTATCACCCCTCCTTCTCTCTAGCTCCTTCGTGACCTTCTCACATAGAGGAACTGGTACGTGACACGCTGTCGCCACACTGTAGGGCTTTGCTCCATCCTTAACATGGATTTTGACTGGTCTACACTTCACTGTGTAGAGAATGGCTGTGTCTACTCTTCCTACGAGATTGAGTTGCGGCTGTGCCCCTACAAAGTAGGCTGTCACCATTGTTGTTGATGACGTAGATTTCTGTATCTACCTTTCAGCTCAGGACTGCACGGAAATGTCCCAATGTCTGAAGTTGTCCCGCCGGACTGTGGAGAGTAGCTCTGCATGGCAATAGTTTTGGTTTACCAGGGCGCTGCCATGTTGTTTTGCTGACCACGTTCACATCAACCCCTGTGTCAATTTTCCAGTCGACGATCACGCCGTTGACGTCAAGTTTCATTCTCCAAGGTGCTTCATTTGATGCGACTGAGCCTACGAAGAAAAGCTCGGACTCTATTATTTCTTCTCTTTCTTCTTTCTGCACTTCATCTGTCTTTGTCTTTGTTCTGCACACTCTTGCAAAGTGTGAGAGTTTGCCACACTTGGCGCACTTTTTTCCTTTTTGCAGGACACCTACCTTGTGGATGGACTGTGCCACATTTCTATTTGTTTTCTCTTTTGGTCCGCTGTAGTTTCTTTCTCTGTGTCTGTTCTTGTGAGCCTTCTTAGTATTGCCACTGTTTCCAAAGTATCCTGTGCCCTTAATGCTGTCTACGTTCGAGCCCCTCTGTTGTTGAAGTTCTTGTTTTACATGCTCAAACTGACGTGCTTCCTTCACAGCATCTGCAAATGTCAGATCTGCCTTCAGCTGAAGTCTCTCAGAAAGTTCTCGATCAACAACACCAAGGACGAGCCTGCCCCTAATTGCTTCTTCTTTCTGTTGAAACTGGGCTGTCTCTCATGCAGACAACGAACTACTGCTCAATGCTCTCGTCAGGTTTCTGATCGCGACGATGGAATTTCGCACGCTCATGAATTACATTTCTTGCTGGCACAAAAATTAATGTGCATCAAATGCCGCTAGCATTGTGTTAAAGTCTTTCTTTACGTCCTCATTTTCAAACGTGAGAGTGGAGAAAATGCGATCTGCTTCACTTCCCATGGCATGCAAAAGAGATGAGACTTGAATCTCTCCATCTTTCTTGTTTAGTTCCGTTGCGAGTCTGTATCGGCAGAAACGCTCCTTCCATAACGGTCACGAAGCCGGTTGCATGAAGTCAAATTCATGAGGTGGTTTGAACGCCATTTTGATTAGAGAGCATCAAAATAATGTCATAGAAACTTACTTGAATCCGACTTCTGACACCATGTCGTTTTATTGTTGTTGGTCGTGGGTTGTTAACGTGGATGGTTCAGATTCTCAGCTTTCTTAAAAGACAGACACGAGATCAACCATTTTGTTTTCCAACGGAAGTGCTTTATTCATACGCGCATCAAGATTAGATCTAGCCTAACGCAAAGTAGTTCCCATTACACAACAGTCACTATACTGATATTTCACTAACAGGCTGTAGTATTGTTGACTATGCCATAGTATCAAACTGTTTATTGAAATATTGTGTTTCTTTAAATGCTACACCAAGAACAGAATCAAAACACATGCCTGTTGCATTTGTGCTTGACTGTCAATTAAAAAGAGCTGTTCAGCATAACATGGTTAAAAAAAAAACACGGTTAAACAGTCAGCCATTTATTTTATATAAAGCATTCAAGAAGCGAAATATGTCTGTAACATAAAGAATATCAAGATCAGTTTGGGACATGATTTATAGTGTATATCTCCATTCTAAGGGGCTATGGCCTTTATAATAAAACATTTAAGTTTTGAGTCTCTCTCTCTCTCTCTCTCTCTCTCTCTCTCTCTGTGTGTGTGTGTGTGTGTGTGTGTGTGTGTGTGTGTGTGTGTGTGTGTGTGTGTGTGTGTGTGTGTGTCTGTGTGGATACGATTGTTGCCATGTGCTGCAAATGAAGGATTTCATATTTATAATGCAACGCCGCACTTTTTCATTCCCGTTTTCGATCTCTTACAAACCTTACCTCCCCCCCCCCCCCCCTTTTCTTCTTCAATCTTTGCCAAGTCATTGACGTGATGGCGGAGGAATTGCTGACCAACGCTTGTTTTGCCCAACGACTATTTTCTCCATGATGCTATTGTTTGATCGATCAGTGTGGGATTGTATCTCTTAGGAGATCCAGGCTATTGTTTGATCGATCAGTGTGGGATAGTATCTCTTAGGAGATCCAGGTTATGGCTGTTCCGCACAGTACAGTTCCTAGCTGCTGTCAACACTGACGTGACTGACAATGCCTGAATTACTACACCGCAGAGCTGACCACTCTGACTGTTCACACCTTGTGACTTCCTGCTGTCAACACTGACGTGACTGACAATGACTGAGTTACCGCACAGCAGAGCTGACCATTCTGACCGTACACACCTTGTGACCTTCCCTATAGTCTTCGACGGATCCTCCTGCGAAGGCTCAAAGGCTTGCCCCTCCCTTGATCATTCTTTGGATGTTGATTGTAGTTTTTCAGCAACAGATTTCATCCTGTAGAGTGCCACTGGATTCTGCTTTTGAACCCTTGGTGGTGAGAATACCACAGAATTATAGACTGTTGTATATCCCCCTTCAGTGCCAAACAATGACTAACGCAATCGATCGTGTCTCACTGGTAAATCCTAAATGGCGGACAAAAGGCGTCAAAGCCAACGATGAATGGTCCACTTTCTAAACAGACTGTAAGAGCTCCCATATAATGTTAGTGAAGGATTAAACATTTATAATGCAACGCCCTAATGTCTCATCCCCGTTTTCTCATAAACTCTCCCACTACTCACCATCTTTTTTATCTTTGCCGAGTCACTGTTTTGATAATGGAGCAATAAATAGCCTGCACTTGCTTTCCCTCCCTACAGATGACACGACTTCAATGAACCTGGTTGATGACTGACTTTATGTTTTTAAAAGGATACTGTTGAACAGTTGTTGTTGAAGGTTGAAGAAGTCTTCGGTTTGACCGACCATCTCAGGAAATGTACGGATTATCCACAGGCACTCTTCATTTGCCTTACTCATACCTCCTAACAATATAAGCAGCGATGTGTATTGTCGACGACATTTTTGTATCCACATTGAAGTCTTTTACCATGGCGTTCCACAAAGTTCTTTCGTGGGTTCGTTGTTCTTCTTAGATTACGGATTATGGGTCGATTTCTCCTTATCAAATCCACAGCGAGGACCAACTCACACTACTGCTCCAACAAAAAAATTCACGAGAAAGTGCCAATAATGGTGCAAAACGGGCTTATTAACATGTTGCTTCGCACACACAAAACAGTTAATGACTTTTTTTTAGAACAAAAACAAACCAAAGTCGTTCTGAAAAAAAAAATCCTTCCAGTGACACTTAAAACTGAACTCGTTAAACATGTTATATACAACGTACTAGAAATAAGTGTTATTAACAATTTCGGGGCTTTTCGCTTAAAAGCCCCATACAATAACTCCTTTACAGTAAATGTTCTCATGTCGATCAACTCACCAAAATCACGCAAGCTGATTTTCCAAGCTCATGTTCAATCATACTACGTATGCGTCTTCCTTTGCTTGAATCCACAGCGCGAACATATTTCTTATTGTTGAATGATACTTTGTCATTCATGTACTAAAGTAAAGTGTTGTACATGACAGTTCCCTTATCCTGTAATTACGTGTGGATTGTTCCTGCTTCACGGCCGCCCCTGGTCAACAGTTCTGTGTGTAATCCAGCATTCAGTTCTGTGTGTAATCCACAGCACCAGCATTCAGTTCTGTGTGTAATCCAGAGCACCAGCATTCAGTTCTGTGTGTAATCAGGAGCACCAGCATTCAGTTCTGTGTGTAATCCAGAGCACCAGCATTCAGTTCTGTGTGTAATCCAGAGCACCAGCATTCAGTTCTGTGTGTAATCCAGAGCACCAGCATTCAGTTCTGTGTGTAATCCAGAGCACCAGCATTAAGTTCTGTGTGTAATCCAGAGCACCAGCATTCAGTTCTGTGTGTGATCAGGAGCACCAGCATTCAGTTCTGTGTGTAATCAGGAGCACCAGCATTCAGTTCTGTGCATAATCAGGAGCACCAGCATTCAGTTCTGTGCATAATCCAGAGCACCAGCATTCAGTTCTGTGCATAATCCAGAGCACCAGCATTCAGTTCTGTGTGTAATCAGGAGCACCAGCATTCAGTTCTGTGTGTAATCAGGAGCACCAGCATTCAGTTCTGTGTGTAATCAGGAGCATTCTGTAGTACACAAGCTTGGAAAAACTACACTCGTTCTTGAGCGGCTTTGACAATCCCAAGGAAAAGCGAGAATTTAGTTTTATGCGCTGGTGTCAGAAAGAGGACGGGTGAAAGTAAACTTCACAAGCTGGGAAAAACTTCACTCAAGCCGTTCCTATTCCGAGAGAACCATATTCCTTCCCCTCTTACACATCACAGATATCCACCAACTCGTTCATGAATATATCGATGTTTCATACGATTTCACACCCGACCGTTCCACTCCAGCTTTAATTTTTCACACACACACACACACACACACACACACACACACACACACACACACACACACACACACACACACACACCTCTTAGAAAGTCACGCATACAGAATGAAATGTAGAAACTTCTATCAACAGATGTGGTGAAGTGTTGGGAGATAAATCACAGGGGACGTAAGCACGTCAGCAGTTTTTTTTTTTTTTTTTTTTTTTTTTTTTTTTTTAAAGGAATGAATCAAATCATTGGACATAAGGCTCAATTGCAGACATATTTCCAAAAGGTTTTAAACAGATAATTGTGGACATAATCACAGATGACAAATATACAGGTTGTATATTTGTTTATTTTTAACGGGCATTTCAAAATACATTTTTTTTTTTTTATGGCAAGCAGCGCTATGTTTAGATATTTTGGTTCGCCGAAAGATAGTCAGTTGTTGACTTATTTCCCAGACTTTTTGCAATGCGGATCAAAAAGAATTAAATTGTGTATTACAACCATTCAAAGCGTTTATCGTGAAACAATAAGAGGGGGATCGGGTGGGGGTGGGGGAGAAGAAAGGGTTATTTTCATAAAGCAATTAGTGAACTGAAAAGGGTTAAAAGTGTGATGCATATGCACAGAGGAGCTTCTAATTAAACTGAACTGTTTCAAAAACGTGAGAGCATAAGTAGCCAACGTGTTTCCAAACAAAGCATGTTCAGATCCATAGCAAAGATCACATTTGTTTGACTTTTTTTTTTCTTTCAAAAAACAATGTCATATGGTATAAACCGGAGTAATATCATGTTTCCACAAACACCTGCTGTTCTTGCTAAATTTAGGTCTTGAGTTAATCAGCTTGGATCTGTTGGTTGGAATGGTTTGTCACCCCGATGACAGCCTGTGCTCACTTCTGACACGTTTACCACTGATGCACCATTCGTCATCCCGGAATGGTTTGTAGTCCTTGAGAGTCCACCATCCTCACTTACTTGACGAATGTTTGTATACCACTGATGCCCCATTTGTCATCCCGGAATGGTTTGTCACCGGTTTGACGTGTCACATGTTTATTACTGATGCACGATTTGTCGCCAATACTATTTGAGCTGGGTCTGAGTAAAACTTCTTTTCATTTTATAACTGCTAAAATCAAATTTTGTTGTGTACAGTCCGGCCAACCACAAGGGCTGGTTATAACGGCTCTCATAACATTTTCTTTCTTTCTTTCTTTCTTTTTTTTAATCAAAGAATAGCAGTTCCGGTTTGTCTTAGAAAATAGATTTTGTTGTATCAATTGTTTATAAAGTGTCTGTGATGTTAAACGTGATTTGTGACAACATGACGTAAAAAAACAAAACAAAACAAAACAAACAACAACAACAACAAAAAAACCGAGGCGAGAGAAAAAAAAACAAAAACGGTGAGGCTCCTGAGTCCGGCCTCACCGTTTTTTACCTCTCGCCTCGGTTTTTTTTTTTTTTTGTTTTGAACTGATTACCACCGGGTGTGGGGGTACAGCCCGTGTCCCAGCCGCTGTCTCCATCAAGACGACGTGAAGAGGCTGACCGCCAGGTCGGTAGTAGAACTGTGTAGTGAAGGGCCTAAGGATTCTCCGTCAAGACGACGAGGAGAGACTGGCCGCCAGGTCGGTCGTCCTACGTGATCTTCTATGAGGGTGTACCCTGTGGGACTTCGTACTGTGTTCGTGAGTGGCTCTGTTTGCCGTATGAAAACTGTGACTTGGGCTCGTTGCATCCTTCTGCATGGACTGTGTCTGTTGGGACACTACTGACGGTGCCAGTGAAGAAGAGAAATATTCAATGCGTGTCAGTTTTGAGAGTGACGGTGGAAGCTCCTTGTGTTTGTTGAATGTCCTTGCTGGTGGTGGCGTGTATTGACTTCCTGCCAATTTATCTTGATATGTGCTTATGTTTTGATGGTCCAGACAGCATATGAAAGAAAAAAAAAACTTGACTTCTGTGTTGCCTGGCTGTCCATGTTCGTGTGGTGTAGGTGTGTGTGGGGAAAAATCGCTACACGCATTCACATTTTTGTAAGTGAGAGCCAGACAGTCATACACACAGCACAACACCATCCTTAACAATGTCAAAGTCAGGAGAAAAAGAATTTGTTAAAACTCTGTTTTCAATAAGAAAAGAAACATCAGGATGTTTAAAACCGCATGCTTCATACAATGTCCTCACCTCCGCACAGTTTGTAGATACTCTAAAAGAATGCATGTGTAAATGGATAAATGAATTAAACTAATTATACTTGTTTTTAACCATTATAAGAAAGCGCACTTTGATACGTGGACGGTTTAATTGCAATATCCATGACAAGGTTCTGTATGATTGCAGGGACACCAGCCAGCCAGAACAGAAATCGCTTTACTGGAAACGGCAGTGGTGATCGTCAAGTTTCCTCAAACAGCATCCTGCCGATTGTTCTGGAACGATGACTGTGTTTTCCAGACATCAAGGTGGAACTAGATGAGTGTGCATTCGCTCCTATCGTCACCGATTAAGACTCTTATTTCAGTGAAACCGTATGTACTAGATGGCACATATCAACGCATGATTCTCCGATTAACCCTTACTTTAAGAATCAGAAAATACATCATTCATGTGCAAAATGCTCGGATATGGAAAAAAAAAAAAGAGGGGTGTAAACTACCCCCCCCCCCCCTCGTAACTAGCTGTGTGGAGATGTGGGGTAGACATGTGCATTGTCACGCATTTCTCAGTTCTTCAGTCGTGCCTAACAGAGCCAAGTGCTGACACATCAACTAGAGCAGAGCTGTGTTGAAATCGATCCTTTCTTTTACATTGAAATCTACCCCCTTCTATTGCCGCATACCCGGTAGATGACAACGTCTGAGGCAGTAAAGTACACCTGAAGTCTTACATGTTTACAATGGAATTTGACCACACTGTATATATGACGATTTGGAACGTTAGCGTATAACAGATCTTTCTGACAATGACAGAAACTTCTTTGTGACATCTACTTCCTACACCGCTGTTACCAACCTGTTTTCAGCTGACGTAAATGAATCGATGGACCCTGTGGTCTCGAAGTGAAGTATCTTATATGGGAGTTTGCTGATAATCATTAAAAGATTTAACAAAAACACAAAAATGCTGGTGTACCTTACCCGTAGATTGTCCAGACCCGCAAAAGCCTGGTTTCTCTCGGCAATATTACTGGCAGTACTGTCTTTGGTGTGGCTCTGGCTCTCGTCTGACAGTTCATTGCATGATGTCCAACATGCAGACACCAGACAAAGGCCTTCACTGTTGTCTTCACAATGGCTGACACGAGATAAACTGACAGCCAAAATGGACAGAGAGCACAGAGAGCCTGGTGTCCAGTGTGTTCCGCCCGTTCTCAACCCCTATGACCCTGCCATCATGCAATTCCATAAACCTCTGCCAGCTGTGGACTGCAGGGCCGCCATGGAAGACTGGGTCTACGTCATCAATGGCACGTTCCACATATCACGTGACGCCATACATCGATACGGTGATATCACGTGCGAATATGCCTCAGTTGAACGCAATGGTGATTTCTCTGTTCGCTACGCTTCTCCCGTGAAGCCTATGCTGGATGGTATGCCTTTACTGTCGGACTTTTTCCGCGTAACCTGTGAGTCTGCAAATGGCCAGCACTACACGAACATCCATGCTGCAGTGGCCAGGAACAGTACTATCATAGACCGTCTTCAAAGATACCATTCTTCAGGAAAATCCTCGGATTCCTTGATCACGTCGTTGAGTTCATCTCCGTCTCGGACGCACCGCAGCATCGATGCCGACTCCTTGCCACAGACCTTCAACGGCCTCAACCTGAGTGTTTTCATGTTCAGCTTTGACTCCATCTCACGCATGGCTAGGCGGCGTCTTCTGCCCAAATCACTGGCCTACTTCACAGACCACCTGGGAGCGATGGAACTGGAAGCTTACAACATTGTGGGAGACGGGACCCCTGCCGCGCTGCTGCCCATTCTGACCGGCAAGATGGAGGAGGAGTTGCCAGAGGCCAGGAGAGGCTTCCAGGGGGCCAGACCTGTGGACGGCCACCCGTGGATATGGAAAGAGTTCTCCCAGCGTGGCTATGTGACGGCTTACGCAGAAGATGCCACCAGCATAGGAACATTCCACTACAGAATGCTGGGCTTTCACAACCAGCCGACCGACCACTTCATGCGCCCTTTCTACCTGGCAGCACAGCAAGCACGCCTGGCCAACCTCCCGCTCTGCTGGGGCTCCGTACCCCACCATGTGAATTTCATGAACTGGTTTGCAAGTCTGTTTGACATGTACCGGGACTTCCCTAAGATTTTCTTCGCGTTTCACTCCGGGATGAGTCACGACGACAACAACAAAATCCATGCGTTAGATGATGATCTGGTGACCTTTTTGAAAGAGCTAGAAACAAAGGGGCATCTCAATTCTACCTTGCTGATTTTAATGGATGATCACGGTGCCAGATACGACTTCATTCGAGCCGCCTCTCAAGGCAGGCTGGAGGAACGCTTGCCTTACTTTTCCTTCCGCTTTCCTCCATGGGTCCGTCAACAATACCCTAACATCATCAGGAACATGCTCATTAACACAAAAAGACTGACCACACCTTTTGACATCCATGCCACTCTTCTAGATATTCTCCATTATTCTGATAACAGCGAAGGAGATGGAAGAAGCAGGGGTATCAGCCTTTTAAAGGAAATTTCAAAAGAACGCACGTGCACTGATGCTGAGGTCACTCCTCACTGGTGTGCCTGTTTGCCGTGGCAGCCCGTCGGCGTGTCAGACCCGCTGGTCCGTCAGGCCGTGGCCACAGCCATTGGAACCATCAACGGCTACACGCAGTCTCAGCGGACAAAGTGTGCCAAGCTAACCTTGTTCAACGTCACCCGAAGTCTTCGCTACGCCCCGAGCCCGGAAGATCGTTGGGCTGAATGGAAACTGATGAAATATAAAAACAAAGATCTCTCTTCACTTCCTGTGATCGAGCTGTACCAGGTGTCTTTCAAAACACTGCCTGGTCAAGCTCACTTCGAAGTCACGTGCAAACTTGACGTCCAGTCCGGAACGTTTACCGTCGGCCATAACCAGATCAGCAGGATCGACAAATACGGATCCCAGCCCGCTTGCATCCAGAAAGCTCTGCCACACTTGCGACCATACTGCTACTGTCTGGAATAAAGTCCACTCGGTGCCATTTCCATGTGCATGCAAAAGAAGCGCCATGTTTTTTCCTATTTCCTAAATAGTTAGTCTGTTGAAAGTGAATCTAAACCCGTTTTTTTTTCTTTCAGCAGAGCATTAGCAAGGCATGCTTGTGCCCTACAAACATAAGATAATCTGTAGTTAAAAAAAAATCACTCTCAGTAGCAGTCGTTGCCGTGGTACCCGCAGCAGCAGCAGCAGAAAAAGTACTAGTAGTGGTAGCAGTTGTGCAATGATTAGTTCCAAGATCATTTTCGTTGCTTTCGTCACAGTACTCGAGAGGTCAAGGAGGCCATCTGCATCGCAGCCACCCCCCCCCCCCCCCTCAACTGGGAGGCCGCTACACCTTGCCCCGGTGTACTCTCCATTGATTCGGTCACGTGACCTGGGTATGTCCCATGGTCGCGTGATCTGAATCGAGTTCACTCAGTCAGCAACAGCATCGCTGAGGAAGATGGCCGGATGGCTGTCGAAAGCTACTAGTGAGTAGTGCATCCAGCCACTCACACACACACACATATATATATATATATATATATATATAAAACAGTCAAAGTAGATAAAAATCCAAACAAACAAGATTAAAATATCCCAAATTTTCGGCTTTTACACACACACACACATATATATATATATATATATATTCAATTATAAACAAAGCTTGCTCTTATGTCTTAGATTGAAGAAATAGGGGGAGATAAGCATTCATATATGCAGTGGTAGATAACTCTGCCTAACTAACAGTATGTGCTTGAGTGGGTGAATGGGGAATAATAAATGCTTCTCAAAATGAGCCTTCAGCAAGCTTATAGTCTCCAAGGGGGAGACAATCTCCAATGGGGAGGAAACTCACTAACATATAACTCCTGGTCAGATACCGGTATTTCGAAACCTGATTGTTTCTCCTCAGTGACCGCGGAAAGTGGTAACTTGACTCCTCTGCCTTTTCGGTTTTAAGGAGAATGCTATCCCAGAAAAAGGCTGGTGTGCAATACCGTAGTATGTTTGTTGAGTTTTCAAAAAACCAACCAAAGGTGCCACCTAAGAAGCAAAAGAAAATCATGAAAGAGCAAAACAAGCTACATTTTCTTGTGAAGAGTAAAAAACATAAAAAGATAACCTCTTAAGACAAGTGCTGAGGGCCAGTTCTTGGAATGAATCCACAAGGGACTAAATTACAATAAACTAATAAATTCCAAGGATAAGTACCGAGCACCATTCCAGCAAACTTTTGTTTTCGCATTCTGAGTATGACAGATTTGAATAGATCAACTGAATGTCACTAAAGGGACTCAACAGCAACTGCTTTCTTCTTTTGATGGTGGATTCGTGTCAAATCATTATGCAATGAAGAGGCACATTTAGAGCATTTCTTTTATGCATAAAATATTCTTTTGTCAACTGCCCACTCTCGAGTGAAATCTTTTCATACTAACAGCATTTCAGATTCCTTTGTTCTGCATATACACAAAATATTTTCCCACATAAGTAATAAAGTCAAGTTTTCATCTGTTCCACCATTCCCTTATATACCAAAAGCATTTGATAAGATTTCGTGTTATCGTTCAATCACACTTTCTGTGTTTTTTTTTTTCCCCGTTACATTTTATAGCTCTTTCCAAAGCAGACACGGGCTTTCTAAAGTTTGTCAGTAGTAAATTATATAGCTTTTTTTCTCTCTTTGGCAAAC
>CM065736.1:47798995-47801495 GCA_033310375.1 Conus canariensis | reverse complement strand
ACACGTGCGCGCGCGCACACACACGCACACACGCACACACACACACACACACACACACAGACACACAGACACACACGCACACGCACACGCGCACGCGCACACGCACACACACACACACACACACACACACACACACACACATGCTGTGTTTTAGAGAGCGCTGCATCCATTCACGCACCGTCGACCACACAAATGCAGAAACCAAAGGGACATAAATGCGTCAGCAACCTGGCAAGTTCTGAATGCAGGTACCTCCCTTAGTTTGACCTGCAACTTGCTTCTTTTGTCGGGAGTTTGTTGTTGTTGTTGTTGTTGTTGTTGTTTGTTTGTTTGTTGTTTTTTTTTCTTTTATAGTACCTTCATGCTGCGTTACATTGGTAGAAAGAAACTCGTGGAGAGCGTGGCAGCAGAGAGTCCTCAGAAGAGAAGCCCCCTTCAAGCAAGTGTTTCGGCCCTTATCTCCTGACACTCTAGGGGGGTTGGGCCACACCCGGTTCATGACTCCGGATGTCCCTCTGCTGCCCTTTTTTTTTTCCCATCTTGGGACGAGCCATGGCTGGGATTCGAACCCATGACCCTCTGGACATGCTCATTTTCCACTTAATGACTCGCGCTTTAACCACTGAGCCACAGGGACACCTGATATTTGTAGGGAAATTAAGCCTTATGAAGTTCACTTTTGTTCCTCCTTGACCAGATCCAGCTTGAACACCTCTCTGCCGCTTCTGCCATTGCTTTCAGGGCTCTGGTTTTTTCCTTCCCTGCAACTGAGAGCTGTTTCATGAGGCTGTATGCAGACGTTCCTACAAACCCCCTAGCTCCAATTTCTGCAGTGAGGACTTTGACCTGATAGCCTTCTCTCCTCAGGCTGTTTGCCAGATCAGCATACTTTTCAGTCTTGTAGATTTGAGCTGCCTCCATTCTGTTCTCATATGGCACCGTGAGCTCGATCATGATCAGCTGCTTGGTTGACTTAGAGTGGACTACTATGTCTGGTCTCATGCCACTCTTGCTGATGATCTCTGGGTGACTCTTCCATTCTGGGAGGTCTGCAGTGCACTCCCAGTCATCTGCCCCGTCCAGCAGACTCTGCCTGCATGTTTCGAGTGGCACTGTTGTTCTTGGCCATGATTTGCTGCCTCCTGCCGTGAAGAATGTTGCGGGTGCTTTTGGAGTCCTGATTTTCCCTTTTGTGGTGTTGGTACTAGCCCAGACTACTTGCACAATTTCTTTGAGCACTTGGTTGTGCCTCCATGTGTACCTTCCTTGAGCCAGGGCTACTTTACATGAGCTTAGGACATGCTCCACTGTTTGTTTTTCATGGCAGAGGGGGCATGCAGGATCGTCTGTTTTCCCCCACTTCACCAGGTTTGCATTTGAGGGCAGAAGGTCATATGCAGATCTGAGAATGAAGCTGATCCTGAGAGGGGCCATGTGCCAAATGTCATTCCAAGTGAGACTTCTTTGGAGTGCATTCTCCCACGTTGTCCATTGCCCTTGCTGGCTCTGCTGGACTGCTTTTTGGAGTCTTTTTTGGTCTTCTTCTTTTCTCATCTCCTGAATCATCATGTCTCTTTTGGCTTTTCCTTTGGCCTTTGACCACCATTCAGTTTTGGTCACCCCCAGTCCCTGTCTGTTGGTCTGTGTGTGTCCTGTTATTTCTCTGATCTTGAGACTTTCTTTTGCAGAATCCATCGCCTCTTGAACTTTCCATTTTCTGCCTGTCTTCAGCTGGGGCTTAATTGCTTCTACCACCTTGTCTCCTGAGTCCTCCAGCATGCTTTGAAGTCTGATCTTCCCTGCTTTGTATTCCTCCAGGATGGATTTCAGGGGTAGTTTCAGCTTTGCTTGGCGACAGTACAGCGCTATGTCAGTCAGACAGGGTGGGACACCAAGCCATTTCCTTGTGAACTTGTTGATTTTGGCTTCCATTGCCTCCACTATGCTGGTGCAGATGTCGTATATCATCAGAGGCCATAGCAGCTTTGGTATCAGCATGAACTGCAGACACCAGACCTTGTATTTGCCAGGGAGCCCACACTGGTCAATGGTCTCCAAGCCTTCCTCCGCCATCTGCTTGGTTTCTTTTGCTCTTTGTGTGTCTTTCAGCGTATCATCATACCATCTTCCAAGGCTCTTGACTGGTTCTTCTGTGACTGTTGGAATGGCCTGGTTGGCAACACTGAAGACCACAGATCCGGCCACTTTTCCTTTCCTCAGTGAGAGACTCCGTGATTTCTTTGGCTTGAACTTCATTCTGGATGAGGCAACTATGTCGTCCAGCCTCTCCAGCACATGACGTGTCTCGTCTTCTCTGGATGAAATCACTGTAGTGTCATCCATGAAGGCCTTGAGAGGAGGCATCTTGTATCCATCGCCAAGGTCTGTTTGTCTCGCGTTGTTTGTTGCTGCTTTCAAGATGAGTTCCATTGCCAGCACGAACAGTATTGGGGAAATTGCACAGCTCATTGCAATACCCACTTCCAAGTTGATCCAGTCT
>CM065736.1:47781495-47793995 GCA_033310375.1 Conus canariensis | reverse complement strand
TTCTGCTGTCGAAGGGATCCAGAGTGTAATGTCAAAGTTTGAATCGACAATGAATATTTTACTTAAAGAAAATCTTTCTTTAAAATCCTCCTTGGGTTCACTTCAGTCCGAACTGAAACAATTAAAGAAAAAATCTCACTCAACTACAAGTGTCTTCACACAGTGTGATTACCCCCTAAGTTGTGTTCCAGGTCATTCTTCATCCAATGAGGATAACTCCCAAAAAGGTGTGTCCCATCAAATTGACACCCACCCCACCCCAACAACTCTTCACACAACTGTGAATACAACCATTCCCGATTCTGTTACACAATCTCCCCTGAAAACTGTGGAGGACACACGTTTCAGTAGTCAGTCTACACTACCAGTTCCTGGCACTCCTGTGGAAATTGTGAATGTAACAGTCGGTAATCGTTTTGATGTACTTGCTCGTCTCAGTCAGAATGAAGTACTTCTTGACCCCGATTCCAATAAACCTGACTCCCCCCAAACAAACTCTGTCACATCTGAACCATCTGCCTGTGAACAGTTAACTAAACAGGATCAAGAACCTTCTCAATTGACAGAGGTGAAAGAAAAACTTTCTTCAGAGCAGGTTTTAAAAGAAATATCTATTCCTTTGAAATGTTCTTCCTTGCTAATCGGAGACTCTGTAATAAGGTACATTAATCCAAAGAGACTAGACACACGTCGTGACCCGTTATTCAAAATATGTGTTCCTGGTCTGACTTTAGTGCATCTTGTTCAGTGGTTAAGTACTTTAGAAATCCAGGACCAAGTGAACACTTTAATTGTGCATGTGGGTGTGAATGATTGTCCGGCCGGACCCATTGCAGCCAAAGATTGGCGTGAACTGATTGGTTTGTGTAAATCTCGTTTTCCCTCTGCATATATTGCCTTCAGTTCTATTCTCCCGGCCCGAGGTCGACACCAGCTAAATAACTCCATTGCTCCTTCTAATAGATATTTATATGCTACTTGTACAAATATGAATGTGGACATGATTGACCATTTTGGGTCATTTGTGACTCAGAATGGTGCCCCCCGTCAGGCCCTGTATAAAGATGCTACCCACCCTAGTACAAAAGGGACAGTCTGTCTGGCACTTGGCTTCAAGGCTGTTCTCCCTCAGACCGGACGTTTACAGTTGAACGACCCGGCTAACAATACAAGCCCCTTCAGTAAGCCACACCATGTCCCCACCAGTGATCGGTCCATGCCCCGTACTGTACAGAGGAACAGCACTAGAAATTATGGCCCTGCCCTACAAACAGCTTCTCGACAATATGTGAACGCCAGAAATTCAGGTGTTCCCCCCATGTCCTCAACAAGTGACTTCCCTCCATTAATGTCCCAAACCAATCGCAAACCAGTCATAAACCAGCCAGAGTTGACTCCCCAGGTTCCACCGCCAGATCATTTGGATAATCCCTGTGCTGAGGCTTACAGTCAGACACTGAAAGGTGAAAATTCGCGTCCCCCACCAAGTATCCCCACCATCCCGACACATGTCCCGCCTCCATTCCTCTGCCCGAGTTACACGATTCCCGACGCTCCTTACCCCAGATTTCCCGTCCCTTATCCGTTCTCTGTGCAGAGGGTTCAAGGATCTGGCCTTGGCCAAACACAGCCCCATTTTCCCTTGGGTTCAACAACTCTACCTGTCAATCCTCTCACACAGGAGAGTCATGCTGACAACCGAAACTGGCCTTCAATTAACCCTCTGGGTTATTGTGCGCAGCAGTTGATGACGTTGGCATCACAGTTGGTGACGCAACGTGACCAACAGAGGACTGCTGCCAATTGGTAGAATGAGTGGTGATGTTTTGATATATTGTATGATGCTTTGTCCTTGCTTGGTATTTTTTTATGTGCGAAAGATAAGATAATACATTTTTTTTATTCAGTCGGTACATTTCTCCCCATTCATTCTAGTCAAAGTGTTAGCATTTACGTCGTCATATGATTAAATATGTAACTGTTGAATTATTGTAATAATCTTCCCTATCTCGGCCGTATAACTACTCGGACTTGGGACATTTGAAATGGACTGTTGTAGAAGGACGTTGATTATTTGAACACTTGCACTTCTCGTGTCTTCTTGAGGCATAGGTGTTTTGTGATTGTGCCCTTACCATTGTTATTGCTCATAAATTTTTTTTTTTTTTTTTTTTGCTAACTTCTTTTCTGCGTCGTTACCCGTTGAAGAGGTGTGCATTTTTGTGTGTGTTTGCTTTTTTTTTTTTCACTTGTAATATTTAATTTTCAAATTGCCTGGTATCCTGCAAATTGATTTTGCGTTACATTGTACACATATTGAAGGTAAGGTGGGTTTTTGTTGTTGTTGTTGTTTTTTTTGTTTTGTTTTCCTTGTAAAATAATGGCAAATAATTTCAATACCGAGAGTAGTAATGAATGGTTAACCAACTCAGGATTCAAAATTGGCTATCTAAATGCATGTCATGTGTTAAACAAATTATGTGATTTACCTTCTATTTTATCTAATGCTAACAATTGTTTTCATTGTTTTTGTTTCTCTGAATCTCGGTTATCAAGTTTAGTCTCAGACGATTTAGTAATGATTCCAGGTTACAATTTTATTAGGAGAGACCCTACATCTAAGCTAGAAACAGGTCTTCTGGGATATGTACATCACTCAATGAACTATAAACTGATCCATCATTTTGATAAACATAATATTGAATGCATCTGGATAGAGTTTCGTTTAAAAGGGACTAAACCGATATTAGTAGGCTTTTTATATAGAAACCCTGATGAACGTGTGGAATGGTATGATAGATTCGAAGCAATGATGGAAGATGTCTCAGATTATTCAACAGATGTTGTATTGCTTGGTGACTTTAACATTGATTTACTTAAACCTCATGATAAATGGAAACCAATTTTTGAATCATATAACTTATCACAACTGATAGACACGCCAACAAGAATAACGCTGCAGTCTGAAACACTCATTGATCATATCTATGTAAACAATCCAATAAATATTACAGAAACTTCCGTACCAGTTTATGGTCTCAGTGATCATTTTCCTGTATGCTTAACTTGGTCCAAAAAAGGCGTAAAAATTCCTAGATGTAGCCACAAATGCATTTCTTTCCGTAGTTATAAATCCTTTAATTCTGACGATTTTCTTCATGATTTATGTATTGCAGATTTTTCCAGTGTTTTTCAGGAGACTGATCCGGACAAAGCTCTCGAAGTTTGGTATAACATATTTGTCCCTATTTACGACAAACATGTCCCAACTAAGATCAAACGTGTCAAACCCGATGGAAAACCACCGTGGTTAAATGATGAAATTAATGCTGCTATTAAAATTCGTGAAAATTTGTTGCAGTCAACAGGAAAAGATGCAAAGTTTAAGAAACAGCGTAACAAAGTTACAGCTATGAAAAGATCTGCTCGTAAAAAACATTTTAGCGACCTTATTTCATCGAAAAAAGATTCAAAATCGATCTGGAAAGCCATTAATCAATTATCAGGTAAATCGTCAAAACAAACAGCTCCGTCATCTTTAATTCTGTCTGCCGATAATCTCAATAAACACTTTTCTACCATAGTCGAAAAGACTATTAAAACTGATTGTACTAAACATAATGAACTGTTGTTACTAAGAGAATTTTGTGATACTAGACGAATAGGGTCCAGACTTGACTTTCAGTTTATCAGTGTTCACGAGGTATGTAGAGAACTTAATTCATTGAAGGAATCTAAGAGCCGGGGATTAGATAATATAGACAGCAAAATTTTGAAAATTTCCGCACCTATTATCTCTGATAGCCTTACTTATATTTATAACCTTTGTATTCAGAAATGCTATTATCCACAATATTTTAAAGAAGCTAAAGTTTTGCCATTTTTTAAATCTGGTGACCCACAAGATCCTTCGAACTACAGACCGATTTCCATTCTGTCTAATTTGTCTAAACCTTTAGAAAAGCACCTTAAGCAAAACCTTCAAAAGCACTTCGTTACACATAAATTATTTCATTCAAATCAAAGCGGTTTTAGAGAAAATCATTCATGTCAGACGGTTCTCACGAATCTAGTAGAACAGTGGCATTTAAATATCAATAATGATCTTCTCACAGGAACGATATTTGTGGACTTTGCTAAAGCCTTCGATGTTATTAACCATGATCTCCTCTTAAAAAAAACTTACTTTGTATGGTTTAACTCCAAAGTCTGTCAATCTTCTCTCGTCTTTTCTATCAAATAGAAGGCAGATAGTTGTTCAGGATATGGTATCATCCACTTTTATGCCAGTCAATTTCGGTGTGCCTCAGGGTTCAGTCTTAGGACCGATATTATTTACGATTTACATTAACGATCTCCCTCTTTACATTTCCTCTTCTTGTGAGCTTTTCGCTGATGACACTACCTTACACAATAAAGGAAAAAATGTAGATGTAGTGTGTGCTGACTTACAAAATGACGTTGACAGGCTCATAAAATGGACTGAACTTAATCATATGGCACTTCATCCTCAAAAATCTAAATTCATGTTAATATCAACCAGGCAAAAGCGACAAAATATTAAAGATAATCTAAAGGAATTAAAAATATATGATAACGTATTAGATGAAGTAAGTTCTCATAAACTACTTGGTCTTATTATCGACAATAAGTTATCCTGGTCGAATCAGCTTTCGACTTTATCAAAAAGAATATCGAAAAAAGTCTTTCAGCTTAATAGAATCAAACATTTTTTGGATCAACACACTCGGAAATTATTTTTTCATGCTTATATTCAAAGCGATGTGGATTATGCTTCAACCTGTTGGGATTTAGCTAGTAAAGCCTCCTTAAGGCATCTTGAAAGTCTCTACAGACGCTCTCTCAAACTTATACTTCTTAAATCTTCCTCACTGGAAATAAGTGACTATAAAGAACTAAACATCTTGCCTTTTGAATTTAAATGTATCTTCAACAAAGCTGTCTTTATGTTTAAGATTATGAATAACCTTGCACCATTCTATCTCCGAGAGAAATTTCCCGTACGAGAGTTTCGTAACAAAAGCACAATATTTATCCCTCGTCCAAGAACTGATCTCTTTATGACATCTTTTATCTATTCAGGAGGAAAATTATGGAATGAAATCCCGGAATACATAAAAAACAAAAATAGTTTATTATCGTTCAAAAAAGCATACCACAGATATTTAATGGAAAAGTTATAAATGGTTGGTTTCTTTCAGTTAAGACCTGAATTTAATGATATAATATTTACCTTCTCTTTTACAACCCTCTCTCTCTCTCTTTCTCTTTCCCTTTCTCTCTCTCTCTCTCTGTCTCTCTCTCTGTCTCTTTCTCTCTCTCTCCCTCCTCTAATGCCCCCCACCCCCCCCCGCCCCCCACCCCACCATATCCCACCCCTTCTTCTGTGTTCACTCTTGTACATTAGTTTTGTTGCATTTGGTATTAGTATATTTCAGAATTTGTATCTTTTTCTTTCTTTTCTCTTTTTTTTTTTTTTTTTTTTGGCCCCGGAGGGCTGGATGTAAAAAAGCAGTTATGCTTACTCCACTACCCTCTGAAAATAAAATTCGTTCGTTCGTTCGTTCTCTCTCTCTCTCTCCCCACGCTTTTCCTCCACACTCTCCATGCGGTCAGGCTGGCTTCCTTCCCTTGCACCGTGAGCCCCTTTGGGGCTTGACCCATAGGATGGAACAACACCCCCCCCCCCCATCCTCACCCATCCTCACCCCCCCCCCCACCATCCCCACCCTGTACTGAGATGCCTCGTCCTCTCTCATGTACTCAGCAGCGCAGTGCCGTTGCAATGTTACTTTTCGGCAGTTATCACTACAGCATTTCGTTCGGCTTGATTGAGTCTGCCTGTGTCTCAGAGCCTGTGTTCTTAGTCGAAAAAACAAACAAAACAAAACAAAACAAAAACAAACAAACAAACAAACCAACTGACAGAGGCCAGGTGACATGATATAAACGTGCTTCAAATGAATGAGGATGGTATGAATGCTCAAAGTAACATGCTCTGGACGTACTTCAAATGTTGTGGATGGTATGAAAGCCCCAAATAACAAGCTCTGGACGTACTTCAAATGTTGTGGATGGTATGAATGCCCCAAATAACAAGCTCTGGACGTACTTCAAATGTTGTGGATGGTATGAATGCCCCAAATAACATGTTATTAACGTACTTCAAATGTTGTGGATAGTATCTACGCCCCAAAGTAATATGTTACATATATACTTCAAATGTTGTGTATAGTATGCCTGCCCCAAGTAACGTGCTGTAAATGTACTTCAAATGTTGTGGATAGTATGAATGCCCCCAATAACATGATGTAAACGTGCTTCATATGCATCTGGTATCTATGCCCAAAATAACATGGTTCTGTGAGAACGTGCTTTCCAAACGCTGTGGATGGTATACGTGCCCCAAATAGCATGGTGTAAACGTGCTTCAAACGCTGTGGATGGTATACGTGCCCCAAATAACATGGTGTAAACGTGCTTCAAATGCTGTGGATGGTATGCATAACCAGGTGACTGACATCGAGTCCATCCTCTTCGGTCTCCATTCCCCGTCTTCTCAAGCAGATTGATGTCAATATTTGTGCGAAGGAGAATGGGGGACTTAGGAAGAGATGTGGGAGGGGGAGGGGGGGGGGGCGGGGGGGGGGAGGGGTGAGCGTGTATGTCGTTTTTGTTTGTTTGTTTGTTTGTTAGTTTGTTTTAAATTTTCCCCTTGTGCCATTTTGATAGATCTGTCCCCCCAGAAAAAAAAGGGTAGGGGTGAGGGATGGGACAGGGAAGATGAAGTCTGTCTTTCCATTGCAAACAGAGTAACCTTAACTCAGTTTATGGATTTGGGTCCAGCCGAAGATCTAATTCGAAGCGCTCGTGTGTGTGTGTGTGTGTGTGTGTGTGTGTGTGTGTGTGTGTGTGTGTGTGTGTGTGTGTGTGTGTGTGTGTTTAGAGAGAGAGAGAGAGAGAGAGAGAGAGAAAACGCAGAGCTTAGAACTCAGAAAACATTATTCGATCAAGAATTGAGATTTTAGACAGAGCGTATTCTTCCAATCTGTACTTGAGAGAGAGAGAGAGAGAGAGAGAGAGAGAGAGAGAGAGAGAGAGAGAGAGAGGGCAAACACACACGAATATACTCACACACACACACACACACACACACACACACACACACACACACACACACACACACACATATGCATGCATGCATGCATGCATCCACGCACGCGCACACACACAGAGATGGTGAGACAGAAATATAGACATGCATACACATATGTACACACATGTCTGTTACTGCCTGATGATTGGTTTATTGATATTTGAGTAACAGAATGAATTACTGCTATCAAACTATTTCCGTATGCCTGTCCATCAATTTGTCTATGGTTGTCAATTGAGCAATAACAAAAAAAAAAAAAAAGAAAAAAAAAATATATATATATATACTACGCACAAAAAGTTAAGGATCGGTATGTGAAAACAGGTGCGTAATAAACTCAGTTCACTACTGTTATTTATTTCTTAGTCCAGCCAAATTGTCATGAATTCTTGTTCAGCTGTAAGTGGGCGATGTTGTGTTAGTGCGAAAATTGCACGGGATTCTCTACTACTGAGATGGGCCGCAAACGGAAAAGCGGAAACTTGCGAAAAATGACCTTGTTTTGGACCGTTCTGCCTGAACACATTGCACTTGCCAGATGGAAAAACCATTATGCACGTGCAAGCACTGCTGTTTATGTGTGAGATGCTGTCGCTCGCTTGGCTATATAAGAAGACATTCCACCAGTAGTAGGCCTGATCTGACAATGCCTCCACGACGAAAATTAAGCGAATTGGATAGGGGACGAGCTGTTGCATGGTTCCAAGATGGTGTTCCCAAGCGAGAAGTGGCCAGGCGACTTCATGTGTCCATCTCGGTCATTGTCTGACTGATTCAACGCTTCACAGCCACTGGGATTGTCCATGAAAGACGCAGATCTGGTTGACCGAAGAAGACAACCCCACGTGACGATCGTCTCATTGAACGACAAGCCCTGCAGACAAGAACAGCCTCTTCCAGCATAATTCAAAGGCAGTTCAGGGTGGCTACTAACATCAACATCAGCCAGCAGACCATACGGAACCGCCTACATGGGTTTAATCTCCGTTCTCGTCGCCCAGCAGTATGGCCACGCTTAACTCCAGCCCATAGGGCAGCACGCCGCGCCTTCTGCGCACGTCACGTGAGGTGGACACGTCAGCAATGGTCCCAGGTCCTGTTCAGTGATGAATCACGCTTCACCCTTCACCACAACGACGGCCGACTGAGGGTCTGGAGGCGCCAGGGCAACGCTTTACTGACGCCACTGTCCAAGAAAAGGTGGTCTTTGGTGGAGGTTCTGTAATGGTCTGGGGGGCCTTCAGCCTTCACCACAGAACACCCTTGTATCATGTACAGGGTAACCTGACTGGCATCCGATACCGGGATGAGATCCTTCGACCGCTGGCTGTGCCTACACTGCAGCAGATGGGACCGAGGGCTGTCTACCAGGATGACAATGCTCGCCCCCACAGGGCAAGGGTGGTCAACGACTTCCTGCAGCAGTCTGGAGTCAACAGAATGGAGTGGCCAGCATGCAGTCCCGATCTCAACCCGATTGAGAACCTCTGGGATGAGCTGGATCGCAAAGTGAGGAGCCACCCCCCTCCAGGGATGCCCAACACCTCTACCAGATGCTGCAGGCTGAGTGGCAGGCGCTTCCACAGAGGATCTTCACCAACCTCGTCAACTCCATGAGGACTCGCTGCGTCGAGTGCCAGAACAGCCATGGTGGTTACACGCATTACTGAGCTTTTGGGAGCATCAGTATGCCCTGTCTTGTGATTTCAATGACTTTGGGAAATCAAATTTGGATACGTACCCACTTTAATCAAATGTACACACCAAACGATTGCTCGAGATTGAAGGCAATTGTGTATCGTTATCACTAAAGAATGGAATTAAATGTTGGCCAAACTTCAACGCATTGACTTTCTTATTTTGACAGTTATGAATGTTTGTGAAAGTGATCCTTAACTTTTTGTGCGTAGCTTATATATATATATATATGTACATAAATAAAAAAATAAAAATTCCACCGGAGAGAAAGACATCATATACATGCCAAATGTTACTTTGACAGTCTGCCAGAAGTATCAGTCTGCAATCTGTCTGTCTGTCTATCTATCTATCTATCTATCTTTTCTTTTAAATTTTATTTCCTTCGGTATTAAGAATTATGTATCAACCAGAGTGTATGAAAAAAAAAAAAAGATATACAGTGTACACATCATGTTTTCTTCTAATATCATACTGACACAAAGGACTGCATTCTCCCCTCTCCCCCACCCCTATTTCCTTCCCCAAGGCTCATCTCCCCTCCCCTCTTCATCCTGCTCCCCCCTCCCCCTCCCCTTCCGATTTCTGTGTATTTTGGCAATGCTCATGAGCCAGTTAACATCTGTGACAGAATCATGTTCATGACAGGCCGGAGAGCCGTCGCTCTCAAGTGTTCCGCGGCGTTGTCTGAGCATGCCCGGAAGTGGACACTTGGTGTAGCGGAAGTGAAGAGCTGTGACGACTCTGTGTGTGTGTGTGTGTGTGTGTGTGTGTGTGTGTGTGTGTGTGTGCGCATGCGTGGACGCGAGTGTGTGTGTGTGTGTGTGTGTGTGTGTGTGTGTGTGTGTGTGTGTGTGTGTGAGAGAGAGAGAGAGAGAGAGAGAGAGAGAGAGAGAGAGGGAGATTTATCCTGGGTTTTTGTCAAATCATCAAAGGCGGTGGTCGTGACTGTGTCATGTATTATCATGATCTCACTCAGAAGTGATGCGTCATGTTTCGTTTTGATGTATCTACTCATTCCTGAACTAGGAATTGTGACCCATGTTATATTTTTCTTGAGAAAAATGGGAAAATAGTCGTGAGCTCTCGCTATGTGTGTGTGTGTGTGTGGGGTGTGTGTGTGTGTGTGTGTGTGTGTGTGTGTGTGTGTTCTGAGAGAGAGAGAGAGAGAGAGAGAGAGAGAGAGAGAGAGAGAGAGAGAGAGAGATCTGGCAGTGTCTCGCAAGGTTTCATATGAGTTTATGTGGATGTTGTCCATATTTCTTTATATTTCTTTTATGCGTCTTGATGACTTAATGTCGGTGTGTGATATGCTCAGAAGAAAATTAATATCCTTTTTTTTCAACATTTCTCTATCTTTCTTATCTCTCTCTCTCTCTCTCTCTCTCTCTCTCTCTCTCTCTCTCCACACACACACACACACACACACACACACACACACACACACACACACACACACACACAATCACACACAATCACACACACACGCAGACACACGCACGGAAGAGCATACACATTACGCAGGAGAGAGAGAGAGAGAGAGGAGAGAGAGAGAGAGAAGAGAGAGAGAGAAGACAGAGACAGAGACAGAGACAGAGAGGCAGAGAGAGAATTTGCGTTGCAGCATCATTGATATAGCGTGTGAAATCGAGTTGGAATCGCGGAACATAGTTGCCAGACTTGAACTTTCTTGATATAGCGAAGGGTCCTTTTCAGGTTGAAAGTGTGGTCAACGAATCATCCTTTCTCTTACCCTAATGTCCAGATGAATCATAGTGAATTCTATATTGAGTATCAAGTATTGAGTATTGGGTATCAAACTTCAAAGTCATTTCATTGATTTACCAATGCAAATCGCCCATCTCGCGCCGAATTCGAGAAGATAAGTGACTGTTCATTCTTTGTGTTCATTGTCCTGAATGTTGTTGATCTGGACTGAAGAGGACCTAAGAGGTCGAAATGCGCCGTGTTTTGTCTTGTGATTTGTTTGTCCCTTCTGTCTGGCGGATTAATGATATATTTTTTCTTTAAGAAAATGACCAATGCAAAACAAACGTAATCAATCATTTAGAATTTAATGACAAGTTATTCATGTTATCATGGCTGAATTGATGTGTGCGGAGGGATCAGGTAGGTGAATCTATTTCCTAATCTTTAGGCTTAATGGGCCCCTTACACTTTACATTGGTTATAAACGCTGATTGAAAAAAAGTAGATTGATTAAATGACAACAACACACATGCATGAGATGTGCGTGACTATGTCGTTTTAAGCTTAAAGTAGATCTGGCCATGTCATTGTTAGTAATTATAATCATGGAGAGTGAAATTCATCATCTGTGAATGTCGTGAACCTCACGCCTCTTAGAGTGACTACAGTCAAGGAACGAGCTATAGATTACCTTAGGGCGGTGATTGCAGCACAAAGGAGTGGACAAAGAATTCATGGAGGAAAACAGGACGCTGAATTCTGTAACACACATTATCATTGGATGATTGTGCGGTTTTACACGGATTGTTCACGAGGAAATCATTAATAAATTCGTGTGTGTTGTCTGCTTGAATGACACAGATGAATAACAGTTAGGTACTGCAGGTCAAAGAGAGTGGACTACCTCTTCTGTGTGGCTAAGTGACTTCCGCCTTGTCCTTCTGTCCAGGCCTTGTACATCACGCACACACACGCGCGCGCGCGCACACACACACACACACACGCACGCACGCACGCACGCACGCACGCACGCACGCACACACACACACACACACACACTATTATATATATATATATATATATGTTGTGTGTGTGTGTGTGTGTGTGTGTGTGTGTGTGTGTGTGGAGCCGGAATAGCTCAGTTGGTAGAGCGCCGGACTCGTAATCTTGGTGATCCTGGGGTTGCGGGTTCGAACCTCCGCCGGGGGCGTTTCGGTACAGGGAGATTTTTCCCCCGGAGTTAACATTGGTTCTGACTCCATTTCCAATACAGTCCTTCGAATGAGACTATAAACCGAGGTTCCGTGTGTGAACACACGCATAACATCTTGCACACACGTAAAATCCCATCACCAACTTTCGGAAGAGGCCAGTTTGGCCGTTGGTATGGATGACACGTTACACATAGCATGCACCCTGCGTGAGAAATGGAAAGAATGAAGGAAGTAAGGAAAATGAGTGAACGATATTGAACGATACTGACTGGATGACACGGGAAACGACTGAATGAAGCGCCAGCTGGCAGCTCTTCAGTCGGCACTACCCAGGTAGGCAGCCCGTTGTGTAAACGTGTTGATTGTAAAGCGCTTAGAGCTTGGTCTCTAGCGGAGAATAGGCGCTATATAAGTATTCATTATTTATATATATATATATATATATATATATATATATATATATGAGAGAGAGAGAGAGAGAGAGAGAGAGAGAGAGAGAGAGAGAATGAAAGGATGAAGAGGCCATTGCTCCTTATATTACGTATTCATTACAAACAGTACCACCGTAATCATATCATCAAAATTTCGAAGATACTTATAACCACAGTATGTCAAAATACACACACAAAGCAATTCCCACTTACTATCGCTGAACCATTTTATCGAACGCTTTAGAGCATTTAACGATGTAAATTGTTTGT
>CM065736.1:47746495-47776495 GCA_033310375.1 Conus canariensis | reverse complement strand
TTTTGTCTGGTCATTTATCAGGGAGAAACATGCCGAAACGATCGTAGAACCGAAGTGTGCACAGTATTGTTTAGAAGAGTGCCAGCTCACGGTTAAATACACAAAAATTTTTTTTGTCTGGTCATTTATCAGGGAGAAACATGCCGAAACGATCGTAGAACCGAAGTGTGCACAGTATTGTTTAGAAGAGTGCCAGCTCACGGTTAAATACACAAACACAATCACACAATTCGATGTTCTGTCATCAAAGCAGGGTTTACCGTTGACCATCTGGCATCTTCTATCCGACACATTCCCCAAGGAAATGCGCCACAGTTTGATCCAATCATGCACAAACTTTCCGGATGTCCATTATATGGGATTCTTTTACTAACCAAGACGACCGTGCCACGCGATGCATTTTCACATCCGCTTGTCTGTGGCTGTGTATAAATACACTGGGAACCGATGTGTGTTGTTCGTTTGGCTTTCAATTTCTCCCTCTACACTGACGAATCAACTTAAAAGCAGAGCGAAGGCGTTTGCTGGTTTAGAGTCTTGTCTAAGGCCGCTACTTATCCTTTCTGTTGAACTGTGGCCAATCGAGAAAAGCAGAAAAATTGTCAACAAAACTGTGAAACAATCAAAGAAAAAAAATAAATAAAGGACTAAACATTCTACTATTCATTCTTGAATAGAACGCGACAACAACCTACGAGAAGAAGAGAAAATCTGAAAGGGACAGAAATTGATAAAGAAAGAGAATAAGTTACAAGAAAACGAATAAGAAATTCTACCATATGTCAGAAGAAATGTTCCATGTTTTCTGCAAGATTTTATTCTGTTCCTAACGAATCTGCAGCCTAATACTCCGTTTTCTGCACCCTGCGACGAAAACCGAGACTTTTTGTAACTGAATAGGAATCTCACCACTGCCAGAGCACACAAATATAATAACACAACCAGGAGAAACCAGAGCAAAAAACTAACACGACGAAACACCCGCAGCAAGTTTTATACTACACTTTTCTTCATCATACCGTCAGTAATGATGATACACATCGCTACCAGCGTTTGTTATCTTCTTTCTGTCATTGTCATCGCTGTTCCGTTCTTGTCATCGTCCATCGTCGTTCATTCTCACCCAGCAGGAGGCTCTCAGGCAGATGGGTCGTCGTCAGCCCTTCCACAGCAGCACCAGCAGGGACAGCAGCGGCAGCATCCCTCTCCACAGACACTGGGTCCCAATCAGGTCCTGTGCCATCCCAGCTCCAGCAACCTGACCACTGTGATGGACATCCTCACTGCCAGCGTGAGTAGTTCGCTTCTTCTTCTTCTTCTTCTTCTGTAGAATAGTCATGCTGTCGGATTGATCATTGTAGCAGCAGCATTTTCAAGAGAATTACGAGAACTGGAAAACCAAACACGACAGAGCAATGTGTATTGATAAGTCATTTCTTCATAAACAATGTCACCAAATGGACAAAGCCGTCAGCTCGTGACGCGCGTTTTCAGCAATATTTTCTGTGTTACAAAAGTGTACTCTTTTCCCCAGTAACTACATGAAATGAATTACACTCAAGACCAATGAATCAAATGTTAAATCACATTCCATTTCAATGTTGTTACAGGTTTGAAGTTGCACTCTGTACAAGTCAAACCATTCTAGTTTTTAGCTTTTTTTCATTTCCATATGATTAGATACTGATCTTTTCGTCAACCAATATTTATACATTATTTTTTTTTCTTAACAGTATCTGCACATGCTTGATTCCACCATGCATTTCCTGAGTGCTTTCCGTTCTGACTGATGTCCTTCTGGGAACTGACAGTTCAGCCACTGTTAGAACTGCCTTAGTGAATCTCTCATAAAACTCATCAATACTTTCATTCTTTGAAAATATAAGAGGCTTTTCTGTAAGGAGTGACTGAAACTTGTCCCAGTCAACTTTTTCATAATAAGATTTAGGTATTGTATGATTACATTCTTCATTAAGTTGAAGAGATTCATTTAGTTTTAGTGTAATAGGAATATGATCACTCCCCAGTGGATCTTCTTCTATGTCCCATGTGCTTATTGTAGCTATGTTTGGGGAAACCAGTGTAAGATCAATGGAGGTCGCCTTATGAGTTGATATATCAGGTACCCTCATGATTCTCCTGTCATTAAGCAATATAAGAGAAGAATCTACTACATTTTCTACAAAACGAGCATCTGTGACTGGCAATTTTTCTCCCAGAAGGGAGCATGGGCATTGAAATCACCACACACTATCCATTGATCATTTGACTTCCCTAGGGTGAGTAACCAGTTTGTATCTAGATCTGAGGGGCCATTTTTAAGATAAACAGATAAAAATTAATTGCATGATCATTAAATCTTTATTTGTACACCTGTTGAAGATATATTTGTAAAATCTGCTGGGACTGTGGACTGCATAGGCTCAAAATCTAAACCACACTAGCGCGGTAGAAACCTTCCCAGACTGATCCATGTGATACACAGGGGGAAATAATATCCATTTAAAATTAGGTAGCTTCGTGTTTGGAACATTAAGTGACTGAAGGAGTAGAACATGATGGTTGTTATGGCTTAAATAATTCTTTAAAGTAATTTGAATTTGACATAGTGGACCTGCAATTTCACTGCATAAAGATATATTCTTGAAGCTTGTTCTAGAACAGTTCAAGTAGCCTACTAGTCTTAAACTAAAGATTCTTTTCACGGTCAAAGATGCTTCTAAATAAGTTCTATACTTCAAACCGATTGCTGACTATATGTCATGTGAATACCTGCATTGACAAAAGCAATGTGATATGCGTTCACTGAATGTCTGTAAAAAGTGTTTCTTGCCGCCTACCTCTCAGAACATCCAGATTTACCCCAATTTTTTTTTTTAACAAAGCACACCGTTTTAATGGCTGACCCAGTTCTGCATGTTTTGTGTCTATTTTAAGATCAAACAGTGCATCACAGGCTGTCCTAGGGTATCTTTTCAGTGGTTGTCTGTCTCGCTGCTGAAATGACATACATCGTAAATCAACCTACTTCTCCGTACACCATCATACTGAGTTTAAATGAGGGGGGTGGTGGGTGGTGGTGGAGGGGTGGGGGGGGGGTCAACATAGTTCATAAATCTGCAAATGATAATTTTCCATAGATTCTCGTGGTTTGACACCTGATAGTTTTGATACTTTGAGAGAGAGAGAGAGAGAGAGAGAGAGAGGAGAGAGAGAGAGAGAGAGAGAGAGAGAGGGAGGAGGGGTTACAAATACATTTAAAGTGTTGCTACTTTGAGAGAGAGAGAGAGAGAGAGAGAGAGAGAGGGGGGGGGTGTTACAAATACATTTAAAGTTTTGATACTTTGAGAGAGAGAGAGAGAGAGAGAGAGAGAGAGAGAGAGAGAGAGAGGGGGGGGGTTACAAATACATTTAAAATAATAAAATCTCGCTTCTCTTCAATACCTGATATTTTCTTTAATCTGCTTTTGATTCAGTTCTGGATTTAACATCTGTAGATTTGTTGTATCATTTGCTGCACCGTGTTTTCTTGATCTTTTCTGTGTTGTTTACAATTATTTCCCTTTTTCTTTTTAAATAAACAACTGTTCCTATGTTCCTACATTTTCCAACTGGCAAACAGTTATGACGTAATCATTTTGTATCCGATTTCTTTTTCTTCTTTTTCGATCATTCCAGTATTTTTTTTTTTTTTAAAAGAGATGACGAACGACACCTTTTAATCTTCCGATTTCTCTTGTCTTTGTCTTCTTGTCGATCTTTATTTCCGTCTTCTCCTCTCTCTCTCTCTCTCTCTCTCTCTCTCTCTCTCTCTCTCTCTCTCTCTCTCTCTCTCTCTCTTCGATGATGTTCGTCATAATCATTGCCGTCGTCGTTATCATCATTGTTCCCCTCGCCTTAATTTATCTTTTCTTTAAAGCCGTCCTGTTTCATTATTTTTATTATCATTATTATTATTGTTATAATAATTATTATTATCATTATTACTATTATTATTATTATTACTATCATTTTTCATCATCATCATCATCAGGTAGTAGTAGTAGTAGTAGTAGTATTTGTGACGACAGTTAGGAGTGGGTCGGAGTTGTCCTCTTAGGGAAAGGACTTGGTATACTTTCTGTGATAGAATTATGTTAAAATTCCCCCTCCCCCTCTTCTCTCTCTTACTAGTTATGGAATGGAGCAACTTTTCGGTACTAGTCATCGGAAGAAATTGTTTTTTTCTCGGGACTACTCACGTGCGGCTCAGGAATAATTCTCCTTAGGCTTGTACACTTAAAAGTGCTTGCAGCTCCAAGAGACAGAATTAGAGATAAGTTCAAATATTCAATACTGAATGAACAACAAAGAACTGACCAAGTTAAGTGCACTTTCACCCATCCACTTTACTTGTTTACACAAGGGTGAAATATTCAAATCAATTTCACAAATTCAGTTCAGGCTGACTTTTGTTCCCATTTCTTTTGTCATCATTTAGAGAGGGCAAGTTCTGGATGAGTTGAGTTGGAGTCCACTTGGAATATCAGAACTTATCTGATGTTGGAGAGGATTGTTGATCTCTCCCTAGTTGCTGGTGACTGGTCTACCTCATTAGGCAAACTGATCTTAGGGTGCTGTGTCAGCAGGGCTGATAACATGCACACCCAGGGTAGGTAGGAACCCAGGCTGTGAGCAAAAAAAACAAAAATAACAGAACATGGACTGTAGTTAAGTAGCTGGGAGTCTGGTTCGTCGAAGTTCTCACACTTGCCCTATTGCTTTCAGTATATGTGTGAGATCTCAGCCGACGAAGGATTAGACTAGTACAGATGCATCTGCCCTAACTATCAGTCTCTGGTTTCACTCAAAGTTTGAGTGGATTTTAACAAGGGTAGGAGACAGTAATACAATACAACAATGAAAGTCAAACAACTCTTCAATGTTTTTCATATAAATTAAGTGGAAGTAACTTGGAATAGACTAAGCCCAAGTACATGTGTTGTTTAGACTTAGAGACACCTACTACAAAGCATTCCAATAATCAACAGTATCAATACATCAAGTTAACAGTTTTCAGCTGGTACAGACAAACTGCTTTTCCCATCAGAATTTATCATTCGGTTATCATTTTAACAGAGTATTGAATGCTGGCAAAAGTCAGATTGTTTAACAAAGAATGATAATCAAGCATCTTAATAGTTTTTACCAAGTTGTGGTAAACTATTACAACAGAATACTTATTCATCATCTTGCTGGATGTCACCAAGTATTGGCATAAAGTTATACTGTAAAAACACATGCCATACATACAATCAATACATAGTCTCAAAATTTAGAAACATAGTTTCAACTTGCAGTTGTTCTGGGAAACAGAGAACCTTAGAACACAAGCGATTCAGAGGATGTGGAGATGATTGTTCACTTCTCTGGTTTACCCCTGTTGTCTTTGTGGCTGCACTGTGGTGTTCAGTCTTACAGCCGTCTGTGGAGAGCAGTGAGTCCTGAGAGTGAGTCTCCCCTTTTTGTAGGCTAAGCAACACATTCTGGTTCCTGTTTCGGTTTGCTTTGTGTCACTAAAGACAAAGAAAAGGGTAGTCGTCCCCCACCACTTACAGTGGGAGGTAAGGTGTAGAAGATTCAAGAATGCTCTTTAGCAGTTGGGGTTGCTTTTAGTGAGCCTCCATGCTACTTGACAAAGCGCTGTTTAACATAACTGCATCATGCTCAGGCAGAACGCACACACGATTGCCACGGCATATGGTAGGGGAAGGGAAGGAAAGAGAACATGATCCCTTATCTTAACCAGAGACGATCACTGCGCACGATATAAGCAAGAGGGGGGGGGGGGGGAGGGGGGGGGGAGGGGGGGAGAGGGAGAGAGAGAGAGAGGGAAACGGACGACTTGTTGCCAAAGCCAGGCTGTTGGCGACTTCAAACTGACCGTGAGAATAGTGAAAGGGAGGGGGGGGGGAGATGTGAAGGAAGGGGAGGGGTGGTGGTGGTGATGGCAGTGTAAGCTTTATTGCTGTTTGTGAGACAAAGGGAGAAGAACAGAAAGAGGGTTGAGGAAGGGGGGAGGAGAAAAAAGGGGGGTGGGGGTTGTACATTTGTACAGGAGGGTGGAGCTGTCAAGTTATATGTCACATTGTTATCATCATCATTATTATCATTATTATCATCATCATTATTGTTATTATTGTTTTTATTACTATTATCATCATTGTTATTATTATTATCATTATTATTGTTATTATGGTCAACGTCATCATTATCATTTTCTTCCATCAACAGATTTCTCCAGGCCTGTTCCTAAGACCCGCCTTTGGAGGAATTGCCTACAAGTATAATGCTAGTCAACACATCTTCCTACAACCTGGCCACAGTTCCCATCACCCTGTGCTCCACCAGCCAGAACTCAACAGCTCCCTTAGCCCCTACCACCTCACCATCCGCACCCTTCCCAGGGGATACTACCCTCCTTCCGTCTTGTGGGCGCAGTGTCTCTGCACCAAGTGCCGTGGCCACAACGCCTTGGGTTGTGTCACCGTTTTCAGTGAGGCCGTTGTCCTGCGACCCAGTGGCTGCCTGAAAGGGATGCAACTCTATGAGGAGCGGATCATTCCCCTGGCTACTTCCTGTGCCTGCGTCAACCCTGTGGCCACGTCAGTTTCCGGCGGAGGTCGGGGAGGATCACTTGATGCTGGGGCTGCTGCTGCTTCTGCTGCTGCTGCTGCTGCTGCTGCTTTTTGCTGCTAGGTTTCCTCTGCATGCTGGGTTTGGTTTGGATCAGGTTGGATCATAAGTGGTAGTGATAAGTGATCACCTACTGTGACTGGTTGAAAGGGGATTAGCATGAAAACAAACATACAGCACTGAAAATGCCAAAGACACACAAACATACAGCACTGAAAATGCTAAAGACACACAAACATACAGCACTGAAAATGCTAAAGACACACAAACATACAGCACTGAAAATGCCAAAGACACACAAACATACAGCACTGAAAATGCTAAAGACACACAAACATACAGCACTGAAAATGCTAAAGACACACAAACATACAGCACTGAAAATGCTAAAGACACACAAACACACAGCACTGAAAATGCTAAAGACACACAAACATACAGCACTGAAAATGCTAAAGACAAACAAACATACAGCACGGAAAATGCTAAAGACAAACAAACATACAGCACGGAAAATGCTAAAGACACACAAACATACAGCACTGAAAATGCTAAAGACACACAAACACACAGCACTGAAAATGCTAAAGACACACAACATACAGCACGGAAAATGCTAAAGACACACAAACACACAGCACGGAAAATGCTAAAGACACACAAACGTACAGCACTGAAAATGCTAAAAACACACAAACACACAGCACTGAAAATGCTAAAGACACACAAACATACAGCACGGAAAATGCTAAAAACACACAAACATACAGCACTGAAAATGCTAAAGACACACAAACACACAGCACTGAAAATGCTAAAGACACACAAACACACAGCACTGAAAATGCTAAAGACACACAAACACACAGCACGGAAAATGCTAAAGACACACAAACACACAGCACTGAAAATGCTAAAGACACACAAACACACAGCACTGAAAACGCTAAAGACACACAAACACACAGCACTGAAAACGCTAAAGACACACAAACACACAGCACTGAAAATGCTAAAGACACACAAACACAGCACTGAAAATGCTAAAGACAGACATGAAGACAAAACATGGAAAGGAAACAAACAACGTCAACTTTCTTTAGCTCGTGAAGCTCACCCCCTAATACAACTCCTTCCAGACAGAGTATTGGTACCACCACACCCACTTCCGCAGTCCCCTAGCTACTCCTCTTTCCTCCTAGCCCCCTTTCTATAGGCTTGTATTGGATGATAATGCATTACTGCTTTTTTTTTTTTTACGCGTTTATGTTTCAGTTTTGTGTATTTGTGTTGTATATCTTTATAACCAAGAGATAATAAAGTTGTTTTTTTTTAAATTAAATTGTTTGCAAAAGATCATTTATCCAGAGATTATCGTGAGAGTTTGAAATAGTTTATGTGTACACGTATGTTTCTCATCACCTGCTTCCTCTCTCCTAAATAACACATCAAAATAGGTGTGACCAAAGCAGGAAAAGTTTTTTTTTTTTAATTTTCATGTCAGTTTTTGGTTGCTTTTACATCTTATACATGTTTTTTTTGTTTTGTTTTTTGTTCTCGATTGTTCACTCTGTTTTCTTTGATTAATCCCTTATTTGGTAACATAGAACATCGACTTAAACAAAAAGTTGATTTTATTACTAATGTTTGACAAAAGCATATCAACAGAGTGAGTAATAGAACGGGGTACAGGGGAAGGTTGACAATGATGATGATGATGATGATGATGATGATGATGATGATCATGATCATGATCATGATGACGACGATGACAATAAGAGAGATAATAATGATAAATAGAAAAAAAGATGACAACCAAAACATATCTCAACTTGTAGCAGTTCAGTACATTAGCAGAAAGGGAAACAAAATACGTAGAAGACTTTAAAATGGGGAAAAGTGAAAAGAAACAACATCTAAACATGGTTCTTTACCTCCAAAGAGCCTGCAGAAAGGGAACAAACAATTCGTATATACACTGGGAACCGGCAAGCTAGCGCTGTTTCGTTCTGTGGAGATGTGCATAGGCTCCGCTGTTGGCCAACTTTCATTCACATGACTACACCTGGAAGCAGTTCGTTTTCAACCGAGTGATGGACACACTTGAGTTGGTCGAAAACAGCGAGTGTCATTGCTCATAAAAATGACAGCTGTGTAATTCAGATAGATTTCAGGGTGCTCCATGTACTTGCAAAATGCTTTTCGTTGTCCCTACTCGTGCTGCTGTAGATAGGCTGGGTACAAATTCTGAAGGTTCTAAAGATCACACAAAGAGAAAATGCTTAAAAGAAGAAGAGCTAGAAGCAGATTAAGCAAACAACAACGACTACAACAACAACAAGAACAGCAGCAGCAGCAACAGCAGCAGCAGCAGCAGCAGCAGCACTAGCAGCAACAGCAACAGCAGCAATTACAAAGACTTTCTGTGTGAAATGTTCTTTAGAATAATGCAAATCTTCACACAGACTTTTTCTAAACCTTCAGTGATGTGTCAGGTCTCAAACGTTTGTCTGATTTATGACCAAATGGCGGCACTTAAAAGGACACTAAAGATGCATTAAAAATGTTTAACCCTTTTCAGGCTCACTGGTGATTCGAGACACGTTTTGTGATGCACCCCTTCTGTTTCACGTGGTAAATGATACTGATTCTACGGCTGATAGTATGATGGTATTAATGATGATTATAACGAGGCTGATCATCTGGCAGTTTGTTTTATGCTCTTCGTAACCATAAGAGGCATTACAGTGAAAGTGTCCTGTATATTCTCATGCCTCTTTATACCCAGAATTGGATGAAACAAATGTGAATCAGCGAATTCCCTCTGAGTCACTTTTTCCATTTTACAGGTTTGTAGAGCAAGATCGAAACACTGACTTCAATTCTGTCGCAACAGTTTCATACTCAACATAAACAAAAAGAAAAAGACATTCCTCCACTACATCCAGACGTCCAACCCACAACCACCCTTCCCTTCAACCCACTACGTGTGATAGAGAAAAATTTTTTCGAAGCAATCAGGAAATGAAAAATGTTAAACGGGGAATAAACAAACTGCCTTTTAAAGTCCGTTTGAGGGACCATAGGCATGGCAACAAATATCCTGGAATTCTTCTTAACAAAAGTTAACTGTGGGGTATGGGCGTGTATTGCACTATGTTTACACGATGGAACCCTGGTGAGTGACTCGGCAATTACATGACAATTGTATTATGCATTGGCACTGTACAATACTGTGTGCGTTTATCACGTTCTTAGTTGATGTGAAATCATACTCGTTTATTTTGAAGATTCTGATTGTCACGATCCAGTCTTGTCGTCTTCTCTAAGTTATATTTGTTTCAGCCTATAACTACAATAAAGTGCAGAGTGACTACTTACTTCACGAACTTTGTTGATGAGTGTTTGTATGGCTGTGTACATATCAATATCTTCCTGGGCAATATCATTTCATTTCTTTTTGTTCGGTTTTCGCTGTACACACACACACACACACACACACACACACACACAACACACACACACACACACACACACACACAAACACACACACACACACACACACACACACACACACCACACACACGCACACACACACACGCACACGCACACACACTACACGCACGCACGCACGCACGCACGCACGCATGCACACACGCACACACACACACACACGCACTCACGCACGCACGCACGCACGCACGCACATAAATTCACTGCAGTTATTCTTTTGAGATATCTGGTGATTCTGGACATTGATTCTCAGTGAATCAAACAAAACACACTTTATGTAACTCAACTAAACCTATTGAAAATAAAAATCATGGAACGCTAATCAAGATTTGTCGCAAGCATATTTTCTTCCACAAACAAGAATAAGAAAGGTCGGATAGGTCTTAATTGTTGATACTTTCGAACCCAGTCACGAAAATTCTTTTTTTTTTTTTGTTTCTTTTTCTTTTTTTATTTTATACATTTTTAGCGAAAAATATAACCACAAAATAATGTCAGTTCCGACTTACATGTTGTCAGATCTCACGAACACAACATTTGCCAAGAATAGGATGGAGGTCTAAACACAGTGTGCTGATTACTGATGATAACATGTCTGTAGAAAATGTAGAAAACTGAAGCCAATAACAGAACTACACAAAGAGTGAGTATTACCGATGTACCGTAAACTCCATGTTTACCTCCAGCTTTGCTTGTCTGGTGCACTGTGTGGGGGGAGAAAAAAACACAACAACACTCCTTTGTAATATTACACTACGTCGGAAAGTTATTGAGAATCACACCAAATTAAGCACACACACACACACACACACACACACACACACACACACACACACACACACACACACACACATCTCTGTTCCGTCATCAAAACAGTGTTTACCAATAATTCCTTCCTTCAAACCTATTCCCCAGGGAAATGTTTCACTGTCTGACGTCATGCACAACTTCCCAGACGTCCACTGCTTGGTCAACTGTTGTTGAACCACGCCGACTTGGACACTTGAAGCGTACTTACATCCATGCGCGTGTGTATTTCTCCCTCACTCTCTGTCTGTCTGTCTGTCTCTGCCGTGTCTCTCACTGTCTGTCTGTCTGTCTGTCTGTCTCTGTCTCTGTCTTCTGTCTCTGTCTCTCTCTCTTCTCTCTCTCTCTCTCTCTTCTTATATAATGCTGAACAATTAAGTAGTGGGAAAAAACAAGTGCAGGCTAACAACTGTTCAGTCATTATAGTAATGACTTGGCAAAGATTTGAATTAAAAAAAAAAAAAAAAAAAAAAAAGAAGAAAATGGGGGAATATATCATAAATATGAGAAACCCCTCACTAGCTGCCTGAGGGAACCATCGTACTCCCCTTCGAAGACAGATATATATATATATATATATATATATATATATATATATATCCTAACAACAAAAAGTACACATTGAAACGGAACAGTCAGAGGGATGGTCTAAAACTTCTCAAGAATCTTCACAATGGAAAACTGTTGAACAAAGTAGTCTTCATGTCGGCACCAGCAATCCAGCGCTGTTTCGCTCTGTGGAGATGTGCTCAGGTCCACTGATGGCCAACCTCCGTTCAAACAACACTGCCTGGAAGCAGAACGATGGAGATCCTTTAGCTGGGCGTAAACGAGTGGCACACATCGTGTGTATGATGAATTCCATCAAAAACTCAGAAATGGTCTGACATCAGACGGAAAGGTGCGGGGTGAGGGGTTGCTGATCACACCCACTCAACAATTCTCTTCCTAGGATCTCACGCATCACTGGGAACAGGCCATCGTGTACTGCAAATGTCTGTCATAGATTTTCAGCAGAGTACTGCAGTTCATCTCGTAAATACAAACAACAAATAGCCAGAAATTCTAGCAAGCATGGAAGGAAGGAAGCAGCACTAAAAGAGTTGAAGAGAGAGATGGCCACCAAATGATGACAAAAGAAACAACTGTACGATAGCTTTCTTCTGCACACGAAGGTCATCTGCAGACAAAAATCATCACGAGTTTCAGTTAGAGTGACACTTAACCCGATCCCCAGCTGCTGACTCCGCTATTCCTTCCTTCTTCACTATTTCCCTGTATGTTTTTTTTTTAAATTAGGTAAGGGATAATACACTTTTTTTGTTTGTTTCTTTGTTTTTTTTTTTTTTTTTTTTTTTTTTTTTTTTTTTTTTTGGGGGGGGGGGGGGGGGGTTGTCTGTTTGCTTTTGCTTGCGCGTTTGTTTTCCAATCAGACTTACTGAACTGTTGTAGTTTTTGTGAGCTCTTACCTTTCTATTTTGCTTTGTGCATTTCCATGCTTCTGATCAGTTACACTCTTTTGCATTCTGTCATTTTTACGCATGTATGGACAATCATTTTGTCTAATGTAAAGATTGTGAAAGTGAAGCATGGGACGCCAAATTCTAACGAACATTTTCTTACTTTCCTGTCGTCTCTCCATGGTACAGCAAAGAAACCAGTATCTGTGTAGCTAACAAAAATGACCGAACCGGGCAAAGGTTCTTTCATCATTTTAGTTCTCAGCCGTTTTAACACCTTCACGATTTTCAGCAACGCTCTATCTGATGTTTCATTTTGTTGGTTTAATTGATTCCAACAATACTGGTATAGCATATTGATTAAAACAGTGAACCAATTATAGTATTAATGGTTGATCAATGCACGTTGACTGAGTGAGGAACAGAGGGGGATGCAAATGAGGGGGGGGGGGGGGGTGGGTGTTGACAATAATTACCATGATTATGATGAAAACATTGAAAGTAATAGTGATAATGATGGTATGTATAAAAGGAGGAGAGGAACAACAACGATCAGTTTTCATTGGTATCAGTTCTGCACATCACCAAGAAGGGAAGCAAGAAGAGAAAAGTCAGTATATTAACAACAACAACACAGAGAGAGAGGGGGCGAGAGGAGAGAGAGAGAGAGAAGAGAGAGAGAGAGAGAGAGAGAGAGAGAGAGAGAGAGAGAGAGAGAGAGAGGGACATGACATTAACAAACAAACAAAAATTAGGAATTCAAACTGAGCAGTGAGAGGCATGACCTGTGACTTGTCAGACTCTCCACAAGGGAAGGAACTAAAGAACAGAGTAAACTTCATGTCGGCACCAGCAGTCCAGCGCCGTTTCGCTCTGTGGAGATGTGCTCAGGTCCACTGATGGCTAACTTCTGCTCAAATACAAAAAAGCGGGAAGCAGAAGGATGGAGATTTTCAGCAGGTCGAAAACAACGAGTGACACACATCTTATGTATGATGAATTCCATCAAACACTCAAACATGCTCTGATACAGCATGAATGGAATGGGAAGGCACACAACGTGTGTGTGTGTGGGGTGGGGCTGAGGGGTCACAAATGGTGTTGCTGCGAACTCGACATTCTCTCACCAGTTCTCTTCCTAGGATCTCATGCTTTAATGGGAACAGGTCCTCGTGTGATGCCGATTTTTCCATCAGTCAGGTCCAATCTGGCAGTTAGAAGTACTGGAGTCTCCCAACAAAACCTTCTACTACAAAATGACGGTCACCAGCCGCCGTGGTGAAGTGGTTAGCGTCGCGGACTCCCGGCTGGGAGGTTGTGGGTTCGAATCCCATCAGTAGTCATGTGGGTTTTTCTGCCCCGACCGGCTCCTACCCAGAGTTGAGTTGCTGCGGACTCAGTTGGGAAGACTGGGACCACACAGTCGAGTTTCATCCACTTAATGGATGCGTTTCTGAGAGTGTTGCTCAAATTTCCTGACCAACACCGCAGGTGCCTATATCTCTCGGGCCTGGTTGACGCCGGGATATATTATGAAAGGAAGCGTAGAGTACAGCCCTGTCATGTAGTCTTAGACCGAAATGGAAATCCGTAGCATCATCTTAATCATCATCATTCTCATCGATCAGCATAAAAAAATGTCCCAAATTCTGTGGCCCTTCATGCCCTGCCCTCATGGTGACCTCAATTTCGATGTCCTGTCCACGTCTGTGGCCTTGGTTTGGTCCGTCGGGGTCACCGGTATCGGCAAGTCCATGGGGGCTGTCGTTGGACGGACGTGGTGGCGCCCTCCGGAGGGAGAGCTCACTCACGCCGGCTCCGCGACTAAGAATTATTGTTGTCAGCAGGGGGCTTAGTAGGTGGTGTCCTGCGTATGTTAGATCAGAACAGGCGCCACTGAACACCACCGAAGTGACTCGGCAGCAGTGCAGTGTCTCCTCCGGTGGGTTGCCTCTTGACGACTTGACATTGACTGCTCCCTGTGGATTGCCGGTGCCGGAGCTGCGGCAGGGCCGACCGGGCTGTGGCTGTGGATAGGATGTCAGAATGAGCGGCGTGGGTGCATTGCCTCTCAGGTGGCGCAGAGGTTGGGACAGAAAAAAAAAAAAAAAAAAAAACCCAACAAAATGACTATCATCATATTTAGTGTTACGTAACGGCATTTTATAAGCTCACAGGAATAGGTATGGTATTCAGCATTCAAATTACCGTCCTATACCAGTCTTTTACATTAAGTAACCAACCCCATTTCTTTTGCGCAGCACGTCATTGTACACAAACACACCAGATATATTTGGGTTCATCTTCCAGTTTCCTTCGTTATGCTCTGGGGAAAAAAACCCCCAGAAAAGCTTGTGTTGATAATTAAAAGAAAAAAATCAACGTGCTCTCTGCGCTCCCTCTTCCACCACCATTACATTTCCCTGTCTGTCTGTCTGTCTGTCTGTCTGTCTGTCTGTCTGTCTGTCCCTCCTCTCTCTCTCTTCCTCTCTCTCTGTCTCTGTCTGTCTGACTGTCTGTCTGTCTGTCTGTCTGTCTGTATCTCTCTCTCTCTGATGCTCATCTCGTTTGTGCGCCCGTTTATGGTAGTAGTGGTGTGTGTGTGTGTGTGTGGTGTGTGTGTGTGTGTGTGTGTGTGTGTGTGTGTGTGTGTGTGTGTGTGTGTGTGTGCGCGCGCATTTTGTGTGTGTGTGTGAGTGTGTGTGTGTGTGGTGTTTGTTGTCAGTACAACACTATGTTAATCTGACAGTAAATGGTTTCAGTCAGTCAGTCAGTGTGTGTGTGTGTGTGTGTGTGTGTGTGTGTGTGTGTGTGTGTGTGTGTGTGTGTGTGTGTGTGTGTGTGTGTGTGCATGCACGGTGCTTGTGTGTAAGAATGTATATGTGTGTGTGTGTCTAAGTGTGTATTTGATCATGGATGTGAGGAAGAAAGAAAGTATGCAATTGCTCCCCTCCCCCTCTCCTCTCTCTCTCTCTCCTCTCTGTGCGTGCGTGCGAGCGCGCGCGCGCGCGCGCGGCGCGGGTGTGTGTGTGTGTGTGTGTGTGTGTGTGTGAGAGAGAGAGAGAGAGAGAGAGAGAGAGAGAGAGAGAGTACATGCGCCTTCATATGTGTGAGTGCGTTCACAAACACAGGAAACAGAGAGACGCTGTTTTCATGTGAGATTCTTTTCTTTCTATTTGTTTCACTTTCAAGAACTATCGGAAATCTTGTTGTTGTTGTTGTCGTTGTTATTGTTGCTGTAATATTTTTTTCTATTAGAGTTATTATTATTATTATCATTATTATTATATTATTATCATCATCATTGTTATCATTATTATTATTATTATTATCATCATCGTCATCTTCATTACTATCATTATTATCATTACTATTTAATTATTATTACTATCATTACTACCAGTACCATTACTACTGCTGCTACTACTACTACTACTACGACTACTACTACTATACTACTACTACTACTACTACTACTACTATCATCATTATTATCGTCATCATCATCATTATTGACATTATTATCATTACTAGAATGACGACGACGATGATGATGATGATGATGATGATGATGATGATCATGATCATGATGATTGTTGTTGTTGTTGTTTGTTGTGGTCGTCGTCGTCATCATCATCATCATCATCATCATCATCATCATCATCATCATCATCATCATCATCAACATCATCATCATCAATAATATCATCATCATTTTTATCATTATTATTACCATTATGATTATTATTGTTCTTGTTGTTCTTGTTATTGTTGCTGTTGTCATCATTATTATTGTTGTTTTTGTTGTTATTGTTATCATCATCATCCTCTTCCTCCTCCTCCTCCTCCCCTCATTAATGATTTGATTCTTCTTATCATTACTTACAGTAGTAGTAGTAGTAGTAGTAGTAGTAGTAGTAGTAGAATTAGTAGTAGTAGTAGTAGTATCATTGATTCCATTATAATCATTGTTATTGTTGTTATTATTATCATTCTTATTATTGTTATCATTGTTGTTGTTGTTATCATCATTAGTGTTGTTGTTGTTGTTGTTATGTTTTATCGTTGTCATCATCATTATAATTTTGATTATTGTTGTTATTAATAACATTATTATCGTCATTATTGTTGCTGTTGTTGTTGATGATGCTGTTGTCATTGTCATTATTCTCATGGCTAGTATCATCGTCATCATCATCATCATCATCATCATCATCATCATCATCATCATCATCATCATGGTCGTCGTCGTCGTCGTCGTCGTCGTCGTCGTCGTCATCATCATCATCATATTGTTATCATTATTATTATTATTGTAGTAGTAGTAGTAGTAGTAGTAGTAGTAGTAGTAGTATCATTATTACTATTATTATTATCATTATTGTCATTATCATTATTTTGTATTAGATGCCATATGGGTTCAAGCGAAAATCATTTCATGCAAAATATGAATAAAATACATTCATTCCTGTATTTCCTGAGAAACCTACATTTAGCCAAAATACGTTTCATGTTTCCACTGTGACGTTATTTTCACTATGCTACAGATCGGATAAACAAGTGTGTGAATTCTGTATTATCAGCCAACGAACGACGATACTAGGTGACTCAGGACCACATTGGCTTTAAATCTTCCATCGCCATACGTTCAGGAGGAAGCACACAGCTCGAACTGGAGAAAGCCAGGCCACAAACTATCTCATTAAACTTGCTACAGCTGTGCTTTTAGTCAACCACCCTTCCTCATCTACAAGTGTGTTTTTTTTATTCAACTGAGGGAAAAATGCCAGTGACAGATTGATAGATAGATAGATATATAGATAGATAGATAGATAGATAGATTAGATAGATAGATAGACAGACAGACAGACAGATAAATACATAGATGGATAGATAGATAGATAGATAGATAGATAGATAGATAGATAGATAGATGGAAGGATAGATGAATGGATGGATGGATGGAGAGATGGATGGATAGATGGGTGGATAGATAGATAGATATATAGATAGATAGACACATGAAAACATAATGCATAGATGTGTCAAAAGATAGAGATTAATAGATAGAGAAATGAACAGATAGACAGACAGATAGATAGATAGATAGATAGATAGATAGATAGATAGATAGATAGATAGATAGATAGATAGATAGATAGATAAAAACCACTAAATGTACGTGAAAAAAATCCTTCCTCATTGACCTTTAGAGCATAATTTGCTATATTTAAAATGACGGGGAAGTAGAGGAATAGAGGGAAGAGGACCAGATGAGCAGAGAAGTGTGGGGGTGGGGTGAAGGGACAGGTAGAACAGGAGAGGGAAGAGGACCAGGAGATGAGCAGAGAAGTGTGTCTGTCTGTGTGTGTGTGGGGGGGGGGGGGGAGGAGGGAGTGGAGGGACAGGTAGAGGAGGGGAGGGAGGGAGTAAGGCGAAATGAGGCAATTAAATCACTGCGAACGTTTCTAGAAATCAAGTGACTCTTTTCTGGGTTTCTGACTTATAAAAATCAAAGACATTTTACACATGTCAGCTCATTGTTAAAACTATTTGATACAGAGATGTATTGCAAACTTGTTACTTGCGATATTTTCATCCCAAATCAGTTATAGGAAGAAAAGGGAAACATACCATACCTGGTCACATTTTCGATCTCAGTCCGAGTGCGTCTGAATTTTAACATTTACGCTAAAAACGTAAATTCAAAACTACCAAAACAAATCTTAAATAAATGTTAGCGAACCGCCCAGAGAACGTGGACAAACGAGTCACAAGACGAAACACAACGCGTTTCGACCTCTTAGGTCTTCATCGGGTGAGACATAAACGAATAAAACAACAAAAATTCACTTAGCTTTGATCGCTTCAGATCACTTCACAGGGTTCAGCGCAAGAAACCCGATGAAGACCTAAGAGGTCGAAACGCGTTGTGTTTCGTCTTGTGACTCGTTTGTCCACGTTCTCTGGGCGGTTCGCTAACATTTATTTAAGATTTGTTTAGATTTCCGCCTGCAGTCGTCTCGCTTTGCAACTAGATCAAAACTACCAATTTCGATAGACATGACCTTGGGTTACAAGAAGAAACAAGCTGTGGGATCGAACAATCAATACACACTGTATTGATCACAAGTGCTAGAACGTTCATGGAAAACAGTAGCCATGTCATGGAACCACATCAATCCATTCATATTCGGAACCACGAGAAGAACGAATAGCGCTGACATGTTTGTGGTTGTGTGGGGAATCACTCCACCCACATAGTCCAAAACGTTGTCAGAATAACGTTTAGAAGCACGCCAACTCACTCAGACACAAACACAGCATCAGAAATGTAAGTCGTGTCAGCTGCTGCCATTCTCCATCCGACACATCTGTCATGGCAATGGTCCACACTGTGACGCCCTCACTCAGTTTCCCGGATGTCCACTAATTGGGATTCTTTGTAGCGAGGCAGGCCGACCTGACCACTTGTTGCATACTTACTTCCGTATTTCTGCATATACTTGCACAGTTTAAGGTTCTGCGATTTCCAATCGTTTCGCTTTTGATTTTCTCTTTGTATTAAAGAGTCTGCAAATTCCAAAGCAATTGTTTGCTGAAGTATAGTCCGAAATGCACCGTTGAAGAAATGTCTGTTGAGCTGTGACGAGAGAGTACAACTGCTTTTAAACTCGTCACAGCTTAACATGAATGTCGGAAAATAGAGAAAGCAGACACACAAGCAAAGCAAACAGGACTTAAAACTGAATTAGTCGTTACCCTGAAGAGCGAAAGAGGATCATTAAAGAAAAATGAACAGGCGGAAAACAAGCAAACAAACAAACAAAATATCAATGACAAAGATCTGATCAGCGAAGAAATATTCCAGATTTTCTGCAATATCTTAATTGGTATGTGTGTGTCGTGCGTGCATGCAAGTGTGTGTGTGTATGTGTGTGTGGTGTGTGTGTGTGTGTGTGTGTGTGTGTGTGTGTGTGTGTGTGTGTGTGTGTGTGTGTGTGTGTCTGTGTCTGTGTCTGTAAATGCTCTCGCAGCCTGTTCATCAGTTTTCTGCAGTTGTCCAGTTCATCCTGTTACCAAAACAAAAGCAAAACAAACAACAACAACAACAACAAAAAAGAAAAAAAACTTTTTGCAACTGGCAGGAAGCCTGTCTCTTGAAAAGACACACAACTGTACTAATGTTCATGAAAGACCAAACACAAAACACACAAATAAGAAAACATCGCACGCAACAATTCTAATATTACACTTTTCTTCTTAGTAACGTCAACGATGATGACACACATTCCTAGCAACGTTTATCATCTTCTTCTCTCCTTGACATCGCTGTTCAGTTGTCATCGTCCACCATCACACACACACACACACACACACACACACACACACACACACACACACACACACACACGCACGCACGCACGCACGCACGCACGCACACACACACACACACACACACACACACACACACTCGCTCATTCACTCACACTCGCACACACACACACACACACACACACACACACACACACACACACACACACACACACACACACACACACACACACTCTCTCTCTCTCTCTCTCTCTCTCTCTCTCTCTCTCAAACACACACACACAATGAGACATATACAAGCATACATTCACATACACTTACACACACATACACACATATTTACACATGCGCATGCTTGCTTAAAGAACAGAGAGAGAGAGAGAGAGACAGAGAGAGAGAGAGAGAGAGAGAGAGACAGACAGACAGACAGATAGACGCACGGACGGACGGACAGACAGACAGACAGGTGGGTATGCAGGCAGGAGGCAGGCAAGTAGAGAGAGAGAGAGAGAGAGAGAGAGAGAAGTGGCTTTCCCTACTTACGAAAACCCATCACATATGTCCATGCAATCACTTCCTTTACGGTCGCATCAGTGTTGTCTGTTTTGAGAACAACAAAAGGACGATGCGAGTTTTACCCACATGTCGTCCGCCACTGTGTCCCCAACGGATATGTTCGGATTTCTTGTTGGTCTCTAATTTTCCCCAATAACATGCATTTGGTTTGTGTCCATCTGTCTGTATGTTTGTCTGTTCTGTCATTTGACGTTCTCTTCTCTCTCTCTCTCTCTCTCTCTCTCTCTCTCTTCTTCCCTCTCTCTCTCTCTCTCTCTGTTTTGCATGAGTGTGAGTATATGTATGTGCGAGCGCACGCGGGTGCGCGCGTGTGTGTGTATGTGTGTGTGTGTATGTGCGTGCGTGCGCGTGCGCGCGCGCGTGTGTGTATATTATATAGAGAGAGAATTAGAGAGAGAAAGAATGAGACAGAGAGAGATTAAGAGAGAGTGCATATGTGGGTAGGTCAGTGTGTGTGTATGTATGTACATGTGTGTGTGTGTGTGTGTGTGTGTGTGTGTGTGTGTGTGTGTGTGTGTGTGTGTGTGTGTGTGTGTGTGTGTGTGTGCACGCGGAGCGCGCGCGCGACAACTACTGAAATATATGCGCACGCACGTAACTGACCAAATCAGGCGACTTGAAAAATCCTTCCTTTACTGAAATTTACACAAATATTAATTAGTCCATTTGACCTGTGTGGCAGTGCAGAGTATCCTCCAGCAGGGATCCTCTTGATAAATTGGAGTCGTTAACTGCCCAAGAACTGCTGCTATACTCAGATCTTTGAACATGCACAAAAATTGCTGTCCAGCGGCTTGGTAAAGTCCTTTTCTGCGCAAAAAATATATGTGCTATAAAAGACATCCATATATACATTTCATAATGGAGAGTTTAAAAAAAATCGTCCTTACTGGGTGACATTTCCAAACTCAGGCAGAAGAATTCCGAAGTTCAACATGTACGGTAAAAACGTAAAATAAGATATATCATTCAGCCACACATGCACTCCAGTCGGCATTAACCGACCGTAGGTTCACCTGTTGTCACTGTATAGATCACTGATGGAAAAACATCTATAGAAAACTACAGCCATGTCATGAAATGACATCAGCCCCTTCATCCTCGGAACTACAAACAAAGAGAACGATGCTGACAGAAAGAAAAATCACATTTATTTCCAACATCACTTGTGTGGTCACTTGTGTGGGGAGTAGGAAAAATACACCCATAAAATTGTAGCAAGCCTACTAACTTTCTTCAGAGTATTGTTCAGAAGCAGCCAAATCAAGCATGCACACATACACACATTGTCAAACAGTTTTGTTGTGTCATAAGAAGTATCAGCCGACACCCGTCTGCCTTCCTCCATCCCACATATTCCCCATGGAAAAAGTTCCACACAGTGACGTCATCATGCACCACTTCCCGGACGTCCATTGCTTGGGATTCCTTAAAAGAGGACCAGGCTGACTGGGCCACCACGTAATGCACACTTACTTCCCTTTTCTGTGGGTTTGTATGAATATACTGAGGAAGGCCATGTGGCTTACTGTGTGTTGACGAGTATGCAAATACTCGGGCTAAGGCAGTTGTCTGTGTACAGTCTGGGATATATAAGGAGTCCAGTTCATCTTGTGACCAAAAACAACACTTTCAGCAGCTTGCTTGAACTCTGTTTCTTGCCTGAACAAACGACTTTACAAACACATTCAGGAGAGACCAGATACAGACCAAAACTACAAAACACCCAAACATTTCGCATATTATACTTTTCTACATCATAACGTCAGTAATGATGATATACATAGCTACCAGCGTTTGTCATCTTCTCTCTTTCCTCGTCATCGCTGTTACGTTGTTGTCATCGTCCTGCCCAGCAGGGGGCTCTCAGACGGATGGGTCGTCGTCAGCCCTTCCACAGCAACATCAGCAACACCACCAGGAACAGCAGCGACAGCATCCCTCTCCACAGACACTGGGTCCCAATCAGGTCCTGTGCCATCCCAGCTCCAGCAACCTGACCACGGTGATGGACATCCTCCATGCCAGCGTGAGTAGTTCGCTTCTTTTTCATCATCATCATCATCATCATCATCATCATCATCATTATCATCATCATCATCATCATCATCTTCATCATCATCTTCTTCTTCTTCTTCCTTTTCTTCTTCTTCTTCTTCTATATTCTGGAGAATGACAACGGCTAGTAAAAGCCACATTTAGGAGAATGAACTGTATTAATCAGATCTTTCCAATCATTCCTTATCTGAAAATGTCACCCATGGCCAAGGCCAAAAATCTACGGTTTACATTTTCAGCAATATTTTCAATATGATAAAACTAACACTTTTTTCCGTAAATTGTGATCAATCACAGTTATTGTTTTGTACATTAAGAAAAATATGTCAGATCATATCACAAGCAAACAAGTGACAAGTACTGAATTGCAGTGTATGAAGATCACACTATTTGATGTTGAAATATAACTGCATCACTAAATACAGACCGTGTTGGAGTAGCTACGAATCACCATTCCTGTTTTAGAATGCACCTGTGTTGATATCATGACACACACACACACACACACACACACACACACACACACACACACACACACACACACACACACACACACACACACAGAGAGAGAGAGAGAGAGAGAGAGAGAGAGAGAGAGAGAGAGAGAGATTAAGGAAAGCACAGTGCGAAGAGTGAATGATGACAGTGTCAAAAACAACTACAGAGAAAAGGATCTGTTTCTTTGTTCTCTAAGTATAGAATTTGGAGGATTTGCGATGACTGTCCCTTGCCGTTTTCTTGTTTTTCTTCTCCTCAGCTCTATGTTTATCATCAGAATCGTCACTGTCATCATTAGCATCATTTTCCCCATCGTTCTCACCTTTCCTAGTACGTTCTTGTTCTGTTTACTTTTATTCATTTTTTTTCCACCCCCAGCTCTCTCCAAGCCAGTTTCTCCGACCAGCTTTCGGAGGGATTGCCTACAACTATGACCCCGACCATGACGTCTTTGTCACTGCCTCTTCCGCATTCTCACATCGCTTCATCTCCAGCCAACATGGCCGCAGTTCCCATCATCCTCTGCTCCACCAGCCAGAACTCAACAGCTCCCTCAGCCCCTTCCACCTCACCATCCGCACCCTTCCCAGGGGATACTACCCTCCCTCCGTCATGTGGGCGCAGTGTCTTTCCACTAAGTGCCGTGGCCACAACGCCTTGGGCTGTGTCACCGTTTTCAGTGAGGTCGTTGTCCTGCGACCCAGTGGCTGCCTGCAAGGGATGCAACTCTATGAGGAGCGGATGATTCCCATGGCCACTTCCTGCGCCTGCGTCAACCCTGTGGCCACGTCAGTTTCCGGCGGAAGTCGGGGAGGATCGCTTGATGTTGGGGCTGCTGCTGCTGCTGCTGCTGCTGCTGCTGCTGCTTTTGGGATTCCACTGCATGCTGCGTTGGGTTTGGATCGGGTTGGGTGATGAATGGGAGTGGGGAGTATTTAGCTACAGTGTTTGGCTGAGAAAGCTGCCAGAATGAAAGCAAACCAAGTGCGCTGAAGGATATACAGACAAAGATGAAGACCAAAAGATAACAAAATGAAACACACAAAACGTTTTTTTTTTTTTTTCACTTCTAAAAAAAATTCACTTAGTTTTGCTGAACTCCCCTCCCCTCTCCCAACCCCCCCCCCCCCTTTCCCCCTCTCTCTTCCAAAACATTGTGGAAAACAGTATCCAGACAAATCTATCAGTTATGCAGGATTAAACACTTTCTGAACTTTCATGGCAGAAAATTATTTCTGAATGCATACATACTTTCTTCAATCAATTTCTGTTCGAGACACTTCAGCTAGGCCAGTGCAAATCCCACGAAACTCATCAGTACCTATAAACTGCCCTATAAGCGTTCTCCTGAAATCTTCGAGCATTACAGAAACGGATTATATTCAAGTTGGAGCTCTTCTACGAAAGGATATGTGTTCGCTATAAATAAAGAATTTTCATGCAAAAAGAAATTGTCTGTGGATTAGCCCCGCAAACCATTTATAAATACAAAGTTAACTTGAATTCTAGAAATTCTACAAAACTTCAGGTTCATTTAACCTAGAATTGGCATGTTTAAAAACAAGTCTCAGTCACTCCGGTTCTCTTCTCTGGAATTCTCTTCCGCCTGTGCTTACATACCATCCAAGCTCAGAATCTCACGGAAGAACGTTGTTTACGTATTTTGTACTCTCACTAGTTAAGAAGACATCAGCATAATTCATATTAGAAATGCCTGTCTACATGTATGTCATTGCTGTGTTATCACCATCTTACAGTTACTATTTTCCCAAAGTGATTGTTGCTGTTTACAAATACTAACATTTTGAAATACTTCGCTGTTTTAAATGATTGTAGGCCTACTCGCTATACCAGTCCAAATGTCAATATGTGAAAAAATATCAGGTACAGTGTGTGTACGTGAGCCAGCGTATTGCCCATATAATTATATGTACCGTTTTTCCAGGGGAATGGAGGGGCTAAGGGGACGGGAGGAGGGTGGATAATGTGGATTTTTTCCCCTTTATTTTTTAAGTGTTCTATTCTTTGGCATGGTTTAGCTTTGTACTTTTATATACTTTTTAAAAAAATTTTAATTACCGGTATTTGTTTTATTTTGTTTCTCTTTCACAATACCAGCGCAGGTTTGAATCTCTCTCTCTCCCCTCTCTCTCTCTCTCTCTCTCTCTCTCTCTCTCTCTCAACAACAGCATTATCTCTTTTTCTTCACTACCGTGAGCAAGACTGTTAATCATGCTGGTGGTGTATTTGAACATGACTGCCTCATGAGACAAGACTCACGCCTCCACATGTTATGCTGTTGATACCAGTTTATGATAGATTCTTCAATATTCTGTCTCCGCGAAAAAAATTATGCGGTACATAGCTATGTGTGTTTGTGGCCCCGCTGTGTGTTGACTGGTTTAGAAGTAAGATACAGAACTGGAAACCATACAAAAGGAAGAACTGTGAAGGAAAATACTAAAATCCGAAAATGACGAATGGTGTCATTAGCATCTTTTTCTGAGAGAGATTCTGGATATTTTGTGCAACGATTGATTAATGATGTTGATGATGATGAAGATGTTGATGATGATGATGTTGTTGATGATGATGATGATGATGATATGGTCTTATTTTTTTAATGCCCAGAAGTGACTTACCGTTGAGAATGATGTATCAGACCACCCCTCCGAAGCATACAATAGGACGGGCGTGTCATTTAAAAAAGCCCGGATGTGAGCGATTGTGAACCGTGACATAAACGAAGTGGCTTCCATGGTCTGTTTAAGAAACCATTAGAATGGTAGCAAACGCCGTAAGTTAATAATAGGGAGTAGGCAGCTGCATATTCCTTTTTCACAAATTTTGACCCGAATTAGGGGATTTGTGTCTACAAGATAATTGGCTACTTTTCAGTTTATAGACATATCCTTGATCGATTCGTTAATTTTTAAGTTCTTGGTTCTTTTTTTTTCCGATTTTTTATTTCTACTGACTTTCTTTGTGTCAGGACAATAAAGAGTGAAAAGTAAATACTGGTGTCATGGATGTTGTTAGCTGTCTATTTGCATGTCTGTGTACAATGACATCTGCATTGCACCTTTCTTACGCATCATTCTTCTTGTCCGATTCTCGTGTTCCTTTCATTATTTCTCCTTCTCTCTCTCCTCTCTCTCTCTCTCTCTCTCTCTCTCTCTCTCTCTCTCCCTGTTTTCAGTTAAAGCAGACAAACTACAACCACACACACGCACACACACATCACCACCACACACAAACACATACACACACGCGCGCAAAGCACTTGCCACAAACACCACTCTTCTTCACACACACACACACGCGCGCGCGTGCGTGTACACACACACACACACACACATACACACACACACATGCACACACACTCACACACACACATGCCCACACAAACACACACACACGCACACATACACACGCACACACACACACGCGCGCGCACACACACACATGCACGCACGCACGCACACGTACACCCTGACTGTAAATATACACTAATCAATGTTGATTGGAGCTTCTAAGCTCGCCGACGTTCCGACGCAAGAGACAGGTTTTTTTTAACGGATTTTCCCACTGCTTGTCATCTGTGCTATATTTAGACGCTTGCTCTTAAAAGCTGTCCACTTGACAACAATAAATCCAACCTTTTCCATTGCTTGCCGTTTATAGCCCTGCAGATGGCGAGAGGCTGTACTAGGATGTTCACATTTTGTAAATGTTATTCTATATGTATTGTCCTGGACGCAACAAACAAGTGACAGCGCCACTGTTTGAGAAAGATGGGAAAGTACAGCGTTCGATGTTTGGTCAAACCCACCGTAGACCTGGAGGCGGTCACCAGACCAGCATTTTGTTGATGTGGGTTGGCTTTTGGGGCTTCTGGCATTGAACGTCCTAGTTCTGTCTGCTGTCACCAGTGTCAGTGAACTCATTTGACACAGCGCATTAATACAATCATTTTTAGAGACAGTTGGCTGGACAGTGTCAAGAGAGACTTTAGCCTTTATACTGATAATAATTTTAACAGTAATGATAATAATATTAACGATGATGATGATGATAATAAGAATAATAATAATAATAACAATAATAATATAATGATAATAATAATAATAACAGTAGAAGTAGTAGTAGTAGTATGTAGTAGTAGTAGTAGTAGTAGTAGTAGTAGTAGTAGTAGTAGCAGTAGTGATAATGTTCACAGAAATAATAAGATAGCACGACCACTTATCACCATAATGATAATTATTTTATCATTAATAATAGTTTCGAATTTTTCAAACTCTGAAAGTTCACTACAGCATGGACACAGAACAGTCGCAGACCTTCACTCAATCTGGCCTGTCAGGCCCGGCTGTCCAGACTGTGTCCCCCCGCACATGCTGTCCAATTGAGCAGCCTACTCTAGTGTTTACACCCACGTAACATGCGCAAAATGTCAGCCTGCCGATCAATTTTACCAGCTGATTTCACCGATAAATCAACAAAATGTTCGTCTGAGTGCGATCGACTGATCACTACGCAATGAGTCTAACAGTTCGACAACTCCAGTGCTGTGTTGCTGTTCTGCCACAATCATGGACCATGGAGAGAAAGAACTTTTTCTGGAGGAGAGAGAGAGAGAGAGAGAGAGAGAGAGAGAGAGAGAGAGAGAGAGAGAGAGAGAGAGAGAGAGAGAGAGAGAAGAGAGAGAGAGAGGCACGCGAACACACGCGTTAGTCTACTTGTTGAAACGCAATGCAGACTGTTTTGACGTTGAAATATGTACTAGTATGTGGTGTCCCATGATACAATGCAGTTGTGCACGGGGGTAGTTTTGACTCTGAATTCAACAAACGGACAAAAGTCGTATGTCACCAAGGTTTGGTTGCCGCAGTGAATTTAACATCGTGTCACATAGGCCCTCCCCTCCCCCCAACAACCACACACACTGTCCATCCCCAGAACTTGGGTGTTGACTTTAGCCAAGGCCCACCCCTGGCTTCTCCTCCCCACCCCTCCCTCTTTTTTATTTCCCCCGCCCTTCCACGAATCTAGTCACTGATATGCACGCTGCTGCCTGTACTGCTCAGCCACGTTGCTTCACACACACACACACACACACACACACACACACACACACTCACACTCGTTCCCGTAACACAAAAGACAGATGGGGGGTGGGGTGGGGTGGGGGTGGGGAAGCAGAAAGTGTAGATTGTGGTGCATGCGGTTCATGAAAAACTTGACCTGTGTGTTTCAAGTCTTGCTATAGCCCTTACGCTGCACGTTACGCTAAGATCAGTATGTCCGGTCGCCAGCTACGTTTACAGTCACTCTCCTCAGAACTCGGTTACTTCTTTTTACAGCTATGCTCTCGCTACTTTCAGTGTTGAAAAAAAAAATGGCTATAGTTTGTATTCTCTTCTTCTGGCAGTTTCCAAAATCTGTTAACCTTACTTCAGTAGTGATTGAAATGCTATTGAAATTAAACATCGCTTCTCTTTTTCTAATTCTTTTAGACTTGATGTAGCATACCGTATTTGCTACATTTTGGCTTGAAAGAGTTAGAGGGTGATCAAGATGGACTGCGACGGACCTAGAATGGCTGAGGGTTCCACGTTCGTACAAGGCACAGCCGAACTGAATGCTCATCCACAAGGTTTCTCCCCACAGAATGCTAGGGCGTATAAAACTCCTGTCATCGGCAGAAGGTCGGAGAGACACTGACTGACCCTAATGTCCACCATGTCAGAGATGCTAAGTGCAGTTCCAGAAACAATATGAAAGCAAGGGCAGACAGTGTTGTATCTTACACTTTATTCAACAGGAAACCAATGTAGCTGTTTACGGAGCAGTGTAGTCTTGAGGTTTACACGCTGTACAGGCCACTGGGGGGAGGAATTTTGAACTCGTTAGAGATGCTGAGGTCTGAGCAGGTTTTGTGCACAGCCAGCGAGAAGTGTACAACAATAATGCCGTTTGACGAAGTGATTTAAAAAAATGTTATCAATATCTTGGTTGCATCTATTGTCATGAGATGGCGAATGGACGCGAATCCGTCCTAGTTCATGTATCCTAGCACATGCTTATACTTCGGTTCGTTGGAAGATCCATATTGAAGACCGACCCATGACCAAACCCGTCACCACACAAAGAAATGGTAGTATTCCCAAAAGGAGCAAAGAAGTCGGCGGCAGGCGAGAGGAAGAAACTGTAGGATTTCCCTCTTACCGTTCGATTTCAGGCGATTGTTTAACATCCATGATTTAACTCCGCACATTCCTTGAAAGACTCGTCGAGGTGATCACAGTGTGAAGAACAGTCAGAATGGTTCGGTCTTTGTGTCGTCTGCAGACATTTCATGGTGGATGATCAAGGTGATCACAGTGTGAAGAACAGTCAGAATGGTTCAGTCTTTGTGTCGTCTGCAGACATTTCATGGTGGATGATCAAGGCGATCACAGTGTGAAGAACAGTCAGAATGGTTCGGTCTTTGTGTCGTCTGCAGACATTTCATGGTGGATGATCAAGGTGATCACAGTGTGAAGAACAGTCAGAATGGTTCGGTCTTTGTGTCGTCTGCAGACATTTCATGGTGGATGATCAAGGTGATCACAGTGTGAAGAACAGTCGGACTGGTTGAGTCTTTGTGTCGTCTGCAGACATTTCATGGTGGATGATCAAGGTGACCACAGTGTGAAGAACAGTCAGAATGGTTCAGTCTTTGTGTCGTCTGCAGACATTTCATGGTGGATGATCAAGGTGATCACAGTGTGAAGAACAGTCGGACTGGTTGAGTCTTTGTGTCGTCTGCAGACATTTCATGGTGGATGATCAAGGCGATCACAGTGTGAAGAACGGTCAGAATGGTTCAGCCTTTGTGTCGTCTGCAGACATTTCATGGTGGATGATCAAGGTGATCACAGTGTGAAGAACAGTCGGACTGGTTGAGTCTTTGTGTCGTCTGCAGACATTTCATGGTGGATGATCAAGGTGACCACAGTGTGAAGAACAGTCAGAATGGTTCAGCCTTTGTGTCGTCTGCAGACATTTCATGGTGGATGATCAAGGCGATCATAGT
>CM065736.1:47721495-47741495 GCA_033310375.1 Conus canariensis | reverse complement strand
CAAGACAAATGACACACTGGGAAATCAACTGCTTAGCCGATCTTTCGCCTTGCTTTACGCCCGTACTGCCTTGAAGACACAAATGCCTGTGATTCTAACACAAAAAGTGTTATCATTGCGAGATCATCGCTGAAAGAAACTTTTGCATTGGTCATATGTAAACAATGAAGACAATAATGCTTTCATACTGACCTAGACAACTGATATGCAAACACGTGTATTCCATCCTATCGATACACGTAAACCATTCTCAATCACCGTCATGCAGGGTCGTCTTGTCCATCACACACGTGCACACTCATCAGAACTGATTTTTTTGTCCCTAACTTCTTCAACTCAGCTGACATTGTGAAGTCAGGCGCTGTTCAGTGTTGCCTGTGTGTGGTGTTGCTAACGGGAAGCAAACCGAAGGAGAGAGTTAAACCCAGTCGTCTGCTGCGTACCACACTTCTAAAGGTCTTCGTTCCACTCTGCAACAATGGGAAAGCGTGCAGTTTACAGCATGTATCACCCCGCTACTCCTTCCTTCTCCTTCCCCGCCCTCTCCAACTCAATTTCCTATACTGTCCTGTGTTTTTTTTTTTTTTTTACCAGTGCAGTATCATTTACACTGTCTCTTTCGGTGCAAGGTTCGGATATTACCGTTGACACTCAGAAATTTCACGCACGCTTCGGGTATTTCCATTGCAGTTTATAACTTGTCCTGTCATTCAGCGCATATATAAAAGAGAAGGATAAAACACATGCCTGGTTTTATTCATAAGACGCTCATTTGAGTCCTGTTATCCTCGTCTGCCGGATTTGCACTGTTCAGACGGTAAAAAGCAAGGAGACCGCAATCCTCAAAATCCTCAGCATCTTCAGGGTTTGAGATTGTGAACACGCCTGGCCGACGGATTCTGAGGATGAAATTCTGGAATGCTCATGGGGCTTTCAAGGTCTTGATTGAACTTGTATATTGTATTCATGTATTTCGTTCTTTTCGTAGAGTTAACATCGATTTTCAAAGTAAATGTGAAATTCCTGGTTAATTCAATCTCAGATCTGCACACTAAAATATTTTGTACCCGTAAGCGACAGAAAATTATTCAAACGACACAAAGTATATACTGTGTGATCGAAGTTACCATTGAATCGGTGTCAACGAAAACACTCGCATTTTGGAAGGGAAGTAAGCCGCAGGTGGGTTATCGACTCCTGATCCTCGAAAACGATTCTGCCTGAAAAACTGCAGCCATTACTGACAGTGAAAGACAAATCAAACAGGACATCTCAACGTTCAGCTCTTAATTTTGCGGGCTGACCCGATCAATGGTTGAGCCACAATAGTTCAATTCGTATCAAAACTTGTCACGTGCACGGGTGCTAATCGTGCATGCATGCTTCGAGCCTCACATGAAAGTGCACTGAGCGCCATGATCCGCGCTGTCCAAGTCTCAGCGACCAATCTGCTGGACACAGCTTTAACAAGGAACACACGGCTGGCCTTCCTATTCCACGTGCCTTTACGTCCACCACGTGAACAGAAAAATGACAAGCCGTAACACTCTTGTCGTCTTGTTGGCTTACCTGTTTGTTTTTCCTATCCCCCCCCCCCCCAACTCCTCCCTCCCTTTTCCCCTTCCTATCGTTCCAGTCTATTTGTCCTCGACGACACACGGTGGGGCGAAGAGCTGGTCGTTGGTTGTCACGGGGCGAGAGTTCCGATCTTGCATGGGTCGGAAGTTGTCGCTGATGGGCCGTTCATCCTCTGACGTGGCTCTCAGCGAGCGGAAAGTTTCCATCTGCAGAGCAGACAACACAAGAAACATGTAGTGCATTGCGCTTTGCTGTGTTGTGTTGTATTGTATCACTTAGTCACAGCCTCGTGACTCACGTGCATTATTCATGACAATGGTAATGAATTTCGCTAGGCTTACAACCATTATCAAAGGAAAATTGTAAACTGCTTTAACGAAAAGATTTCCTACACCACCCAAATGTTATCAAAATGAATGAGTTTCTAACATGACTGGAATGAAAGTACTAAAGTGATAACAGTTTATAAGTACAAGACATTCGTCCTTCAAGCCAGAGATAGATTTGTCTTCAGAGCCAATGACATATCGCCAACTGTCAGAAAACAGCGATCAGGCGTTCCGGCCGTGATAGGCCTATATGGTTTTCTATTATATCTCGGTGGGTGTAGTTTTTGCTTTGTTTGTATCTTGATCTTGTCAGAATGCCAAAGCATTGTGTTATCTTTGTATAATGTTTACTCTGCCTTGCCCATGTGTATTCATAATCACTTGTCTTGACTTTAAAGCCCCCAGGGGTGCAGTCCGGTAAGAATGTTATGTAATCATGTGGCAAATTTCTGTGCGAAATTCTGGCTCTTCATCTCTGGCGATGCAGAGACGCCCATTTTCCCTACCTATTTTGTCTGCCGTCATAGTTCTTTTGGTGCTTGCCTGTCACAGTAGCATCTATACAACACATTGTCCGGGACAAACTCCGGTGTGGCTGCGAGTTCTGTAACGCGTTAAAGTGCATCCTTCACATGGTGTTCTTGGTTTATTGCCTTATCGGAAAAATGTAGCACATAGGTTGGCCACTCGTCAAGATCTAGTGGAAAGCGGGTGGGTACACACACACACACACACACACACACACACACACACACATACACACACACACGCACACACACAGAGGCGCATGTGCACGTGCACACACACACACACACACACACACACACACACACACACACACACACCACACACATACACCCCCACCCACACACCCCCGCAAACGCGCGCACACACACGCACACACACACACACACACACACACACACACACACACACACACACACACACACACTTGGCGTGCGCGCTAGACGATACTCGAGCCCTAGAATCTCTTGCTTCCGTGGCACGTTTCCATTTAAGGCTGCCTTTCCAATTAAGACAAATCAACAAGTCTATAAAAACGAAGAAATGGACAATAACAACAACAAAACATTAACATGCAAGGAATGGAACATGTCTAACATGCTCACGTCTAATGAATACATTAAGGTAACTAACTCCAGCCCGATGCATTCTGCAGTAATCATTGGTTATTCACCTTAGTAATTCATCATCGGATGTAAGCTATTTCATAAGATCTGAAGATATTTGCCATTTAGTGACAATTCTTTATCATTATCATACCTATTACATTTACTCTAATTTTTTTTGTTATTATCATTATTATTATCATCATTATCATCACAATTACCAACAGAGTTGCACTGTTCTTGCTATCATTATTAATCTGATCATTAACATTGTAACTGTTGTAATGTAACGATGCTGGTGGTGTCGATGAACAAACAAATGCTGTTTTGCCATCGCTGCCTGCTGGAAGAAAAACTATAGGAAATGGAGAGAAACGTTGAGAAGATTTATCGAATAAAGAGGAAGAGCGACAGAGACGCAAACGAAAACGCACAATCGTGATTTTTCGATTTGTCGTGGATTGAAGGCGGATTGTTTTCAGCTACAATACAGGATATAAGAAGGAAATGTCAATAAGACTTTAAAAAAAAATTGTGACTATTTTCAAAGATGGAATGCTGATTGTTTCTAAGCGCAACGCACTACACACAACAGGAGACGGAGATATTGCAACAAAGGATTAATATTGGTGATTTTCTTGTGTATTTTCTCTCAGAGAGAGTAAAATAGACCAACAAGATTTCAAAATGTTTTTTGTTGTTGTGTCCTTTCATTCCGAATGCATGCAGAGACATAAGCAAGACACACGCGCGTGCATGCGCGCGCACACGTGTGTGTGTGTGTGTGTGTGTGTGTGTGTGTGTGTGTGGTGTGTGTGTGTGTGTGTGTTTGCTTCCTTGCATATGTCAGTGTGTTCGAGTGCAATCGCATATGGGTGCACTCCTGTGTTAATGCATTTATCTCTGCATGCATTTGTTCCCATGCTAATGCACACGGTTATCAGGAGAATGCGCGCGCGCGCGCACGTGTGTGTGTGTGAGCGTGCGTGCGTGCGTACGTGCGTGCGTGCGTGCGTGTGTGTGTGCGCGCGCGCGTGTATGTCAGTGTGTGTGTGCGCGTGCGTGCATGTGTGTGTGTGTGTGTGTGTGTGTGTGTGTGTGTGTGTTTGTGCGCGCGCGCGTATGTATTCGAGATATGAATGTGTGAAAGAGAGAGAGAGAGAGAGAGAGAGAGAGAGAGAGAGAGGAGGGGGGGGGGGGGGGGGGGCGGGGTGGCTTTGGCGCGGGAAGTAGAAAATGAGATACAGGGTGAAAGGAAGAGAATTTCCCTGTCGATTATTGATCACATTTCAATGTTGAAACTTTCTTTTTAAGCAGTTCACTTTATGACTAAAACTATGTTCGTAGTTTTCATTTTGCTAAATGTGAGCATAACCTGAGGTTCAGCTGTATGTGTGTGTGTGTGTGTGTGTGTGTGTGTGTGTGTGTGTGTGTGTGTGTGTGTGTGTGTGTGTGCGTGTGTGTGTGTGTATGTGTGTGTGTAGGAGCATGCTTTTGCACACGGGCGTCTGTGTGCACCTGCGACGCGCACCTGTTGTTGTGAGATGTCGATCTTCTCCTTGAAGATGGTCCAGATGACTGTCTCGTGACAGGGGGTGTCGTCAGGCTGCCGTAATAGCGGAAGTACGTCATGGTGTCAGCGTTGGTGTCGAAGGGCAACAGGTCAGACAGACGGAAGGAGTCCACGGAGGTGGTGTCGTCTGCAGCCCGTTCAACACGTGCGTTAGGTCCAGACATCACAGCACAGTCAGTCACAGGTAGTGAATTAAGACACCTGTGCAGACTTTGCCCTTGAATTGAAACGATTTTGTCTTAAAAGTATCAGGTGCGAGGTCGAAGTCTAATCGTACATCGCTAAAGGAAAAGCCGGCACAAGCTGTTAAGTAATTGCAGGTAAAAAATAATCCTCTCTCTGCCTTCTCTTTCTCTGTGTCTTAGAACAACTTGTTTTGTCCCTGCACAAAAATCGCTGGTAAAAACAATTATCTCTCTTCCTGGAACAACTTTTTTGGGGGTGTCAAACTAATGGGACCTAAATCTAACACAATTCTCTCTCTTTCCTTCTCTTCTCTTCTCTCTCTCTCTTTCAGAAACCACTTGTTCGTTAGGACATCTGGCTGACGGGAAGTATATCAAGCAATATATCGCTGTAAGGAATTCACGTAAAAACGATCTGTCTCTGTTTGGGTGGCTGGCTCTCTCTCCTCCCCCCCCCCCCCCCCCCCCCCCCACACCCCCCAGTGGTGACCTTGACAGCAAGAGAGAGAGAGAGAGAGAAAGAGAGAGAGAGAGAGAGAGAGAGAGAGAGAGAGAGATTTTCTGCTCTAAATGACTCTGGGGTGCGATTCAACTGAAGCAAAAGGATACTTCTGTGCCTCGTGTAAATGTTGTGCTCGTGATCTCCGTTCTCCTGTCACTGACTCTGCATTTTCACCTCCACCAGTATCACTATGCTCTCTGTCTGTCTGTCTGTCTGTCTGTCTGTCTGTCTGTCTGTCTCTCTCTCTCTCTCTCTCTCTCTGCAGTCACCTATCTTTGTTTGCAGCATAGCCAATGCCGTGGTTCGTGATGCTCTTCTCACATGGTATCTTCAGTTTCCATGTCCCCACGCAACCAGACGCTTGCAGAGGAGTTCCTGCCCGAGAGCTCAGAGTTCATGGGGAACTGTCCATGGGAAGGACCTGGCCGTCTCCCCTCGGTGGGAGTCGCTCATTCACACTATTTCCCCGACCTTAGTGTCAGTGCTGTTGTTGGCAGAAGGGGGATGTGGCAGGTGGTGTCCTGTGTGTGCTGGATCGGAACACGCTAAAACGGAACACACCAGGGCAGGGTCTCCTCTACTGGGCTGCCTGCTGACGACCTGATCGCCTGTTGACAGCTGGCGTGGGGACGGTGACAGAACGATTCCGGGTATGGCTGTGTTTGGGTGGGCCGAAACAAGCGGGGTGAGAAGATTAAAAAGCGAAAACAAAGTTATCGTCATGATGCTACTACTGTCACATCCATTCAGTATGGTACTGTTCTTTCGTAACCTGACCACTACACACTACAGAACTTACCTAAATAGGTAACATCTTCGAATGAAGACAACAGGACATCCAAAGCTGGGTTGTGACTGCCAATCTGGTGTAAAAAAAGATGTACCAGGGAGAGAGACACAGGCAGACACAGACGGACAGACAGACAGACAGACAGAAAGACAGAGGAAGAGACATATAGTGAATAGAGGAGAGAGAGAGAGAGAGAGAGAGAGAGAGAGAGAGAGAGAGAGAGAGAGAAGAGAATTATATAATAAACATTTCACACATAAAGTCGTTCATAACTACGAATGATACACACAGAAGTCATGAGAATATATCAGAAAAGTCGTAGAAAATAATGGACTCAATTTAACTCAGCAGATACATTAATACACAATTAAAACAAGAAGCGCTTCATTAATGTTTGCTTAGACTTTCTCAATGCCAGACTTGAATTATCTAAATATTCACCCTTTAAATTTCTACACACATAAATATTGCAAATCTATTTTATGTTACCTGCTGCAAGTTGTGCAAGTAATTTCATCTCAAAACATAGGATTTTCATTCAGTTAAACAAATTTTAAATGTAATTAATAGCGAACCGCCAAGAAAACGTAGACAAACGAATTACAAGACAAAACACGACTCGTTTCGATCTCTTAGGTCTTCTTAAGGCAAAATACCAAACACTCAGGACAACGAAAATGAAAGAGCCAGCATTTTTATTTCTGTTTACGTCATCACTGTGTGCACTTGCGATGCTGACTCGGTCATTTTCGTTGTCCTGAGTGTTTTGTATCTTGCCTGAAGAAGACCAAAGAGGTCAAAACGCGTCGTGTCTTGTCTTGCGATTCGTTTGTCTGCGTTTTCTTGGCGGTTCGCTATTAATTACATTTAAAATGTGTTTCGATTTCCGCCTGTAGTCGCCTCACTTTGCAACTAGATATTTCATTCAGTTGGTTGATACACGTATGGTAGGACATTAGCATCTGCATGAAACACTCCATCTGACTCCTGTGTGTACTGGTATATTCCATCTCCTGTGTGTACTGGTATATTCCATCTCCTGTGTGTACTGGTATATTCCATCTCCTGTGTGTACTGGTATATTCCATCTCCTGTGTGTACTGGCATATTCCATCTCCTGTGTGTACTGGTATATTCCATCTCCTGTGTGTACTGGTATATTCCATCTCCTGTGTGTACTGGCATATTCCATCTCCTGTGTGTACTGGTATATTCCATCTCCTATGTGCGTGCTTAACATCAACCCTCACAACGGATTTGGAATGAAGAATATGGGCTGCGGGTGTGGTGCGTTACAGCGGGATGCTTCACGTCAGGTGAAGTGATCACATCATCGGTGAACAAAAGCATAAAGCCATCATCGACAGATCTGCTGGCATCAGCTGGGAGAAGAAGACTACTTTAGAATGGCCATGTGGCAAGATCCAATGCCCTCGACAAAACAGTTTTCCAGAGAGCTGTCACGGAGGGAAGACGGGAGATGAGGATGGATGGGGCGTTGCAGAATGGCCGTGGCAATGTTGGCAGACACCTAGGCCTTGGTATGTGGCCGAGGGGCTGAAGAAACCTGGTGAGCTGTTCTCCAGTATGACAGCAAAACAACTTCGGCCCCACGGAGTTAAGGAAGAAGACGAAGAAGAGGAAGGACATACCTTCTGCTGCATCGGTTTAGTCTTGCAGAATGTCTCGCAGCTGAAAAGGACTGATCTGACGTTTGTCATTTTGTGTCAGCTTATTTTCTACAGGTCCATATAGTCTTCAGCATCACGAAAGCTGCTCGTGCCTTTCCTTTGCTACCCTGGCAATGTTGTGTACATGCGGTAAGAGCAGGTAACAATGTGATTAAATGTTTAATTCTGATGTACTCGTTGACGGAAGTACAATAGTTGCAAAGCAAAGTTATTCTACCAAAGACAGGGGCAGGCAGAAAGGCGGACAATAAGACAGAGGGGAGGTGCGGGTTTTTTTTTTACCTGGAAGAAAAACGATAGGACGGCCAGTCCAAAGGGACTTTTCACACTGGATGTCCTGTTCCAGGCCTTCATGTGGTGGACAATATGCATCTGTGACAGTGAGGGTCAGTGACAGCGGTATGATGTGATACATCTTCACTTACCAGCACTGTACATAAACAATGCAGGTACGTCCTTTGGGAGGGTATTGAGGTACCATTCATGGTAATAAAACAAATTAAAAACAGAATAAAGACAGACAGACAGAAAGAGTAAAACGACAGAGAGAGAGAGAGAGAGAGAGAGAGAGAGAGAGAGAGAGAGAGAGAGAGAGAAGAGAGAGAGAGTTTTCATCAAGACATTGCCACCTTATTTTTGTTGTTCTCTTATCCTTGTAATTTGTGATCTTATTTCACAGCACTCGTTCTTTCAACAGCAAAAATGAACCCGTTTTGCTAATGTTTCTCCCCTAATCCTATACTGTACGTGTCTTTTAGTTTAGCTTTTGGTACCACTCGTCTTTTCATCTTTGTGGGTTCACACACACACACACACACACACACACACACACACACACAACACACACACACACACACATACACGCACGCACGCACACGCGCGCACCCCCCCCCCCCCCCCACACATATATATATATAAATGTTGCTCCCCAAGGGGTTGAGCACTCTCAAAATCGCTTTAGGAATTTTAATCACATTGATCTATATACATACATATATATATACATACATACATATATATACTTTTTTCTTCTCTGCACTTTCGTTTGGTTCCATTTACTACCCTTTACTTGCTGCTTTGAGGATGCTGTTGGATTCTTTTTTTGAACCCTTGGTGGTGAGAACACCACAGAGTTATGGACTGTGGTGTGTCTCTATTTGACACCAAGAGCACAGACACAACCAGCCGTGTCTCCCTGATGAGTCCGATCCAGCGGACGAAAGGCCTAGGAGCAGGCAATACAAATAGATGTGCCTTCGAGAGGGATTACGATGGTTCCCTCAGGCAGCTAGTGAAGGGTTTCTCCTATTTATAATACATTCCTCATTTTCAATTTTCTTTTTTTCTCTAAAAGTTTTAATCTTTGTCAAGTCATTACTATAACGACTGAAGAATTGTTAGCCTGCACTTGTTTTCCCCCACTACTTAATTGTTCAGCATTATATATATATATATATATATATATATATATATATATATATATATATATATATATATCCATCCGCTATGTAGATATAGAAAAAATCGCTTTACCTTACTTTGACAAATAACGATATGGAAATTTTTCAACAGTCAGGTAGGCTAAACAACAGAAAATGAAAAGAACGCAGTGACAAGCAGAAATTCATAAGCATCATAACACTGTTTCCAAGGATCACGCATATGTACTTGCAAACCCCCCCCCCCCCCCTCCCGGCATCCCCAGTGGAGCAGACTCACCTCCATGACCCAGGCCTGGTTGTCCATCAGATGTTCTGAGCCCCTGTCGTTGGAGCTGCCCCAGTGGAAGTGCAGCTGATCCAGAACATAGTCGTCAGGCAGACTGCCTCCACTGATGGTCACTCGGCCCCCCGAATACCTCAGCAACACTGAAACGGTCAAGACAACATAACGTGTTTGTCATGACTTCGAGTCAAAACTCCAAAATCAGTCAGTTCATCAATACTGCTGTTGAATGGACTTGGTAGCAAGAGGGAGGGGGGAGGGGAGGATTAGGTGGCGGTGGTGTGGGAATTTGGGGTTCTTACGCTGGTTCAGTCATCGAGCTGTAAACAAGAATCTTTCATTCAATCTCCTTGAATAGATACTGATATACACGTGTTGCGACATAAGTAATTACTGTCCCTAGTTCTGGGGGTTTAGGTTGTGTCCTGCGAAGGTTTGGCTCAGAACAGCCACTGTTGAACACCCTGTATACTCTATGCCTGCCAGCCAACAGCGACAGAAATAACTACTTCGGCGTTGTGTGTGAGAAAAATTCTCTCCAGGCTAGACACAGCCACTACGTTCATCCACCACCACGGCCAGAAGGATCATTATTATCAGAACATGGTGACTGTTGTTTTTATTTGAATCATCTGAGCAGCTAAAGAATGAAAGCAGTCATTTTCACTTGAAAACACCTTTTCTGAAGCTGTCTAGAGACCATAATTATAATGCATCAACAAAAATAAAATAATATTATGGCGCTAGTCAGCCGTAAAGAGAATGACAAGATTATCATGGCAATTACTCCAGCTTCAAGTAATATGTACCTTTGACCAGCAGTCTTTCAAAAGCAGAAGCACTATGATATTAAGACTGAAGTCTGGCTTATTGTCTATATCCTGGTACAGTTCTCTTTTCGGCATATGCGTAAGTGAAATACAGATAAAACGACTGAGCAAGTTCAGATTAGAAACTATGTGATAGCTTGTAAATAAAAGACACAGGCGCTGTCCCTCATACTCGCCCTTGACTAATCCACAATTGCACGGTGTCTCTCTCAACCCCCCCCCCCCACCCCCCTCCTCCCTCTTCCTTCCTCCCCCGCCACTACGCTTTCTTCCAATTCTAACCCTCCTCCCTCCCCCTCATTCCACAAACACAGAATCATATCTCAAGGGGAACAAATGACCAAAAGCTCTGTAAAAATCGTATGCTCGCTGTATGCCGAAAAACGCATGAAGATTAACATCAGTGGCGTCAGTGCGTGTGTGAAATATCGCAGTTACATTTTTTTGTATCAGAAGCAGAACAGCAAACACATGAAACTGTATACGGAAAACAACTGTAAAGACTGTCTTGAACACAGATGGATGAATTACACGCAAATGCCCAAACTTTGCGCACGATAAGAAGAGCGACAGTGAAAAGAAAATGAGGGGACAACATTTCCAGAAGGTGGGCTGACAATTTGTTCTGAAAGAACTCTCCCCTGGTATCACCAGTCCTCGAGATGGGGGGGGGGGGGGGGGGGGGAGGAGGAGAGACAGACATACAGACAGGCAAACAGAGGGAAGGGGAGAGAGAGTGGGGGTGGGAGTGAGGAAAGAGGGACTGAGAAACTCACTGTCTGATGATTCAAGACATTTTCTGATGAACAGAGAGAAAAGTCACTCTGTTAAAACAATTTCCCTTTCTTTCAGCTGGTGAGCTGCCATCACTGCCCTTTCCCAGAGGGAAAGTCCACGGGAGAAAATCAACGGGGCGAAACTCGTCGGACCCGGCCTCTCATAGATCACCTGAATAGTCAGCTCCCGCCTGAACCTTTTCCACTGACCTTTTGAATGGTCAGTTGTTAATTGAATGATCTCCCGTAGATCCTTTGAATAGTAAAGTCCAACCTGAATATCCACCTGTGGATCCTTGGTGTTTAAGTCAGTCCCTACTTGAACGGCTTTCATGGCATTCTAAGGCAGTCACGCCATACCTGAACATTCTCCCACTGGCATTCTGAGTAGAGAAGCCTATTAGTCGTCCTAGTCACGTTTTATGATTGGAGGTAGTGACCAAGCAAAGCGTTTACCTGTATGTCCTCCTTCGTTCCGCAGCTCCAAGGTGGACACCTGGTGGGCGATTCCGTACTGGCTCAGGTCGAAGCCTGCCAGGCTTGGGTCGTACAACACCCTGCTGGTGTCGATGTTGATCGGCGACTGCATCCTCTTGCCGCACTCAGGGTACTGCTCATGCCACCTGCCCGGACCTGCGTTGTTACGTCGCTTTACGTCACAGGTCCAGTGCAACCAGGGAGGTGCAGAGAAACATATCCCCCTCATCCCCTCCACGCCACCACACACACACACACACATATGCATATGCCCTCCCACACCAAACACACGCGCGCGCGCGCACGCACGCATGCGCGCGTGCACACACACACACACACACACACACAACACACACACACACAAGCGACAGGGAAAAAATACGAAAAAAGCGCACAGCTTAGACCGGTGCCGACCATGGTATAAAAGCTTAAAGAAGGATTTGTGCGTACACAATATCATTAATAGATAACATTTATTACAGATGTAACACACGCGCGCGCGCGCCACACACACACACTCATAAACACACACACACACATACACACACACACACACACACACACACACACACACACGCACCTCACACACAAACATACGAACACACACGCGTGGGCGCGCACACGCAGAGAAAGAGAGACAGAGACAGGGAGGGAGGGGGGGGGGGGGGGGAACTCGGTTAAAGAAAAAATTAATCAAGGATTAAGATCTAACGCATAGCCTATTCTTCCAGTCTGCCTTTAATAAGCCAAATCATGCAAGGCCGAGTAGGTGAACCACTGAGGTATTGTTGGGCCAGATCATCGTGAAGTCTGTGTTGATGCAAGCACAGCTTTGTTGGAATCCAGTTGTGTTTGCAGCGGCAAAGGTTAAATGTAGCAAGCTTGCCTGAGGTTTGCCAGGAAGAATCTCGCAGAAGTTTCTTTACGGTCATTGAATTTAAGTTTTCTAAGATCTTAGATGACGCTTCGCTGTGTAGTCTCAGGCTATAGATGAATAATTGATGTGAGAGAGGGTTAACTTGGACAAACATCATTAGCGTCTATGTCTGTATAAGGCTTTAGTTGCTTAAGCAGTAGGAGATCACCAGCCAGCGTGTTAACATCGGTAAGAAGGAGAGACTGCCACTGCAGTTGGTCGTCCTTCCTCACTCCCATGACTTAGTGCCCGTGCACTTGTTCCATGGTGTTGCCATCTATAGTCAGAGTAAAAGTCTCTGGTACTTTGGTCTAAAAGAGATTGCCATGCTTTTCGTCTTCTTAGGACAAACTGTCACAGAACTATGATACACCATTCCAAGACATGGTTTAAACCTTGATATAAAGAGTTCTGCAGTAGGGTTGAGTCTCCTGCGCTTGAAGGGAGAGCAGCGTCGTCAGCAAACTGATCACATAAGACATTTGATAGTGACACTGACATTACGAGATCACTGATAAACAACAAGAACAGAATCGGTCCGAAAACACAATCTTGGGGCTCTCCAGATTTTACAATCTCAGTAGATGTTGATATTGCTCAAGAAAAACTGTGTTCTAAGGCCAAACAGGATTCGAAGTAATATAGTGTTCTGGTTTTGGAGATATAGGGATGCTTTTTTAGGTAATACTTTGGGCTCAACAAGATCAAAAGCCTTTACAATCAAGAATGACGGCACCAGGTTCTGCCTCGATTTGAATGCAGATAACAATGTATCACAGACACGGATGAAGGCAGCCCCTGACATGAATGCTGATGGCCAAATGCCAATGGAAAGCTGTGGAGAAATCGCTCTCAAGGTATTGCGTGAGGTGTTAGTGAACATGTTTTTGAAATGACTTTGACACAACATACGAGAGGGAAACAGGTTTAAAATTCTTCCAGTTTGCGAGGTCTCCTGACTTCGGCACTGGAGTGTTTTTTGTTGTTGCTGATTTAGTAGTGGGTGGTACTTTGCGTTTTTTTTGTGCATATGTCGTGTACAAACGTGAGCGGTTCAGCTCCATAGAGGAGTGCAAGTTTTAGAAGGCAGGTATTTGTTATATTGGGTCCCATTGATTATTGATTTGTTGTTGTTGTTGCTTTGAGGCTGGTAATGAACCGAGCTACATTTCAAAAGTGATCACTGAACGAGTTTGGTGACCACTGGTAATGAGTTTTTGACTTGTGATCAATGTGTTACTGTGTTCCATAGAAATGTTGTGTCTGTTTCAACCGTTAACATTTTGCTAAAATATTTCTAAAGAATTTCTGATGTGATTAACAACCCTGGTTCCTTTTTTTTCCATTTTCTTGTTTTTCCTTTCAAACTGCGTTTGTTCTCCAACTTCTTCCAATAAAATTAGTCAATGTTTTCCTTGTGTAGCTGCTTACTGTCATATTTAAGCTGATTACGAAATTTCATGGCCTCAGTTATTTCTAGAATGAGCCAACTACGAAGAACGTAATAGCTGACTCTCGTTTGCCAGATTGTTGCGTGTTTGTCTATCACAGCTAATAATGCAGAATAGAAAGCATCTAATGCTTCAATAGAATCTGAAAAATTAAAGAATGAAAAAGATTCAAAGCAAATAGTAGTGTGGTCCGTGGTTTAAAATTTCAGTGGTTTTTATCGCCATTTGTTTGTTATGAGGGAGTGATAACTTGTGGTTTTCCAGTTAAGGAAATGGATATTGACTTCTAAAAACTTCGCATTAATGTAGATGCGACATTACACAAAAAGGGCAAAAGCGAGGGGGGGGGGGGGGGGGGAGGGAGTGAGGTTGGGGTGGGAACTGGCGAGTGGTGGAGGGGGATGCATATTTTCAATTACACATGCAAACTGTTAGCTTTGATATGCTGGGGAAACAAATCCTGGCTCATGCTCTGTTGACCGGTTTGTGACACTATCGGTCCCCGTGTCGCCTTCGGTGGCATTGTTGTCACTGCGGATGGCACGGCACAATGTACGCAGAGTGTGTATCGAGCCGACAGCTTCACAGGGGCGTTCTCTAGTCTTCCTCCAATCCTAAACTATTGTCGCTCGTTTTGATTCAAAATCGATGATTCAAAGGGGATCATTCCCGCCTCAGAATGAACAGCGGTTGTGTAGGCAGCACGATTCTTCACTTCCGATCCTACACAAGATTGTGGATGAGAGAGAGAAGGACCCATTACCACCCTGGCATTATGGCGAATAGATTGAAACAGCTCTCAGTTGCAGGGAAGGAAAAAAACAGAGCCCTGAAAGCAATGGCAGAAGCGGCAGAGAGGTGTTCAAGCTGGATCTGGTCAAGGAGGAACAAAAGTGAACTTCATAAGGCTTAATTTCCCTACAAATATCAGGTGTCCCTGTGGCTCAGTGGTTAAAGCGCGAGTCATTAAGTGGAAAATGAGCATGTCCAGAGGGTCATGGGTTCGAATCCCAGCCATGGCTCGTCCCAAGATGGGGAAAAAAAAAGGGGCAGCAGAGGGACATCCGGAGTCATGAACCGGGTGTGGCCCAACCCCCCTAGAGTGTCAGGAGATAAGGGCCGAAACACTTGCTTGAAGGGGGCTTCTCTTCTGAGGACTCTCTGCTGCCACGCTCTCCACGAGTTTCTTTCTACTGGATGAGAGAGAGAAGGACCCATTACCACCCTGGCATTATGGCGAATAGATTGTGGATGAGAGAGAGAAGGACCCATTACCACCCTGGCATTATGGCGAGTAGGTTCTGGATGAGAGAGAGAAGGACGCATTACCACCTTGGCATTATGGCGAATAGATTGTGAACGAGAGACAGAGGGAGAGAGAGCAGGACCGATTACCGCCCTGGCATTATGGCGAATAGATTGTGAACGAGAGAGAGCGAGAGAGAGAAGGACGCATTACCACCTTGGCATTATGGCGAATAGATTGTGAACGAGAGACAGAGGGAGAGAGAGCAGGACCGATTACCGCCCTGGCATTATGGCCAATAGATTGTGAACGACAGAGAGCGAGAGAGAGAAGGACCGATTACCGCCATGGCATTATGGCGAATAGATTGTGAACGAGAGAGAGAGAGAGAGAGAAGGACCGATTACCGCCCTGGCATTATGGGGAATAGATTGTGAACGAGAGAGAGAGAGAGAAGGACCGATTACCGCCCTGGCATTATGACGAATAGATTGTGAACGCGAGAGAGAGAGAGAGAAGAGAGAGAGAGAGAGAGAGAGAGAGAGAGAGAGCAGAGAGAGAGAGACAGAGAGAGAGAGAAGGACCGATTACCGCCATGGCATTAGGGGGAATAGATCGTGGATGAGAGAGAGAGAAGGACCCATTACCGCCATCGCATTATGGCGAATAGATTGTGGATGTGTGTGTGTGTGTGGTGTGTGTGTGTGTGTGTGTGTGAGAGAGAGAGAGAGAGAGAGAGAGAGAGAGAGAGAGAGAGAGAGAGAGAGAGAGAGAGAGAGAAGGACTCATTACCTCCTTGGCATTATGGCGAACAGATTGTTGATGAGAGAGAGGACTCATTACAGCCTTGACATTATGGCGAATAGAATGTGGATGAGAGAGAGGACCAATTACCGCCATGGCATTATGGTGAATAGACTGTGGATGAGAGAGAGAGAGAGAGAGAGAGAGAGAGAGAGAGAGAGAGAGAGAGAGAGAGAGAGAGCAGGGACCGATTACCGCCATGGCATTATGGGGCGCGCGACAGCCTGGCGCTCGTGCTTGATACGTGACGCGCCATTTACAAATATCACGTGAAAATATGAAAATGTCGCAGACGTTCTAACAGCCCGAAAGTCTGAAAGGAATAACAGACTATTGCAATCGCTTTCACTGATTTCATCCTCCACAAGGTTATCAAGGTCGTTATAAGACGAAGCAGGATTTCTGCATACAAAGCCAATTCTTAAGAGCGACAACTTCGGATTTAAAAAAAAAATCTCAACCCAGAAACATTCGACCTCAGTGTGTTGTGTGTGTGTGTGTGTGTGTGTGTGTGTGTGTGTGTGTGTGTGTGTGTGTGTGTTTGTGTGTGTGTGCATGCGCGCGCGCGTGTGTGTGTGTTAGAAATAAGAGCGAGCGAACGAGCGAGCCAGCCAGAGAGAGAGAGAGAGAGAGAAAGACAGAGAGAGAGAGAGAGAGAGAGAGAGAGAGAGAGAGAGAGACAGAGACAGAGAGAGACAAAGACAAAGACAGACAGGTGCTTCTTTGTCACAGGTCTGTTACCCAAAACGTGACCTCCATAGTCCCAGAAGATTTCACCTGCAATCAAACAGCAATCCAAATTCATCACTAACGTCATAATTTGGGACGAATATTTTGATATTCAAATACATTGTAGTATCAGCTCTACAAAAACAGTTCCTCAATCATTTGCAGTGCGTTCAAGCTGCGTTAACACAAGCATTGTTTGCTCCAGTTTAACCTCTGACACAAAACTATTGGCACGAAAAATCAGGAAACGATGTGCACAGGTGAGACCTTTCTTATTTAAACCCCGGTCAACTGCTCATAATTTTTAAACAGCTATTCAGGAAATAGAAAATGGCGGAGAGAGAGAGAGAGAGAGAGAGAGAGAGAGAGAGAGAGAGACAGAGAGACAGAGAGAGACAGAGACAGAGACAGACAGACAGACAATCAGGAGACAGGCAGGCAGGGAGGCAGGCAGGAAGACCGACAGAAAGACGGTCAGAGAGAGAGAGAGAGAGAGAGAGAGAGAGAGAGAGAGAGAGAGAGAGAGACAGAGGTAGAGACAGACAGACAGACAGAGACAGAGATACAGAGAATACAATATGTAGTGATGAAACAAAAACATGTGAAAAAACCCTCCAGTAAGTTAGAAGAGGAAGTGGGGAGGGAGGGCTCCAATGTAGGGATGGGAATATTATTAATAACTTTGGCCTTTATGCCTGACTTTGATTTATAGTTCACCTCGGGCCACTTTTCATCTTAGACAGCACGCATGCAAAGCTAATGCACGCAAACACAAACACATAAACAGGTGATGCTCTTTGGGGGTTGGGTAAAAAAAAAAAAGCAAATATAAACTAAAGCTTACCAAGTTGTCAAAAAGAAAAAGGGTGAAAGGCATTCGGAAGAGCGCAGAACTGTCACTAGGTCAAACTCATCCTGGATCCGCTTTTAATCTTGATCCGCACTACTAATCCACAGAAAAATAATCTTGTCAGATTTTTTTTGGGGGGGTAAGAATCAGTTCATTTGTTTTTCCTAATCTTGTTCAAACAATGGTAAACAAACAAACGCCGGTAGGTGAAATAATCCCCCCACCTCTTTTTTTAATTATATTTTTTAAGTGGGTCAATTTTACGGTTCCACGATCGCCGAGTTATTACTGGTCATACTGCTGTGAGCATTAGATTACCCTCGTGAGTAATATACGACCACATAATATCCACAGATACATTATCATACTAACTGAAAAAAAGTAGAGAGGGGGTGGGGGCGCTCGAGTGCATGCACACTTACACACACTCACATGAGAGTGAGAGCACACACACACACACACACACACACACACACACACACACACACACACACACAAACACACACACACACATACACACACACGCACACACAAACACATATACACATACGCGCACGTGCGCACGCACGTGCACACGCATACACACTCGCACACGCGCGCGCGCACAGAGAGAGAGAGAGAGAGAGAGAGAGAGAGAGAGAGAGAGAGAGAGAGAGATGCAAATCAATTCATTAGAATAACCAACATACTAGATGTACCACCAGATGCAAATTGAAAAACAAAGGATGTTAAAAAATTGTCCCAAGCAACATTCAGAACAACTTGATCTCCACTATCTCGAGAGTGTCTTCGTTAGAACTATTTGTAGTAATTATTGTCAAAATATTGATTCGCTTCATATGTTAATCTCTAATGTTTTCCAAATGCACGATTGAAGAAAAGCAAGTTGAAAAAAAGTTTACGATAGAACAACAGCAAGTTCAGAAAGTCCAGTCAAACGAATAATCAGCCTTAACCTACCGCTACCAATGACAGTTTCCGTAAGAGCCAGAAAAACATATGCCAAAGCCACAGCTGAAGTCATTTTGAGATCTCTGAAGAAGAACAAAATGAAGTTCAGGAACATTCAGGGCAACTCCTTCAACCGTTTATCTTACACAAGTGAAACACAACCAGCCCCCTCTCTCCGATTTATACATTTGTCGTCTGCCAAACCGAGGGACTGCGCCTGCGCGAGGAGATGCGCATGTGCATCAGCAGCAGCACGAATTGACCGCGAACAGGATTCCTTCGGATAAAAGATGAAACTGAACTTGGGGCTCCGCCTGTGGTCTTCCTAACTGCAGAGAAGAGAAATGTAGGTGAGTCTATCTGCACGCGTGACTCTTCTCTCTCTCTTCTCTCTGTCTCTCTGTCTCTCTCTCTCTCTGTCTCTGTCTCACACACACACACACACACACACACACACACACACACACACGCACACGCACACACTCACACGCATTTTCATAAGTAAGAAGGATATAGGTCAAAAACAAAAAGTTTAAAGGACAGAAAAAGAAAACAAAAATGTTTTACCTATGTACTTTACAATTCAGCTTCTGTTCGCTTAAAGTCCATTCCATTTTCAATATCAACATCTTAAACATAGCAAAGGGTCGAGCAGACAGAAGATCTACGATGCTTTCTTATTTTCGTTGTTGTTGTTGCTGTTGTTGCCGTCGTCGTCGTCGTCGTCAGTGTCGTTCCAATGCCCCAAAAGGAATATCTTTATTTGACTGGTCACCAGAATCACTTGAGGTGCAGCCATGCCCGGCAGAAACACCTACACTGAACCTGTTGAGATCTTGCGTACAGAGCCTTTCCGACAGGCGTTATTGGCCATATCTTGTCGGACACATGTATTGCGGACATCGCCCACTTTATTGCCCGGACAGAGCTGGTCAGACTGTTGTGATTTTTTAAAAAGTATTTTCAGAAATATTCATAGTGGAGTGTCTCGATTCTAACATGTGAAGGAGAGAAGAGAGGAAAGATGACCAAAGACAGCAGGTCTGATCTCTGTTGCCTTTTATTTTCGTCTTATGTCATCGATGATGTACAGACGTTATAATAAGCACTGGACTGAACTGATGTGATCGACAGGCGTCGTGGGAAAACTGGTGCTGGTCATGAAGTTCGTAGCATGAAGTGTGCCGATCGCCTCGCTTAGCCGCGCCCGACATTGTGAAATTAAAGAGTTGCTTTTAACATAGGCCTTCTGGACAAGTATTGATAGATGCTGTCCATTCAAATACTTCTTTATGGGTGCGAGGGTTTACGGATGTAGTAAGTAAAAGTCTTAAAAGACGGCTGAAACAGACTGCGTTATTCAAACAAGCTGAAATAAGAGAGAGAGAGAGAGAGAGAGAGAGAGAGAGAGAGAGAGAGAGAGAGAGGAGAGAGAGAGAGAGAGAGATGAAGAAGAAGAAGAAGAAG
>CM065736.1:47701495-47708995 GCA_033310375.1 Conus canariensis | reverse complement strand
GTGTGTGTGTGTGTGTGTGTGTGTGTGTGTGTGTGTGTGTGTGTGTGTCTCATCTTCTGTGCCACTTCTGTGGCATTGCATCCACGCCACTTAGTCCAGCTCTATTAACACCGAATGCTCAAAGGCAGACACTTTCATTTAAACACACACACACACACACACACACACACACACACACACACACACACACACACACACGTCAAAGGGAAGCTCTTTCATTGCACCGAATGCTTAAAAGCATGCTCTTTAACATCACAGAGGACTAAAAGGCAGGCTCTTTCATATAAAGAATACTAAAACTAAAAGGCAGGCTCTTTCATAGAATAGAATACTATAAGGCAGGCTCTTTAATATTACAGAAGACTAAAAGGCAGGCTCTTTAATATTATAGAAGACTAAAAGGCAGGCTCTTTCATAGACAGAAGACTAAAAGGCAGGCTCTTTCATATGTATAGAAGACTAAAAGGCAGGCTCTTTCATAGAACAGAAGACTAAAAGGCAGGCTCTTTCATAGAATAGAATACTATAACGCAGGCTCTTTCACAGAATAGAATATTATAAAGCAAGTTCTTTCATAGAACGGAATACTAAAAGGCAGGCTCTTTTATAGAACAGAATACTACAAGGCAGGCTCTTTCACAGAATAGAATACTATAAAGAAGGTTCTTTCATATAATGGAATACTAAAAGACAGTTTGAATACTAAAAGACAGTTTCTTTCATAGAATGGAATACTAAAAGACAGTTTGAATACTAAAAGACAGTTTCTTTCATAGAATAGAATACTAAAAGGCAGGCTCTTTCAAAGAATACAAAGAATAGAATACTATAAGGCAGGGTTCTTTCATAGAATAGAATACTATAAGGCAGGTTCTTTCATAGAATAGAACACTAAAAGGCAGGCTCTTTTATAGAATAGAATAGAAGACTATAAGGCAGGCTCTTTCATAGAATGGAATACTGTAAGGCAGGCTCTTTCACAGAATAGAATACTATAAGGCAGGTTCTTTCATAGAATGGAATACTATAAGGCAGGCTCTTTCATAGAATAGAATACTAAAAGGCAGGTTCTTTCATAGAATGGAATACTATAAGGCAGGTTCTTTCATAGAATGAAATACTATAAGGCAGGCTTTTTCGTAGAATGGAATACTATAAGGCAGGTTCTTTCATAGAATGAAATACTATAAGGCAGGCTCTTTTATAGAATAGAATACTCTAAGGCAGGCTTTTTCATAGAATGGAATACTAAAAAGCAGGCTCTTTTATAGAATAGATACTATAAGGCACGTTCTTTCATAGAATGGAATACTAAAAGGCAGGCTGTTTTACAGAATGGAATACTAAAAGGCAGGCTTTTTTTTTCTTTCTTTTTTTTTTTAGAATAGATTACTTGAAGGCAGGTTCTTTCATAGAATGGAATACTATGAGGCAGGCTCTTTCACAGAATAGAATACTAAAAGGTAGGCTCTTTTAAAGAACAGAATACTATAAGGCAGGCTTTTTCGCAGAATAGAAATCTAAAAGGCATGTTCTTTTATAGAATAGAATGCTTACAGGCAGGCGCGTTTAACTACTCAAGGGCAGGGTCTTGCATGGCAAAAGTATGCTTAAACATAGGCTCTTTGATAGCAAGCAATACTTGAAGGTAGGCTCTTTCCTGGCAAAAGAATGCTTAAATACAGGCTCTTTTATAACAAAAAAAAAAAATGCTTGAAGGAAGGCTCGTTTATAGCAAAGAATGCTAAAATGCAAGCTCTTTTATAGCAAAGACTGCTTACAGGCAGACTCTTACATAGCAAAGAATGCTTAAATGCAGGCTTTTTTTTATAGCAAAGAATGCTAAAATTCAGACTCTTTTATAGCAAAGAATGCTAAAATTTCAGTCTTTAATTGCAAAGAATGCTAAAATTCAGTCTCTTTTATAGCAAAGAATGCTTAAAGGCAAAGCCTTTCATGGCATTGAATGCTTACAGGCAGGCTCTTTGATATCGTGGAATGCTTAATGGCAGGCTCTGTGACAGCACTGAATAATCTGAAGCAGGCTCTCAGCATTAAACGCTTAGAGTCAGAATCTTTCATGACATGAAATATTCATGTTGCGGATGTTGTGGTGCTGTGTGTATGACTGTCTGACTCACTTTCAAAAGTTTGGATGCGTGTAACGATTATTCCCTACACACACCCACACCACACGAACATGGACAGCCAGGCAACACACAAATTAAGTTTCTTTTATATGCTGCCTGAACCATCAAAACAAAACACATCAATATAAATCGGTACAAAATCAATACACGCCACCACCAGCAAGGACATTCAACAAACACAAGGAGCTTCCACCGTCACTCTCAAAACTGACACATTGAGTATTTCTCTTCTAGCAGAGTTCTCACTGGCACCGTCAGTGTGTCCAACAGACACAGTCCATACAGCTGGCTGCAACGAGCCCAAGTCACAGTCTTCACACGGCAAGCAGAGCCGCTCATGAATACAGTTCGAAGTCCCACAGGGAACACACACGCAAAAGATCACGTCGGACTACCGACCTGGCGGGCAGCCTCTCCACGTCGTCTTGACGGAGAATCTTTCAAGTCACAGTCTTCACACGGCAATCTGAGCCGCTCACGAATACAGTTCGAAAATCCCACAGGGTACACCAATACAGAAGATCACACTGGACTACCGACCTGGCGGCAGCCTCTCCACGTCGTCTTGACGGAGAATCCTCAAGTCACAGTCTTCACACGGCAATCTGAGCCGCTCACGAATACAGTTCGAAAATCCCACAGGGTACACCAATACAGAAGATCACACTGGACTACCGACCTGGCGGGCAGCCTCTCCACGTCGTCTTGACGGAGAATCCTCAAGTCATAGTCTTCACACGGCAATGAGCGAGAAACACGTTCGACCCTACACAATACAGAAGATCACAGACTCCCTGACCTGGCGGGCAGCTCTCAGTCGTCTGGACGGAGAATCCTCAAGTCACAGTCTTCACACGGCAATCTGAGCCGCTCACGAATACAGTTCGAAAATCCCACAGGGTACACCAATACAGAAGATCACACTGGACTACCGACCTGGCGGTCAGTCTCTCCACGTCGTCTTGACGGAGAATCCTCAAGTCATAGTCTTCACACGGCAAGCAGAACCCTTTGCTACACAATTCCACTACTGACCTGGCGGTCAGTCTCTCCACGTCGTCTTGACGGAGACAGCGGCTGGGGCACGGGCTGTAACTCCGGATTCGGTGGTAAACAGTACCAGGCCGGACTCAGGGCCTTACCGTGTTTTTTTTTCTTTCTCTCTCTCGTTTTTTTTCCCACGTCATGCTATTATGTAATTTTACGTTGACGTCACAATTTACGTTGACGTCACAATACTTCCCCTCCTCAAATAAAAGAAAAATGACCAATTTATTTTTCGAAGAAATAAACAAACAGCAGAATACAAAGACCCCAGAAATCTCAAATCAGCATCAGAAAACTACAGTTCACACAATGAAAATCACTTCCTAAGGATCAACTAATTCTCACATGAACGGGAGAGAAAATCAGCGAAAACATTCGCTGAACCACGAGAACTCCTGCAACGACAACGTCCATCGCATAATTCTGGAGTTCTTGAAGTTCGACGTTCGCAGGTACGTCAAGGGACGATGATCCCTCTACGGGATAAAGCTGACTCCCCAAAGGAATCTAACAAACTTCTGCACAGCCCAGACAATGTCTAAACATTCCCGCTCAATAGTACTGTATGCCTTCTCACGATCCAGCAACTTTCGACTAGCGAACACGACTGGGTGAAGAACATCATCACTCTCCTGAAGCAATGCAGCACCCAAAACAGAACTAGCATCAGTCCTGAGAACAAAACGATTATCCAACCTAGGTAACAACAGTACAGGTGCAGAAGACAAGATTCCCTGAATCGTCCTCAAAGCTTCAGCACACTCAGGAGTCCAAGAAATAGACCTTCCAGCACGACCAGCATCTTTGATCAAATCAGACAGTGAAGCACTCACCGTGGCAAACCCAAGAACATATCTCCTGCCAAAACTGAGCAACCCCAACAAAGACCTTACCTGCTTCCTGGTAGTAGGAGTGGATATCTTCAAAATCTTATCGACCTTCTTCCTTTCAGGACGCATAGTACCACCTCCAACAACATGACCAAGAAACTCAAGTGAACGAAAGCCTGCCTCGATCTTCGAGGGACGAGCTGTGAGGTTGAAAGACCTCAGACAAGAGAGCACACCCTTCACATAACTATGGTGAGCACCCATGACACACTGTGTACAAGAGTATCATCAAAGAAGTTGATAGCAGAAAACTGATCTAAGCCAGCATACTCATCATACGTGCAAACACTGCAGGAGCTGACACAAGTCCAAAAGGCATCCTGATAAACTGGAATAGACCCATGTGTGTTGTAAAAAGCCGTCTTCGGACTATCCTCGGGCGTAACCATAATCTGCCTGTACACTTTTGCAAGATCTATCTTTGTGACAAACTGAGCATTAGCTAACCTTGCAAAAAGACTCTCAACGTCAGGAATAGGTTCAGGTTCAAAGACCTGAAATCAATACAAAAACGACCGTGCACAGTGGAGCGCCTTGACTGCCTCATACGTCGCAAGATGCGGAGCATCTAAGTCTAAGTAAAGTAGGCCTAAGTCAAGAGGGGAGGAGCTTTCGCTAAAGACGTCATAGTAATAGGCCTAATGACGAGTTGCAAGCCTTGTTTTACTTATCGCTTTTAGATCTCTGTATTTCGGTCAGTGTAGTGCTGTTGTTGATTTATCTCAAGGACATTTATCTCAAGGACATTTATCTCAAGACAAGGAAAGTGAACGTAGGCAGCATTGTTCAGTTTTGTTTTCGGATCGATCGATAATGCGATTGGTATATTCGAGATTATGCTAGAATGTTTACCAGGTCTCCCTAAGTTGCTAGTGCAAAAGTTCGAGAATGTTGTTGAAGCTGATGGAATCACATTCGCATAAGCTTGTCGCGATTTCATTGGTTAAGCTTACCGATATGTAGAATATTCTAGAAAAGAATAGCCTATAAAAGGATGAGAGCTTTGCGACCGGGAGGCTAGTGGTAAGGATTTCGCGCCTTCACCGCGACTGGGAAGTAGAGAGAAATGAGAGTGGTAGAAGGGTTCTGGTCATTGTCGAACACAGAAGTGTTCTAGTCTTGACTGAATTCTAGTCGATGAAAAGCTGCATTAGTAGAATATTGGCTAATGCATGTAGCCTACGATTGAGTTCCTGTGCGACTTATTGAACTTGAGGGTCAGTGAATTTTTATATATATATTATAATATTTATATTTATTATTTTATTATTTTATCCTATATCCTACAACGTTGGTAAATAAAAGGATCCTCTTCGTTTCAATACCGCCTGGTGTATTTTGTCGTCTGCAAGCTGAACACCTACCACAGGATCTACAACGAACTCTCACAAGCTACTGCGCTTACCTGTACATGTTCACTCACCTTGTACAGAGGAAGTCAGCGATCTAGCGTGTGACAGTGGGGCACGTGCTTGTACGTCCGTGTTTGTGTGTACAGGTGAACGCCTGTGTGTACGTTACCATAGTATTCTCTCTCTCTCTCTCTCTCTCTCTCCAGGCTGAACAATCGACGAAAGGAACGCTTAAATGAGACCAGAACAGTCAAGGTGATGTTCTGTTTCTATGAAGCCTCAGTTTGCATTGATCATTGATTTCCTCCGGCTTCCCCCTCCTCCTCCTCCTCCTTCTCCTCCTCCTCCTTCCCTACCACCACCACCACTCCTCTCTCTCTCTCTCTCTCTCTCTCTCTCTCTCTCGTCACATTGATCACATTGATTCCAACGTTTTCGCTCAGAAATCGATGTGTTTGCACATGCGTCGTCGTTCTCAGTAGTAACTGTCTTTGTCATATTCACCATAGGCGCTGTTCTCACACAAAAGAACACTTGTACTCCAGGTTATTTCACCTGTGTTGACTAAAAGCGCGGGAACATTATACCCAAATTTGGCCTGGGGCGGAATCAACGTAATCATGACACGGACCCGGCTATACTTTCCCACAAGACCAAGCGACCTACACTGGCCCAACCACAGACACATGATCTAGCCAATAGAGAATGCCAAAGACGTACAGGAGAGAGGATCGGTGTCTTTCGTCACTGTCCTACTGTTCCTTCACCTTTGTCGGAGTCCCGTTCGCTAGCAAAACTAACTATGCATTTCTGGGCGGAAACAATCGTTCAGTTTGCCCTTTCAGGTCACAACCAGTGCCAGGTTCTTCTTCTTCGTCGTCTTTTTTTCTTCTTCTTCTTTTTTTTTTTTTGGTACCATTTTCTGTGCTACTTCAGCGGAACTGCACCAACGCCGGTCTTTCCGATCCCCACCCCCAACCCCCACCCCCCTCACCCCATCATGTCCACAGCCACAGCCCTACCCGACCCGCTACAGTTCCGTCGCCAGCTTTTTGTTCACTTTAATTAAGCGATGTTGACCCTTTGCCTTCACGTAACTTCTGTCCACGCGCAAACCACCGTGCTTCAAACTTCACCGTTTGACACTGACAGTTGTGATGTGTGCTGAACAAACAGCCACCACTGATCATGAGGCAGAAGGAGAGCCAATCAGATCCACAGGAAGAGGTCAACGCATCCAATGTGCGCAAGAGCACTCTGACTCTCCAAAGGCCAAGATACTGATCCCGTCTACTCCACATCTTTGGAAATACGCACAGAATGACTGTCGGCCATCAAATGTTACTATTTATGGTGTAGGAGGGAAATAATAATGGCGGTATTTAACCTGAGTACCTTTTCATTTCTGGTCTCTAGTCCTTTCAAGAAACCTTTATCTTGTTTTTATCAACGATGATATGGATTATAAACGGAAGGAAGTTGAATCAAAGTGCAGGCTCTTTTTCATGGTGCTTTTTGTACTCCCAGTTCTTATAGAACAGGGAGTGCTTTAGAATGAGAACGAAGAAATGCTGTCTGTGTGTGTGTGTGTGTGTGTGTGTGTGTGTGTGTGTGTGTGTCTGTCTGTCTGTCTGTCCGTCCGTCCGTACGTCCGTGGTCAAAATGTGTTCCACTCGCTCCAGACAAAACTACTGGGCCGATCTTTCTGAAAATTTGTAGGTATGTTCATTATGGGCCACGGATGATGCCCGATGTCTTAGTTTACCCCGTTATAGTCGTTACTAACGGCTGTAACGGCCTGTAACGGTTTTCTTCTTTATGGAATATCTCAGAAAGTACGTGGCCGATCTTTGTGAAAATTAGCAGGTACGTTCATTATGGGTTACGGATGATGTCCGATGTTTCAGTTTACCGTTATAGCCGTTACTAACGGCCCATAATGGTTTTCTTCTCTATGGAAAATCTCAGAAAGTTCTTGGCCGATCTTTCTGAAAATTTGTAAGTATGTTCATTATAGGTCACAGATGATGGCCGATGTTTACCAGAATAGCCATTACGAAC
>CM065736.1:47686495-47696495 GCA_033310375.1 Conus canariensis | reverse complement strand
GAGAGAGAGAGAGAGAGAGAGAGAGAGAGAGAGAGAATGTGTGTGTGTGTGTGAGAGAGAGAGAGAGAGAGAGAGAGAGAGAGAGAGAGAGAGAGAGAGGTGTGTGTGTGTGTGTGTGTGTGGTGCGCGCGCGCGCGCGCGCGCGTGTGTGTGTGTGTGTGTGTGTGTGTGTGGTCTTTATAGTCTATGTTTTCATCTAATTTTTTCATACTCTTTTAATCAGATGGTCTTGTTGTTCTTGTTGTTGTCGCTTTAGGTGTGCGGAGGGGAGTTGTATATCACGCTTTTTTTTTCTTTTTTTTTTTTTTCTCGCATGGCTTGTTGAACAGGCTGGACCTCTCTCTCCAAGCTGCGCCTCTGTGTGTATAGTCTACAGCTTCATCGTGATAACCCTCTTGAAATGTGTGTGTGTGTGTGTGTGTGTGTGTGTGTGTGTGTGTGTGTGTGTGTGTGTGTGTACACGCACGCGTGCGTGCAAATTCGAACAGATGTATACGAAACAAACCATTGGAAATGATTCTCCCAGCCAGACATTTTTCCAGAGTACTTTGACATTACAGCTGACCATGTCCGTCCTAATGTATATGCCATCCTTACAGGAATTTAAACATCAACATTCTTTTCACCATGCTCTTGCTCGGACTTGAAGTTGTTTCGGATGATGATCAGTTACGGTTACATTTTTGACAGTCCGATTTATTGTTTTCTAGTAATGCCGGTCTCTGTAAATCTTAAACATGATTTTGGGTTTTCAAAAGCAGTGTATTTTTTCTGTTTTGTACCTGAATTTCAAAATTTTTACTTGAACATGTTTTAATGAAGCATTTCTTTTCCTGTTTTACATTTCAAAATAAAGAATTTTTCGTAGCAGGAGAAATACCGCCAGGATAAGACCTATACAGAGCACAACTGTTGGCATGTGACAGGGTTGTCTACTCTCCCCTACCCTTTTCAACATTTTTCTGGAAAGAATCATGTCTGATGTAGCGTGCTACAAGACCACCTTGGGAAAAAAGTGAGTATTGGCAGCAGGACTGTCACCAGTCTAGGTTTTGTCGATGACACCAGCGGGAGGACCGTCACCAACCTAGGTTTTGTCGACGACATCAGTGGCAGGACCGTCACCAACCTAGGTTTTGTCGACAACACCAGCGGGAGGACCGTCACCAACCTAGGTTTTGTTGATGACACCAGCGGGAGGACCGTCACCAGCCTAGGTTTTGTCGATGACACCAGCGGGAGGACCGTCACCAACCTAGGTTTTGTTGACGACATCAGCGGCAGGACCGTCACCAACCTAGGTTTTGTCGACAACACCAGCGGGAGGACCGTCACCAGCCTAGGTTTTGTCGATGACACCAGCGGCAGGACCGTCACCAACCTAGGTTTTGTTGATGACACCAGCGGGAGGACCGTCACCAACCTAGGTTTTGTTGATGACACCAGCGGGAGGACCGTCACCAGCCTTGGTTTTGTCGACGACACCAGCGAGAGGACCGTCACCAGCCTTGGTTTTGTCGACGACACCAGTGGTTGGACTGTCACCAACCTAGGTTTTGTCGATGACACCAGCGGGAGGACCGTCACCAACCTAGGTTTTGTCGACGACACCAGCGGCAGGACCGTCACCACCTAGGTTTTGTCGATGACACCAGCGGCTGGACCGTCACCAGCCTAGGATTTGTCGACGACACCAGTGATTGGACCGTCACCAACCTAGGTTTTGTCGACGACACCAGCGGCAGGACCGTCACCACCTAGGTTTTGTTGATGACACCAGTGATTGGACCGTCACCAGCCTAGGTTTTGTCGACGACACCAGCGGGAGGACCGTCACCAGCCTAGGTTTTGTCGATGACACCAGTGGGAGGACCGTCACCAACCTAGGTTTTGTCGATGACACCAGCGGCAAGACCCTCACCAACCTAGGTTTTGTCGATGACACCAATGGCTGGACTGGGCAGGAAGAACGTGCTCGGCCAACAAAATGCTTGGACAAAATGCTTGGGCAAAACATCTACAGCAGCATATGGTGTGAAAATCCATCAATGAAGAAAATACTAAATTCATAACAAACAAAGCATCAAAACAGACACATCAAAACATGTGGTCACAAACCAGTAAGCGCCTTTTAGCACCTGAAAGCAGTTGTGGTCGTTGAAAAGTACATACCCGAAGCCCTCTCCAGAATGGCCAAAGCGTCATCAGCGCTCTCAAATCATAAGACCACATAGAATACCATCTAATTCAAAGTCAGAACGATGCACACACTGATTCTATCAATCTTTCTCTGTGCTTGTTAAACGTGGACCCTGACAGCCGATCCACAAAGAAAAATCCAGGCATTTGAAATTAAATGATACTGCAGAATCCTACGCATCTTCTTCCAAGACTGTGTCATTAATGAGGACGTGGGCAAAAGAATCGAGGCAGCCAAAGGTCCTTTTGCAGACATGCTGACGACAATCAAGAAACAAAAAGTGAAATGCACACAAATAGTTGTTTGACTGCAGGACCTGGATCAATAAGACAACTTGCCTGGGGTATGGTAGCAGGTCCTTGAGGAAGAGGTGGATGAGGGCGCTTCGGTTTAAAACCTTCTTTGCTCAGAGGGACAAGTGGGAATGGGTGACAGTGGGCAGGGAGAAATGGGGAAGTGAGGAAGTGAGCACTGCCAAAAAGCTGAAAAGTGAATACTGCTTGAAGATGAAAAGTGTTCAGCAAGGATTGAGGGGGAAGGAAGGAGAGAGTTGGAAGGGATGAGGGGCGGGGGGGGGGGGGGGGGGGGGTATAGAAGGAGAGGGCAGGGTGGGGAAGAAGAGAGAAATGGGTTAAGAGCAGAAGGACCGGGGGGGGGGGGGGGGGGGGATAAAGTAAATAAAAATAGTAATAATAATGTTAAGAGACAAAATCAAGATAAGTAAGAACAAAGGGCTGTTATAGAGGAAAGTCAGTGTTTGATATTGATTCCATTTGGGTGGATAGTGCCAAGTTTGTGAATAAGGAGGGACTCTTGTTCTTTACGTCTTATAGAGGAAGATGAATTTTGCCAGACTGCAGCAATCTGCATGTGGGAGAGGTTGTGGCCGGAAGAACAGAAATGGTTTGCAATTGGTGTATTGTAACCGAGACGGACTGCTCGTAGGTGTTCTGTGAAACGGTCGTTGAGGGTTCTGTAGGTTTCTCCAACATACAGGAGGCCACAGAAGGAGCAAGAAAGAATGTAAACTACATTGCGGGACTGACAAGTGAAAGGGTTGCGTATGGAAATTTTGCCTGAGGGGCCACAGATGGTTGTAGAAGAGTTTAGGTGAGGACAGGTTTTGCATTTGGGTTGCTTGCATGGAGAATTGCCAGGTGGTGAGACTGTGTTTGTGGACAATTTTGAATGCACAAGAAGATCTCTGAGGTTGGTGTCACGTTTGTAGGCAACTAGTGGAGGCTGGGTGAAAATGTGTTTCAGGGAAGGATCAGTCTGCAGAATGTGGTAGTTCTTCATAAGGATGTTTTTGATGGCGAGGTTGTGAGGATGGAAGGTGATAGCAAGAACAGGCCTGTCGTCTGATGAAGGAGTGATCTTTTGCTTAAGAGCAGTGTTTCTGGGAATTCTAGAGGCCCTTTGTAGGGCTTCTTGGCAAATGGGTTCAGGGTATCCACGTTCAAGGAAAAATGAGATCATCAGGGTAGATTGTTTGGCGAAATCGTCATCATCGCTGCAGATGCGTCGCAAACGAAGTAGTTGAGAGAAAGGAATGCTTGTTTTGGTGGAAGCAGGGTGACTGGAGGAGTACAGAAGGTATGAATGCGAGTCGGTGGGTTTGTAATGAACAGATGTGGTGAGGTAGGGTGAGTTGGGACAGACAGAGATTTTGATGTCAAGGAAGGAAATGGTAGTCTGAGTGATTTCAAAAGTGGATGAAATCCACTGACGAAGTCAATGAAGTTTTTCAGATCTTGGATTGGACAGGAGGCTGCACCGAGGCAATCGTCAATGAAGCGACGGAAAAAGTCTGGGAAAGTGCCTGTGTATTGTGAGAAGATCTTTTCTTCAATGTAGCCAACAAACAGGCAGGCGTAACCAGGACCCATCCTGGTGCCCATGGCAACGCCGCAATTTTGTTGGAAATGGTATGGTCAGCTCCCACGATCACCAGTCATGCAAAAACAACTTTACATTTCGCTGTACTTACATTATTAAAACAAACAAACAGACAGACAGACAGAAGGAGCAGACATATTATATATGTTGATAGAATCCTGTGCACTTGTATGATTTAAGACCGTTTTAATCCCTTGAATATTTTCGATCGTGATAACAGTGTGATTGCACCATGTTGTGAAGGTTCTCAATACAACAGGACCTTACTCTCACCTCTACGTTACATAAACTGACCTCTGATTGGCAGAATCGGTGTCAGTGTTCAGTGCTTCCCTGTTGTATGACGCCGCCAGTATGCTGTACGTACATGTATTGTTTGGTGCCGACGAAGTTATCTGTTTACTATTCCTTCATCCGCATACCTCGGAATCATCGAAGATACAGGAATCGTGATGAGTTTTGTTCACACTGGTTGGACTGTTTCCATGATCTTGGATTTCTTGATTTATTTACATTTGCCATCATCGCTCTACCAGTCTGCACTGATGTTGTGTGCTTTGTATACTAGCCTTTAAGTCTATGTCGTCAATACACAAACTGGACCTAAAGTTAACTATTTGATCGGCAAAACATTATTCCAAAGCTGCTCCTGTTTGTTGGTCCTGTGTTGTGTAGTGATGAACACCTTCTAACTTGTTCAGTTGGTACCTAGCTTCTCACCCTGCCTCACACACACACACACACACACACACACACACACACACACACACACACCAGCACGGGCTTAGCTCTCGGCTTCAGTTGAGACGTGCAGTGATGTAATCACATTATTGTGCCCATCACCACGCTTTGCGTGAACTTGCTTTGTTACACACTGTTTGCCGTTCAGTTCACACGTGCAGTGAACCATCGCGACAGTCTCGGCTTAGAAGAATTACTGTATCGCCAAACGAAAAAAAAGAAAGAAGAAAAACCAGACAAATTACAAAACATCGTGAAAGCACTCTTTTTGAAATCTGTTTGTTCTTTCTGCATGCTGTCAGCTCACCTTCAAACTGTCAGCCCAGCTATGTTTGTACCACCTTCATAGCAGCTGCGTTACTTGTTAGATTCAATATTTCAAACTGTCAGCCCAGTAATGTTTGTACCACCTTCATGCGCTTTGGGCTCTCGCGAGGTAAAGCGCTCTATAAATATCCTTCTACATTACATTCATAGCAGCTACGTTACTGGTTAGATTCAATATTTCAAACTGTCAGCCCAGTTATGTTTGTACCACCTTCAAGCAGCTACGTTACTTGTTAGATTCAATATTTCAAACTGTCAGCCCAGTAATGTTTGTACCACCTTCATGCGCTTTGGGCTTTCGCGAGGTAAAGCGCTCTATAAATATCCTTCTACATTACATTCATAGCAGCTACGTTACTGGTTAGATTCAATATTTCAAACTGTCAGCCCAGTTATGTTTGTACCACCTTCATAGCAGCTACGTTACTTGTTAGATTCAATATTTTTATAGTTTGGTTTATGATGGCCATGTTGTATGAAAACTACAGTTTATCTTATGTACATTTATCGATGTCATAACCGTTGGTGCAGCTACTAATATTATTCATAGTTATTTATTCATAGCCTCACTTCGCTTCTCGACGTGTGGGCTCAGTTGTTGATCTATTTATCAGTTTGCATACAGTATACGTCCTCTACTTAGACTAATTGTGGTTGATGGCATACAAATACGGTACTTTCAAATAAGTGGTGGCAAAGGCTGCGCTCTTGGCCCATTCTAGATTAAGCGGTGTGTATCTGACTTGCATCATCAACAAGAAACTATACGTTGTGATAAGAGTGACCATATAATCAGTGCTTTGGCTAAACCCCCTGTACCAGTCCACTTGCCACGTTATTTACATACTTTATTCTGTGTCTTTTAGTAGGCTGTAAATAAAACACTATAGCTTGCAGACTGGGCTCCGCCTAAATGACTATAATCCATGTGAACGATTTGAGACTTTCCATAAATTTGAGCCAGCATTTAATGTTAAACTATTAATACCCCCCCCCCCCCCCCCCCCAACTATTTCCTTTGTTTTGGAGGATTTTCACCGATGAAATAAAAATCTTTAAATATATGACCTTCCCCTTAGCTGACGTCACATTTCAGGCCTTTGCATTCACCCGTGACCCTATCTTTGCGCCAGCTTGAATCGCCAAATGGTCCCATTCCTTCGATTTTCATTTGTCTGCTTGGAACCACCTGGTTTGTGCCTTGATGGCCATATGAAAGAAAAGACACAAGAAAAACTTTCAACACAATCTGATGGCGCCAGTCTCTAGATACTCAGCAAGGCCTTGGAGCATTCATTTTTGGTGTGCAGCCATCAGCAAAACCTGTTGAGCTATTTATAGAGCAAAACAGCGGTCGCATGCTGAGCGGAGTGTTGTAGTGCGTACTGTTCCAGTACACCATGCTGATCGACCCGTGTTCGGAGAGAGGGTTTACTATAAGAGCCGTGACCGGGAAAAAAAATCGACCTAGTTTTCTTTTGTGGTGCGGACCTCTCTCTCTCTCTCTCTCTCTCTCTCTCTCTCATACAACCTCGCTGTCAGTTGACCTGCGTCATCACGCATTATTATCCCTTCGAAGCATGACTGAAAACGACAACAAATCAAAATATTAGACCATTCAAAGAAGGACTTCAAATTTGTCATCTTGATATCCAACACGCAGTTAATAAGACTTCCGATATATCGACACTGATATGGAGTCATTGAAAATCCTTCCATGTGATAGTGCTCTCTGATCAGTCAAGATTAACGGATCATATTAGTGACAATGCTGTACACTTTCCAGGATACAACACTATCTGAAAAGACCGTATGCAAGCAGTTGAGATGGGTCCTCTTCTCGACATTGGAGAAACCCTTACCCTCAAACGATTTGTTCACAAAAAACAAATGGGAATAGAATCAGTTTGGATAGAAGTTAAGGTTGATGAAAAAAAACCTTGAGTTTTAATCGATTGTGTTACAGGAACTCAACAGAAAGAGTAAAGTGAGTAGACAAATTCATTATGATGATGGACGCAGCCTTACTATAATCCAAGGAGGTCATCGTACTTGTGGACTTAAGGACAGACCTTCTAAAAATGCAGAACCAATGTACCGAAACAGCCAATCTATTCAATCTGCATCAGGTCATCGAATCTCCGCCTAGAGTCACGCCAAATTCAACTCCACATGTGAACTGTTTGAGGACGATACTACAATAAGCTTACGCACAGCTACTTATTCTGTGGTAAGAGTAACAAGTTTCTATAGATTGTAGGATACTGTGACGGGATGCTTAAAACAAACAGCCAGCCAGCCAGCCAAACAAACAATTAACAACGCCCCCAAACATTAACCACTTTCTTCATATAGAATTCACTTCTGTTAATACAGCTTGCTAGATTATCATCGCAATGTCCTTGGTCGTCATCATCGTCATCATCATCATCATCATCATAATTATTATTATTGTTATTATTATGATTATGATGATGATATTGTTGTTGTTATTGTTGCTGTTATATTGTTGCTATTGTTGTTGTTGTTGTGGCCAGCTGAACAAGTTAAACATGTTTCTCTGGCGAATTGATAAGAATAAGTAGTGGGACTTGTTCCGTAAGCCCTTTGGCCTTTACAATGTCCCTTCTTTACATGCACATGTGGGTCTGGCTATTGCATGCGTTTACTTATAATCTATTGTCTCAGTCAAAATCAAACGTTTGAGTAATTCTTTTAGAATCATTGTCAAGGAGGACTTAAAGGGGTGCAGATTCTGTGCTGATTTGGTTATATTTGTTTAGTGCATTCCAAGAATGAACAGCTCGATTAGTATATGAGCATGTTCTTAAATTCAGACGTGAATGTTCAGGGTACAAATATTTATCTGATCCTCTGATAGATGGTACTGGATGCCTTTAAAAAAAAAAAGGAGTCAGGATTTATATGATCAATGTTATCAGTTATTTTATACATCTGTATCATGTCTGCTCTAAAGCGGCGGGTCGACAACAACACCAGTGTCACCTGCAAAATAAAAAGCAATCAAATGTTGATAGACATGCGCGGTGAAAAAGATCGATCGACAAAATACATTCTCATCTGCACACATAACTCTTGGACTGCAACCTACAACACTGACCTAGCCTATTTATAAGTCTGATTTCTTTTTACCGCTGGTTGACTTCAAAATGTTTGGACACGTCTTCTTATCAGATCAAGGCTTTAGCGATCTATTCTTTTTTTTCTGCTACATCTATCGTATGTTTGTTTTCTAAGAGTACGCAGCGTTGGTTAGATGACTGACTATCCGCCAGTTTTACATTTTCAAGAAGGCGTATTTTGATAAGAGAGAGGAGAGAGAGAGAGAGAGAGAGAGAGAGAGAGAGAGATTTGTTTTCTTGGCGTGCTAGGCAACTCTGTTTTCAATGCAGGAAGCGATCGAGCCACGTGACCATCCCCACATCGCGAGCAATAATTCGTCTGCCGGCCTCTGAGTGAGGAAGTGGTTCACAATGGAAGTTGTAAACGAAACACTTTCGGCGAAAATGGCCAGTGAAGATGACAGTGCGAAATCTTTTGACAATGTTGATTGCTCGTACGGTGTTTACGGAGTTTTTGTCATTGTCATTTTCTTCCAGATCGTCAACTTGATCATCAAATGTGTGGGACGTCCGAAGTCATTACGCGCAGATGAATGGAAGTGGAGAAATCTTACCATATCTTGGTTGCACGCGCTGTTCAGCGTGGGTTTGAGTGCCACAAGGTAAGCCTTGCAACAGTTTTCTCATTTCCCCCATTAAAAAAAAAAAAAAAATTTAAGCTAGACCAAGTACCAACATGCACTGCTCGTTTATTTTACTTTTTTTTTTTTTTTTTACCCCACCCATTTCATCAAAATAAGTGTCGGATTTAATGCGTGAAACGACGGAAGCGAAGAGGCGTACTTCAGTCTGGACTAGGCTAGCCTAATCCCTTTAGAAATTACTTGAATGATTCGAGATCACAGTCGGTTTTAAGATGTCAGACCAGACGACTTCAAACACGGAAACCACGTACACTGCATTATGATGACTTGGAAATAAAGATTAGAGGTAGTTTTAGCAGTTTAAACCTTTTATTATCACAGTTGAGTGACAACATTTCGATCCAGCAGTAACTTGAGTAAGGTGCGATAAGTACACAACTTCGCTGTGAATCTGACGATCACTCAAGCAAGATCTGTGTAGGTGATCTCTGCCGCAGTCGAATGCCAGCTGTTAGCATCGAATTATCTGGAGAGGTTTTGAGTCAAAGTTTTGAAGGATATCGAACGATGCGTCAGACACTTGTAGAGAGAGGAGCCCGGGCAGGGGTGAGGATGGGTGGGGTGGGAGGGGATGGTGGAGAAGATATATCACAGAATATGTGTGGGTGGAGGTGAGAGGATGGGGGTGGGGACTGTCTGTGGTGTGTGTGTGTGTGTGTGTGTGTGTGTGTGTGTGTTGTGATTTTGTAAAAGGCAAACAGTGAGGTGATCAGGGAATCCACGTCTCAGTAAAATGGGGTTATTTGAAAAACAGGGCGAAATTTTGTCGCCTTGGCTTCTTTACATGTTGAATGGTGTTCAGAAATGCGGTATTGAGGGGCTGCATTAAAAATCTCACCCACCTCAGCGTTGCCAACATCGTCCAAATCGTCACACTCACACACCAACTCTCCCATCACCCCATTTTATTGAGACGTGGATGCCCTGATCATCTCACTGTTTGTTTGCCTTTTACAAACTCACACACACACACACACACACACACACACACACACACACACACACACACACACACTGACTTGGGGGTGAATACAGTCCATAGTATG
>CM065736.1:47666495-47673995 GCA_033310375.1 Conus canariensis | reverse complement strand
CTGAGCTACTAATGTGAGACCTTTTGGATAATGGAAACCTTTGAGCTGAGCTAACAGAATTAAGCCACTAAAGGGAAATTCTTGTGTCTGCTGTTGCCTGATCATCTGTGCCAGTTCTGAAAATAGACAGCCTCATTTTCACAGTACAGGTCAGCCATTTGGAAGGGTGTAGAGCTTTTGTGCCCATTTTGTCAGTTCAGAACTAGTGCCATGTGGAGGTGGTCAGATGATGTGAAATGTGATTACCATACACATGGCGCATAACAAAACTATGCATGCGGTCAGCACCTTGCACGCTTTCTAGTTAGGACATCACGCAGAGCATAGCCATAGGCTGAGTTTAGCTAGTTTTCATTGATTTTTACGTGAACATAAAGTTACATTTCAAAATTAAGAACTTTTAATTGTATATGTTCATAAGCACAGGTGCATCAATGAAGAATATGTAGTTTCATGAAAAAAGAAAGAAGGAAATGCACTAGATTTGTGTGTGTGTCTGTGTGTGAGACGTGAGAATGGTGTAATTTGTGTTGTCATGACAGTGTCCTGAGCAGTTAGTGGTTAATGGATGATGACTGGAGTGGCTCACTAACGGACCAGCCATTATTATAGCTCAGTGGTGAGCATGATTTTCAGGTTTGGACGTTTTTATTCATAATAGAGGCATTTCATTTGTCGCATCTTTTTACTACGACCAGCTGCTAACCACAGAGTGCTATGGGCTCAGATGGGAGGACTGGAACCACACAGTCAAGATTCACCCCCCCCCCCCCCCCCTAATGGACGGATCTCTGAAAGTTATGCTCAGATTTTCTGAACATTGCTGCAAGTGTCTGTATAGTGTATGCATAGCCGCCAACTCTCCTAAATTTTTCTGGAATATCTCTTGAGAAATCATTCCAGAAATCCCGAATTGAGAGAAAACAAAAAATCCAGAATTTCAAGATTTTGTTTACAAATGTGGGTTGAGGGGGAGGGAGTTATTTTTTGATAGGGGTGATCAAGTATTGCAGAATACTTCCGAAATGATGTTACGTTTGTATTGGCAACCATGTGTATGGAAAATGAGAGGTTTTTTTTTAACCTCCCACAATTACTGAATGACACATAAGGTGGTTAGACCTGCTTTCAGTCAAATGCGAAGCTGCCCCCTCTTCACTCGATCCACCCCTGGTTTTCAACTTTTGACGGTTCAGTTGTGCTGTGTCTCTCGGGTTTGGTTGATGGTGAGGTATTTCTGTGCCACTTGAAAAGTAAGTGTAGAGTGTAACTGTAAGCGTGGTCACAGTGTCTGAGCAGACTGGAACTCTATGGCACCACGTCTTCATCATTTTGATCTTCATTCTTCCACAGAAACAGTCACATTATTCACAGGCAAGTCAGTTGCCCTTTCTTCAGCGGATTTTCTTGTTTGTTTGTTTGTTTGTTTTTTCCCCATGCTGGGTTTCCTCAGTTTTCAACTGATTTCCTCTTTTAGCTGCTGGGAACCTTCAGAACGCCATCCCCACTCCCTGACATTTTGACTACTGATAATACAAAATGTGAATGAAAAATGGTTGAAAATACGTTGAAAGCAGCAGATCCAGTATTTCATGATGTGGAAAGGTGCTCTAGAGTACAGTCTGTTTTGTTGCTTTTGTTTTTTTTTTCACCTACTTCCATAGAACCTTCTAATCCTTTCCACTGCAGTCATAATTGTTTTTTCTTTTTTCTTTTTTTTTTTTTTTTTAGAATAGCTTCAAGAAGTTGGCTTGCCTTGAGTTTGGAACCTCTTCATGTCCAGCGTTCATGGTGACCTCTGATGTGACCTAACCAAGGCGCAGACTTGGAGAAGCAGTCACAACAGGAGTTGTCAGTCTCAGTGCAGTACGTCTTTCCTCTGGCGGGTTGTCCCATGACCACCTGATATTTGAACGTGCTTTCTAGACGACAGAGGCTGCGACAGTTATATTAACTGTAGTTGTGGCTGTGGATAGTGAGTCAGAATGAGCAGGCCTGGGAGGCATGCTTCTGATGTGGCATGGAACGTGAAGGAAGGATGTGTGGGGGGGGGGGGGGGGGGGGGGGGGGGACTGACTCACTAACCCATGTGATGATGATCTGTTGCAGTCTGGTCACACAGTCGGAGGTGCTATGGGATCTGCATCACTACAAGTCCAACTTGATTCTCTTCCTCCTGACATTTTCCACAGGTCCTGCTGCTCCTCTTCTTCCTTCCTCTTTTTGTCTTGTCTCTCTTCAGTTCCTGTGATGTAAGATCGTAATCTGTGTCTTACATTGTGTGTGTGTGTGTGTGTGTGTGTGTGTGTTGTCAGTACAAAAATATACTTTTAATCTGACGATAAATGGTTTCAGTCAGTCATGTGTGTGTTGTGTGTATGTGTATGTGTGTCTCTGTGTGTGTGTGTGTGTGTGTGTCTGTGTATGTGTGTGTGTGTCTGTGTGTGTGTGCGTATGTGCATGGGCATGTGCGCATGTGTATGTGTGAATGTGTGTGCGAGTGTGTGTCTGTTGTTTGTATAATCATGTTTTGATGCATACATTGTATTATTTAGCATTAGGTTCGAAGACTAGTAACGGCAACTATGAAAAATGGCTAAATAAGCCAATACTTTTACCGTTATGAAATGGAAGAATCATTGTCATTGTCAGTGTCATTGTCTCTCTGCTGTCATTCCTCTCTGGATCTCTCCCTTTCCTCCTCCTTCTTTCTGCGTGTTTGTCTTTCTGTGTCTCTCTGTCTTTCTCTCTGTCTCTGTCTACAAGCCTGCCTCTCTGTCTGTCTGTGTGTCTGTCTCTGTCATTCTCTCTCTCTTTGTCTGTCTCTTTGTCTCGCTCTGTCTCTTTGTCTGTCTGTCTCATTGTCTCTGGTAATTTTGATCGCGGGAGGGGTGGGGGTCGGGGAGGGGGGGGGGGGGGGGTTGGTGATGGGGGTGTGAAATTCAGTTAAGGAAGAATCCAGAAACTAGGTAAGTCTGTCGGTTTTACCATCACCTTGAATAATGTACATCACTTTGGATTTGTGCACTTTTTATTTCTTTTACTTTCACCTCCATCCTTTCTAGAGTTCCTTTTTCTCAAACTAAACGATAGGAAGATCAGTTTTTTTTTCTCATTATTTGTAACCTTGTAAAGTGCTTGTCTGGTTAAACTAGCCATTAGGCAATGTTGAAGGGAAATAATTGATTGATTGTTCAAGAGCTGAATGGTGGTGGTGGTGCAGGTTACTTTCTCTACGACTTCCTGGACATTGCCTTCAATGGCATGATGGTGGCCATGTGGGAGGTCCAGCTTCATCATGTGGCTGTAAGTCTTCCCTGCTTCTGTGTCTTTGTTTGAAAACAGTATTGATGTGTTCATCATGTGGCCATGTCTTCCCTGCTTCTGTGTCTGTTTGAAAACAATATTGATGTGTTCATCATGTGGCCGTAAGTCTTCCCTGCTTCTGTGTCTTTGTTTGAAAACAGTATTGATGTGTTCATCATGTGGCTGTAAGTCTCCCCTGCTTCTGTGTCTTTGTTTGAAAACAATATTGATGTGTTCATCATGTGGCCGTAAGTCTTCCCTGCTTCTGTGTCTTTGTTTGAAAACAATATTGATGTGTTCATCATGTGGCCGTAAGTCTTCCCTGCTTCTGTTTGTTTGAAAACAGTATTGATGTGTTCATCATGTGGCCGTAAGTCTTCCCTGTTTTTTTTAAAAAACAATATTGATGTGTTCATCATGTGGCCGTTAAGTCTTCCCTGTTTTTTTTTAAAAACAATATTGATGTGTTCATCATGTGGCCGTAAGTCTTCCCTGCTTCTGTGTCTTTGTTTGAAAACAGTATTGATGTGTTCATCATGTGGCCATAAGTCTTCCCTGTTTTTTTTTTAAAACAATATTGATGTGTTCATCATGTGGCCGTAAGTCTTCCCTGTTTTTTTTTAAAAACAATATTGATGTGTTCATCATGTGGCCATAAGTCTTCCTAGCTCGTGTGTCTTTGTTTGAAAACAGTATTGATGTGTTCATCATGTGGCCGTAAGTCTTCCCTGCTTCTGTGTCTTTGTTTGAAAACAGTATTGATGTGTTCATCATGTGGCCACAAGTCTTCCCTGCTTCTGTGTCTTTGTTTGAAAACAATATTGATGTGTTCATCATGAGGCCACAAGTCTTCCCTGCTTCTGTGTCTTTGTTTGAAAACAATATTGATGTGTTTATCATTAGAGTCATCATATTACTGGTTTTAGTAAGCTGTATTGCTGGCAAATGATTGCAAAGCCAAAGCAACCAGTTCTGTGAAAAAAAACCATCTCACGTTCAGCAGCTTTGATTTGAATTTTAACTGAGCCTCACTGAAAGTGAAACAATGTGGAGGGGTGCCAAATATGAAACAGTGTGGAGGGGTGTCAAATGTGAAGATGTGGAAGGGTGTCAAATGTGAAACAATGTGGAGGGGTGTCAAATGTGAAACAATGTGGAGGGGTGTCAAATGTGAAACAATGTGGAGGGGTGCCAAATGTGAAACAATGTGGAGGGGTGCCAAATGTGAAGATGTGGAAGGGTGTCAAATGTGAAACAATGTGGAGGGGTGTCAAATGTGAAACAATGTGGAGGGGTGCCAAATGTGAAGATGTGGAGGGGTGCCAAATGTGAAAATGTGGAGGGGTGCCAAATGTGAAACAATGTGGAGGGGTGCCAAATGTGAAGATGTGGAGGGGTGTCAAATGTGAAACAATGTGGAAGGGTGCCAAATGTAAAACAATGTGGAAGGGTGCCAAATGTGAAAGAATGTGGAGGGTGCCAAATGTGAAACAAGGTGGAGGGGTGCCAAATGTGAAGATGTGGAGGGGTGCCAAATGTGAAACAATGTGGAGGGGTTGTCAAATGTAAAACAATGTGGAGGGGTGTCAAATATAAAACAATGTGGAAGGGTGCCAAATGTGAAAGAATGTGGAGGGGTGCCAAATGTGAAACAATGTGGAGGGGTGTCAAATGTGAAAGAATGTGGAGGGGTGTCAAATGTGAAAGAATGTGGAAGGGTGCCAAATGTGAAAGAATGTGGAAGGGTGTCATATTTGAAACAATGTGAAGGGGTGCCAAATATGAAACAGTGTGGAGAGGTGCCAAATATTTCTTTAAAGAAAAAAAAAAGAAACCACAACAACAACAACAACAACAACAACAACAAACCGTCCAACCCAGCTATGCATAACTGGCTCAGTTTGAATCAGAGATCAGATAAGTTTCATGGATTTTTAATGTCCGTTAATGTTTTTCCTTCCCAATGTGAGTGTCAACAATGGTTGTCTGCATACGGCATGGTTTTACATGAGGATGCCGGGGTGGGGGGGGGGGGGGGTGCTTTGATACAGAACCACCACCACCACCACCCCCCCCCCCCCCCCCCCCCCTCTGTCTGCCTTCCTCATGAAGCTGAAGCAGCTGCAACCAGAGTTCACAGTTTGTAATGTGGACATGACAGACGGAAAAGCCAAAGTTTGGGGATAGTGGATATGAATGTTTTGACCTTCTGCCCAGTGGAGCTGTGTCACTGCAGACAGCGCTTTCTGCATTATGTCTGGTTCAACAAAGCCACTCTGCAATCTTAAGGTCATCCCTGAACAATCTGGCATGAAAAAGCACACACTCGCACATTCACACACACCGCGCGCGCATACACACACACACACACACACACACACACACACACACACACACACACACACACACACACACACGCGCGCGTGCGCGCACACACATACTCACACACACATACACACACACACACACCCTATACATACTCACTCTTACACACACTCACACACACGCGTGCGTACACACACACACACACACACACACACACACTCACACACACACACACACACACACACCACACACACACACACACCGCACACACACACACAGCACACACACAGCACACACACACCACCACACACACACACACACACACACACACACACACACACACCACACACTCCACACCACACACACACACACACACACACACACATGCACACACACACAACACACACACACACACACTTTTTTATAAAGACTTCAAGACAGTATTTCTGTGCCCTCTGTTGACTTCCCAACATTCAAGTGAAGTCTTAAGCATCCTTAACAAAGGCCGCAGTCACAGAAATTATACACAGGACTGTTTAATGCGACAGAGTTTTCCTGACAATCTCTTTGTCTTGCTTTGGACCGCTTTTTGGCTTTTTGTTGTTGTTGCAAATTTCAAAAAGAAAAGGTATTACTTGCACTACAAGATACAGACAAACAGATTACAGGACAAAACACAATGCATTTCGACCTCCTGGATCTTCTTCAGGCAAAAGCAAACAACATTTTGGGCAATGAGTCGTAGCCACGAGACCCTTTTCTTTAATTGTCTCATCTTTGTTGTTAATACATATATCCATCAGCTTCAAATCATGCGTAGTGTGGTCTCAAAACTTAGTGGATGTGGTGTAGCGTATATGGACTAGTTCGCACGCAGTGACGCCTCCTTGATGAAACTGAAACTGAATTGGGCAATGAAAACGAAGAAGGAGAAACCACTTATTTTCTCATATTCTGCGCAAAATGGCTGTTGGATGAAAACGAGGCCATTAGGAAGGGGATCATGGGAGTTGAAACAGTAATGATGACAATAATAATAATGGTAACAATGGCGGTAATAGTGATTACAGTGGTTAATGAAAATAATAAGAGGAAGGATACTGGGTAATCTTTGTCATTTATTTTTTTTTTTTTTAATTAATAGTGGCTAAACACTGAAGGGGAGAAAGAAAAAGGGGGTGGAGGGTAGTAAAACAGTAGGGTTGGTTGGTTTGTTTTGTGATGATTGTTTAGTGGTATGATATGTTTGTGATGGTAGTGGTTATGGTAGATTGATGACAGTGCTTAGTGGTGAGGAATGGAAATGATACATTTTTTGCGGTCAGTCCATTGGATATGAACAGTGCGATAAATTAAATGTCTTCATTGCTCGGTGCATTCTCACTCAGTACTTGGCTCCTGCCCCTGAAAGCAGATCATAGCTGACTTACATGGAACGTAAAACTTTGAAAATGATTGTATAAAGCATGCACGCAGTGATAAGCCTGCTTTCACTGCAGCATTTCAGGATTTGGTCTTCTGACAAGGGCAGCAAAGACTGTGAAAGTGCAATAATGTCTCCGTGAAACAGAAGACCAGGCTCACACATGGCTTAGTTTATATTCCATCTCTGTGCATCAGTGCAAACCATGGAGCCCCACAGGGAGTATAGAAAGAAGAATTTAAGCCCTAGAATTGAGGTGGTACTGCAAGGTGCTACATCAGACACTGGTCATATCACAATGACCAAGTGAAAGAAGAATTTAAGCCCTAGAATTGAGGTGGTACTTGCAAGGTGCTACATCAGACACTGATCATATCACAATGACCAAGTGAAAGAAGAATTTAAGCCCTAGAATTGAGGTGGTACTTGCAAGGTGCTACATCAGA
>CM065736.1:47631495-47658995 GCA_033310375.1 Conus canariensis | reverse complement strand
GGGTATGCCAGAACTTGTTAAACCGTAGATAAATCAGGTTTACTCGAAAAAGATAATGTAAGGTAAAATCAGATTAAAAGAAATGAGGGTGGTCTTTTTTTCCCCTTTTTTTAAAAAAAAAATAAGAGGAAGCTTTCTTTTTAGGATTGGGGGTGGGGAGGGGGATATTGCTTTTACCAGTCTTTGTGTATGTTTTTGATGTTGTCAGACGATATCAGAATCAACTACTACCTACTGTTCTATTAACCAAAAATGCTATGCCCTCTGTGTTGAATTATGCTAAGGATTTGCTTAAATGTGCGAATAGATAACACAACTTTTTCAGTGGGATGATTTTGCTTCCTAACTTTTTTCTCATAAACAGTGGCTGTTTCATCGTACAAAAGACTTTTTTTCAGCATTGTTTTTCTAGTGAATTTATAGAAACAAACAAAAGGTTTGTTTTTGATATTTGAAAAATAACTATGTTCATTTAGATATGTTTTTTTCCATCTATGTTCATTGAGATATATTTTCTTCATCCATGTATATCACACACATTTTTATTGATGTGTAAGCCGTTGAGCGGCCTCCATTTCCTGGTCTGTAAACACAATGCCTTTGCTTGATTTATACATACTTTATTTTCCAAGGTGGATGATCATAGAGACCTGCTAACTCTTAGGATTTGGGTGTAATTTATTACGCCAGAATGAAAGTTGATATGCCTTATGCTTGTGTGCTGTAAGTTTAAGGTGGTAAACAAGAAAGGAAGCGTCACAGGATGTGTGTGTGGGTTTGTGTAGGGGTGCTGTATTCTAGCAGCACGTGTTGGTCTCCTACTTGTGATAGCCAGACTGCAAACACAGCATCTCCAAAAATGAAGCATGCACATTTTCTTAAAAACAACAACAACAACAAAAAACAGGTGCACTGTAATGAGCAGCCAATCAGAAATTGTTTGTCAAGACTGACTCATCATCATTTTTGTTACATTGGAAAACTGATTTGCAGGTGAAGGCCAAACAGTCACTCTCTAGAAAACATCATTATGTCGAGACTAAAAGTTCTATCCTGCGATAGCAAAAATAATGACTTGCCTGGTAACAAAAAATAAACCACAAAAAAAAAAACAACTACCAGTCCAACAAGAATTTCCAAAGGACTGTTAGAAGTAAGCTTCTGTGCACTGGGAGATCAAACATGGTGGTTCACCACGCCCCACCATGAGCAGGCTGGAGTGCATAGGAAGGGAGAGGTGGGGAAGGAAGCTATACAACATTACTGCTCTGTTACTGTAAACGAGAGTGTTTATCATAGCATGTGTAAAGCGCTTAGAGCCCTAATCTTTAGAGAACAGGCGCTGTAAAAATTAACATTATTATCATTATTGAGCGACAGATCAGGACAGTTGATTTGACTGATCAATGAGGATACGAAATAACTGCTCTATTATCGATGACAGATGGGACAGTCGATTTGACTGATCGAAGAGGATACAAAATTACTGCATTGTTATTGATTGACTGACAGATCAGGACAGTTGATTGACTGATCGAGGAGGATGAGGGGTAGGGGTTGCAAAAGTATGAAATTAAGAGTATTGTGGAATTGCGTGCATGGAGTGAAGACGATTCTGCCTCGATAGATTGGAATCCTGATTTTACATAGCGGTGTGCTTACACTAAGAATGGTGAACAGAAGCAGATGGGAGGATTGTAGGGATGATAAGAGGTGGAAGATAGTGGGCTGGGTTGATGGTTGCTGCAGACCAAACCCACCTTTCCTCCAGGTTTAGTTTTAAAGTGTTCTCATTTTTCTGCATTATGCTGTATACATTAAGAAGAGGAGGAGGAGTAGGGGGGGGGGGGGGGGGGGGAGTTGGGTGGGGAATGGATGAGAGAGGGGAATCCATGGGGGAAGGGGGAGGATTTTCTGTTTGTCTGCCTTTATGCTCTGTCGTTACAGACACACAGAGGGACTTTTCCCTCTGTGTCTGCAGGTGTATCTCTCAGAGCCAGTTGTCGGTCGATGGTGCTCGCTCTCTCTCTCTCTCTCTCTCTCTCTCTCTCTCTCCTCCTCCTCCTCTCTCTCTCTCTCTCTCTCTCCTCCCTCTCTCTCTCTCCCTCCCTCCCTCCTCTCTCTCTCTCTCTCTCTCTCTCTCCTCCCTCCCTCCCTCCTCTCTCTCTCTCCTCCCTCCTCCTCTCTCTCTCTCTCTCTCTCTCTCTTCTTATTTATTGCCTGTCTCAGAATGTGTCTCTCTCACTCCATCTGTAAGTGTGCGTGCTGGGACATTGATGATGAATAACGTTATGTAAAATATGACAAACACATGGCCTGGGTGTACAAGTCATGTGACTGATATTTCCAAAAGACATGACAAATCTTACTGATGTTTAAAACATTGAAAGTTATGCTATGATGATATAGCATACAGAGGAGTGACTTTGATATTTATTACTTTGCAGCTGTTTTCACGCAAGCAAGAAGAAACAGTTTTGTTTTTGTGTTATTCCGTGTGTGTTGTACCCTTCAAGCCTGTTGGTGATTACTTTCTGCCTGCTTTCTGCCTTCCTTCTGTCAGTGTTTTGGCAACATGTAACGGCAGGTGACTCACCACATGGTGACCACTGTGATCAGGTGAGTGGCAGGCGACCAGTCAGAGAGGACATGGCATAAAAACGGTAGCCAACATGACCAACATCCACACAGTGCATAGTCAGTTCCTCTACGACAAGAATAGCCAACTGTTGGTTAATTTGATAAGAAAGCAAAAATGCACTACCGCTCTTCAACAAGTGTGTTGTGTTTGAAAACAGCATCATAACATCAACATATCGATTAGAAGGTGAATGAATATTTGAATTTGTTTTTCAGTGAGGCTCAGATGAAGAGAGTGGAAGAAGGTGAATGAATATTTGAATTTGTTTTTCAGTGAGGCTCAGATGAAGAGAGTGGAAGAAGGTGAATGAATATTTGAATTTGTTTTTCAGTGAGGCTCAGATGAAGAGAGTGGAAGAAGGTGAATGAATATTTGAATTTGTTTTTCAGTGAGGCTCAGATGAAGAGAGTGGAAGAAGGTGAATGAATATTTGAATTTGTTTTTCAGTGAGGCTCAGATGAAGAGAGGGGAGATCAGTGACGAGACTGGCATACAAATAAGACGATTTTTGTTGTTGGTGTTCTGAAAAAATTATGACAATGAAGGGTTAGATAGCAGAGAATCTCAGACTAATTGAAAAAAAAAAAAAAAAAGAAAGTAGGTAACTCCATCAAGCAAACACCTTGTAATTAGTTTCATTTTTGAAATGTATAGCATCAGAAAATAAACGATGGCTTTGTATGTCAGCTTTAGACATTCTGAGTGAATGTAGTTTAACCCATTTCTGACCGACGACCACAACCAGTTCAGCCCTGTGGCCTGGGCTGCCTGGAAGAAATCACACACAAAAAACAGTTCACTGATTAAAAATAACAGTCCAGAACTTCAGTGCTGTGACAGTGCATGTTCAGTATTGTAAAGAAGGCTGTGCAGGGGAAACAAGAAATGATGATAGAAAATAACTGGATTAGTTGAAGGATCTGGGTCACGCTCGCTGTTCCTTGTTACCTTGTAATCCATAGCGAGGACGTCGAAGACGAGGACACTGGAAAGACAGAACAGCTTTTGCTGCTCCCATTTGTCCTTAACATGGGCTATAAATACAGGAAAGATGCCCAGATTCACGAAGGGGGAGAGACGATGAATCCATCGTGCTCAACATGACTGCAAATACCAAGACATGAACAGGACCAAATGAATATCCATGTGTCTGTGGAAAGCGTTTGTACCACCCGTGGCTGAATCACAGAATCAAGATGGGTGTGTGTAATGACTAATACTGAATAGATAAGCAGCGCACTGCATCAGCAATAGGACGTCGGTAAGACCAAGCAGATTAAACACATGCCAAGGACATCACGCTGTTGTTCGGATGAGGACTTGCACAGGCCTGTATGCCAGCGCCTGAAATCAACCTGCCACGAGCAAACGAAACTGAAGATTGGGAGAAACTGGATGCAAAAATCGTCCAAAGACTCGATGCACTGATAGGGAAAAGCACCCTGGAACACAAACTAGCCACATATGGGGACATTGTGTCAGGTGTCCCTGTGGCTCAGTGGTTAAAGCGCGAGTCATTAAGTGGAAAATGAGCATGTCCAGAGGGTCATGGGTTCGAATCCCAGCCATGGCTCGTCCCAAGATGGGAAAAAAAAGGGGCAGCAGAGGGACATCCGGAGTCATGAACCGGGTGTGGCCCAACCCCCCTAGAGTGTCAGGAGATAAGGGCCGAAACACTTGCTTGAAGGGGGCTTCTCTTCTGAGGACTCTCTGCTGCCACGCTCTCCACGAGTTTCTTTCTACATCGGCGTAGCGGCCATCTTGTTATGAGTTTTCTCGTAAGTTGTCCGGAAGGAGTTCAGAAGGCCAAATCAGGTGTGCTGAAGCGATGTCTGTGCTGTGATTGCAGAGTTTACTGTGCAGACTGAGAGGCCTGAGGGTCTGTGCTGACAATGTACCTGTGGCGATATCTGTAATTCATGTGTGTGTGTGTGTGTATATATATATATATATATATATATATACACACACACACACACACTAGTTTTAGCCTTACTGATCCATAATCAGTTTGTATTTATAGTGACCCGTGCTGGTATGGACTCCCTAATTCACACCTGTTCTTTGGTTTATTTATTGTGTTAATACTTTTTTTGTTGCCGAGAAAATCTTGTATGCAGCTGTATAAGCCCTGGACTATAATTGCGTATGCATGGTTTTTCAGTCTGCAGGAAACTTTTTTGTTTCTTTATTTGTTTTTCAATGTGAATGTGTCTAGAAAACAAAAAGAATACAGGCAGGAGATCTCACAGCATAGCTGAAGTGAGGAAAGAACTGATGTGTGAACCATGTTCTGTCTTTTCAGCCTCCCTACTTCATCTTTTGAGGAAGGGTTTGCTCCTCAGCCAATCAGTGATGGTATTACATCTCGCTTGTTGGGAGTGAAATGCTGATTGGTACTTTCCGACATGCTTGGCAGAGAGTATTTTCACGTAATCGATTTCTTTGAATGTTAAATTCTCTACAAACCTCTGTTCCCACCAAAGGAAACATTTCTTTTTTTTTTCACATGTCGTTCTGTGAACATCAGTCTCTCCCTTCCCCATCCTGCCTCCCATCTGTCTCTTCCACCCACTCCTTCTCTTCCTTCTGTCACCCACTCCCTCTCTTCCTTCTGTCACCCACTCCCTCTCTTCCTTCTATCACCCACTCCCTCTCTTCCTTCTGTCACCCACTCCCTTTCTTCCTTCTATCACCCACTCCCTTTCTTCCTTCTATCACCCACTCCCTCTCTTCTATCACCCACTCCCTTCCTTCGGTCACCCACTCCCTCTCTTCCTTCTGTCCACCCACTCCCTCTCTTCCTTCTGTCACCCACTCCCTTTCTTCCTTCTATCACCCACTCCCTTTCTTCCTTCTATCACCCACTCCCTCTCTTCCTTCTATCACCCACTCCTTCCTTCTATCACCCACTCCCTTTCTTCCTTCTGTCACCCACTCCCTTCCTTCTATCACCCACTCCCTCTCTTCCTTCTGTCACCCACTCCCTTCCTTCTGTCACCCACTCCCTTCCTTCTGTCACCCACTCCCTCTCTTCCTTCTGTCACCCACTCCCTCTCTTCCTTCTGTCACCCACTCCCTTTCTTCCTTCTGTCACCCACTCCCTTTCTTCCTTCGGTCACCCACTCCCTTCCTTCTGTCACCCACTCCCTCTCTTCCTTCTGTCACCCACTCCCTTACTTCCTTCTGTCACCCACTCCCTCTCTTTCCTTCTGTCACCCACTCCCTCTCTTCCTTCGGTCACCCACTCCCTTTCTTCCTTCTGTCACCCACTCCCTTTCTTCCTTCTGCCACCCACTCCCTCTCTTCCTTCTGTCACCCACTCCCTCTCTTCCTTCTGTCACCCACTCCCTCTGTTCCTTCTGTCACCCACTCCCTTCCTTCTGTCACCCACTCCCTCCTTCCTTCTGTCACCCACTCCCTTCCTTCTGTCACCCACTCCCTCTGTTCCTCTTCTGTCACACCCACTCCTCTGTTCCTTCTGTCACCCACTCCCTTTCTTCCTTCTGTCACCCACTCCCTTCCTTCTGTCACCCACTCCCTCTCTTCCTTCTGTCACCCACTCCCTTCCTTCTGTCACCCACTCCTCTTCCTTCTGTCACCCACTCCTTCCTTCTGTCACCCACTCCCTCTTCCTTCTGTCACCCACTCCCTCTTTTCCTTCCTGTCACCCACTCCCTTCCTTCTTCCCCACTCCCTTCTAGTCACCCACTCCCTTCCTTCTGTCACCCACCTCCTTCTATCACCCACTCCCTCCTTCCTTCTGTCACCCACTCCCTTCCTTCTATCACCCACTCCCTTCCTTCCTTCTGTCACCCACTCCCTTCCTTCTATCATCCCCACTCCCTTCCTTCTGTCACCCACTCCCTTCCTTCTGTCCACTCCCCACCCACTCCTTCCTTCCTTCTATCACCCACTCCCTTCCTTCTGTCACCCACTCCCTTTCTGTCCCCACTCCCTTCCTTCTGATCACCACTCCCTTCCTTCTTCACCCACTCTCTTCCTTCTGTCACCACTCCCTCCCTTCTTCGTCACCCACTCCCTTTCTTCCTTCTGTCACCCACTCCCTTCTTCCTTCTGTCACCCACTCCCTCTCCTTCTGTCGTACCCACTCCCTTTCTTCCTTCTGTCACCCACTCCCTTCTTCCTTCGGTCACCCACTCCCTTTCTTCCTTCTGTCACCCACTCCCTCTCTTCCTTCGGTCACCCACTCCCTTTCTTCCTTCTGTCACCCACTCCCTCTCTTCTTCGGTCACCCACTCCCTTTCTTCCTTCTGTCACCCACTCCCTCTCTTCCTTCTGTCACCCACTCCCTTTCTTCCTTCTGTCACCCACTCCCTCTTCCTTCTGTCACCCACTCCCTTTCTTCCTTCTGTCACCCACTCCCTCTGTTCCTTCTGTCACCCACTCCCTCTGTTCCTTCTGTCACCCACTCCCCTCTTCCTTCTAGTCACCCACTCCCTTTCTTCCTTCTGTCACCCACTCTCTTCCTTCTGTCACCCACTCCCTTCCTTCTATCACCCACTCCCTTTCTTCCGTCTATTGAAATAGTTCAAAATGGGGTGTAAAGAAATGATATTGGATGTTTGAAAGTCCTTTCCTGTTTTGGAATGTGAAACCTTGTATTTGAAATTAATCTTCATGAGGATACAGAAAAATCTTGAAGATATTATATACATTCTTCTCCAGTATGGTAAATTTCTATTCGCCAACAAGATGGGTATAAACAATATTACAAGTATGTATTCTTTATGCCATTTGATCAAAAGCATGTGATATCAAATTCTAATGTTACTGAACCAAAAAGAAATCTTTTTCTACTGTTTTGTAAAGGCCTCACAGTTCAATTCATTCTCTATTTCTTTTTTTTTTTTTATAACTAAAGCTGCGCAGTGCATTTCCCTCCCCATCCCCCACCCACCACTCCCGCCTTTACATTAGAAGTCCTGGGAAAAAATAAATGTCTATAGAACCCTGAAAATGGCAGCCTTATGTACAGTGCATCAGATCTGGACTACCAAAAATGATGACCGAAAGAGAAAGAAAAGCTTGTTCGCTTTGTGCTGACACTAACGCTTTATGTCTACCCTGAAACTGCTTTTTCACTCAAAACTGCTTTTAAATGTGCACTTTGTACTATATTTTTTAAAATCATTTTTGATAATGTGTGTGAGTGTGGTGGTGAGAAGATAAATTGTTTCTCATGGTAGAGTAAACATGCACAGCCTTCAGTAGCTACAGACCAGGTGGAAAAACAGTATTGACTTGCTGTTCTTGTCTTGAAGTTTGATCTGTCTCTTTCAGAACCTGCGAGTCACTTCAACTGTCAGTGCTCCAGGAAAGTGGGTTCTTTAGTTTCCTTCAAAAACTCATTGACCTCCTTCCCTCCTCTCAGAGCAATTCATCCCACCCTCCCCAACCCCTCTCATAGCAATTCACATCCCGCCCTCCCCAACCCCTCTCAGAGCAATTCACCCCACCCTCCCCAACCCCTCTCAGAGCAATTCACCCCGCCCTCCCCAACCCCTCTCAGAGCAATTCATCCCGCACTCCCCAACCCCTCTCATAGCAGTTCACCCCACCCTTCCCAACCCCTCTCATAGCAATTAACCCCACCCTCCCTTACCCCTCTCATAGCAATTCACCCCACCCTCCCCCAACCCTTCATAGCAATTCACCCCACCCTCCCCAACCCCTCTCAGAGTAATTTACCCGAACCTCCTCAACCCTCTCATAGCAATTCACCCCGCCCTCCCCAACCCCTCTCATAGCAATTCACCCCGCCCTCCCCCAACCCCTCTCAGAGCAATTCACCCCGCCCTCCCCAACCCCTCTCAGAGCAATTCATCCCGCACTCCCCAACCCCTTTCGTAGCAATTCACCCCGCCCTCCCCAACCCCTCTCATAGCAATTAACCCCACCCTCCCTTACCCCTCTCATAGCAATTCACCCCACCCTCCCCCAACCCTTCATAGCAATTCACCCCACCCTCCCCAACCCCTCTCAGAGTAATTCAGCCCAACCTCCTCAACCCTCTCATAGCAATTCACCCCGCCCTCCCCAACCCCTCTCATAGCAATTCACCCCACCTCCCCAACCCCTTCAGCCTCTTCATTCCCCTGATTTTTTTTTGTTTTTTGACTTATGAGTGATATTAGTCTACACAATCTGTATTGCATTGTTGTGGAGTGTTTGTGTCATGGAATTGTGCTGGAAGGCTTAGTCACTATCAGTGTGTTTACATGGCCTGCTGTGGGGAAATCCTGCGTTGCTCTGTGTTTGTCGATTGCTGAGAAGAAAAAAAAAAAAAGTGTAAGGCAACAGATGTTGTTTAACACATATTTTCCTACAGATTTTATATATTGACAGCTCAGAGCTGATGATGTAGGTGCTAGTAACTGCTGATTCGTAGATAATGTTATACATGTATTTTCAATGTATTTTGTGGTGTGACTTTATTATCACCGTCCATTGTTGACCACTGTGGGTCTGTTTCGTATGCTTGCTTTTTTTTTTTTTTAATTGTCTCTCTGCTGCTGGTATATATATATATATATATCTCGATATACAACTTGGTAAATCAAATCTTTAAAGGGATATACAAGGTCTATTCGCCTCCCTTCCATCCCCGGTTCCTACCCCCTCACCTCACTCCCCACTGAAATGGTGAATGAGTGGAAAAGGAAGCTTGAATTTGGGAATCTGATGGGCACTCCGCCCCCCCCCCCCCTCTTTTCTTTTTTATTTACATTCTGTTTTTAACGATTATGCAGTACTTCTGAATGAGAATAATTGATAGTCTGACTGATTTATTGAGTTTTAAAGATGTATTCAAACAAAGGATATGCTGTAAAACTGTCTGACTGATTTATTGAGTTTTAAAGATGTATTCAAACAAAGGATATGCTGTAAAACTGTCTGACTGATTTATTGAGTTTTAAAGATGTATTCAAACAAAGGATATGCTATAAAACTGTATACCAAATTTTCATATGTTAAAGGATGTAATCCCAGTATGGTTCTATGATGTTGTGGATGTGTTCTTGCCTTCTGTTTTCTTTTTAATCCAATACTGGTGCATGTTCCAATACTGGTGCAATACTGTACCAAATGTTCACTTTCTATTAATGCATCTATGCTTTGTGTATCTGACAAAAGTCTGTTATACTGGTGTCTTATTCCACAGAAAATGTTCCTATTTTCCAGTGATTGATAACAAATGTTACAGATGCATACATACATACATACATAAGATGTTCACAATTACAGATACATTTGTGTATCCATACCAGATTGTCACATTTGCAAATGTGTGTCTTTTTTGTGTCAGATTTTCATATGTTTATTACATTTTAAGTAATTATGTTTTAAGGAACAAACAAGATGTGTTTAAGACTTAGAATAACTTAAGCCTGACAGAGTTTCACATTTGTGGATTTATTCTAATGAAATCTGTCTATCTTCGTTTCTTTTTTTTTTTTCATGCAGCAAGCAATAACTAGTTAACGACTTGAAAATGAACCAAAGGGTGCAGTCATTTTCTTGAATTTTGAGAACCTGGATAATAAAAAGTGTGAACATAAGAAAGAAAGTCAGTTGAAGGGACATGTATGTTAGTCTTTTCCCTGTCAGGAAATATTTTGTGGCTTCAAACTGCTCTTTTATTTACAAAGTCTGAACATTGGAAATTCAATTGAATGGACATGCATGTTGGTCTTTTCCCTGTCAGGAAATATTTTGTGGCTTCAAACTGCTCTTTTACAAAGTCTGAACATTGGAAAATCAATTGAAGGGACATGCATGTTAGTCTTTTCCCTGTCAGGAAATATTTTGTGGCTTCAAACTGCTCTTTTATTTACAAAGTCTGAACATTGGAAATTCAGTTGAATGGACATGCATGTTGGTCTTTTCCCTGTTAAGAAATATTTGTGGCTTCAAATTGGCTTTTACAAAGTCAGGTCTATCAATATTTTCGCTAAGGATATATATATATTTTTTTTTTCTTTTTTTGTTACAACATTTTCTACATTTTTCACCTCTTAATACAAACGCAAAGAGCTATCGTTATATATCAATGCAAAATACGATACTTTCACTCAGTTTTGTTTTAAATACCTTTTCGCTAGTACCAAAACGCTGTGACTAAAAAAAAAACTGAATATGAAACATGATTGCATCCATTAACTGTTTGAAGGAAAAATGTGAGTATATTATTTGAAATGCTGTCACCTACATAATATGGACTTGGCCAATGGAACAAGCTCCCACACTGTCACTGGCAAAAAATGTGAAACTCCTGAGCATCTTCATTACTCCACTGCCTTGTCCTCAGGGCTGTGCATAATGCCTTCACCTCTTTGTTTGCACTTTGCCTTGATCACATTCATATTGATTCGTGTCAATGTATCTTTTGTTGCACTTTGCCTTGATCACATTCATATTGATTCTGTCAATGTATCTTTGTTGCACTTGCCTGATCACATTCATATTGATTCGTGTCAGTGTATCTTTTGTTCATGTCGCATTGATGGAAAGACTTCCATGTTCAGTAAGTTCCCCCAGACTGTTAATGACTTGGTCGCAATGGTGCTTTGTAAAACTGGATAGTGTTCTTGTTCAGCAGTTCATAGAATTTTGGGAAAAAAAAACAGCAACAAATTATGGTAATGGAATGCTTGTGTATGTGACCATCATGATGTCAGGGACAGTGAAGTCACGGGGAGGATCATCGCAGCATGCTAAGAAACACCTTCAAACTAATTTTTGTACATTTTGTGTAATAACCATTTTTTCTGTATTCTGTGAATTTTATCTTCATTGTCTATCAACTGCAGGTCTATATTCGATCTCTTAAACTGTTAAAAGCAGGATTGAATGGCTGGATGTTGAAACTGTTAAAAGCGAGATTGAATGGCTGGAAGCTGAAACTGTTAAAAGCAAGATTGAATGGCTGGATGTTGAAACTGTTAAAAGTAAGATTGAATGGCCGGATGTTGAAACTGTTAAAAGTAAGATTGAATGGCTGGATGTTGAAACTGTTAAAAGTAAGATTGAATGGCTGGATGTTGAAACTGTTAAAAGTAAGATTGAATGGCCGGATGTTTTGAGGATACAGTCACTTGGATCCCCAGTGGGTGAACACCGCTGACCCATCAACCAATCTATTGATGTTGATTGCTTGGTTTTGATCAAAGCTGCTCTCATGGCATTTTGTAATTTCAGAAGGAGAATTTGATGTCAAAACACACCGTGTGTGAAGATGGGTTGCCTCCCTTGTTCCTGTCACCACCTGTTTCCCTCCGCCTCCCACCCCCATTTCATTCCTTCCCATCCTCCTCTGTAACTCAGCAATGTATTTCATGCGCGTTGATCTTACAGTCTGATCTCTCTCCTCCCCCCCCCCCCTGTCTTTTTTTTTTTTTTCCGTTTGTTTGTTGGTGCTTTTCGTAATTTGTGCTTGTCTCTATTGAGAAGCCATCAAACTCTGTGAGCAGTCAGAGTCAAGCTCCTGGTTACACAGCACATGTGGAATGATTTCCCCCAATGCTGCATGGGTCTTTGGTAATGGTGATTACAGAGCACATATGGAATGATTTCCCCCAATGCTGCATGGGTCTTTGGTAACAGTGATTACAGAGCACATGTGGAATGATTTCCCCCAAAGCTGCATGGGTCTTTGGTAATGGTGATTACAGAGCACATGTGGAATGATTTCCCCCCAAAGCTGCATGGGTCTTTGGTAATGGTGATTACAGAGCACATGTGGAATGATTTCCCCCAAAGCTGCATGGGTCTTTGGTAATGGTGATTACAGAGCACATGTCAAATGATTTCCCCCAAAGCTGCATGGGTCTTTGGTAACGGTGATTACAGAGCACATGTCAAATGATTTCCCCCCAAAGCTGCATGGGTCGTTGGTCAGGGTTTGGGGGGGGGGGGGGGGGGGGGGACTGCCCTGATTGGATGGAAGTTTCCTCAGGTTTCAGTCACTAATCAAAAGTGTCCTGGTGTTGATGGATTCATAAAGAAATACATTGATCTTGATTCTACATAACATTATGGTCTTGATGGTCTGGTGTTCATGTCATGTAAAGGGAAACAACTCGTGTCCTGATAAAATGATTTGGTTTTTAACAGAGCTTTAAAAACAATAATGTTAGGGTCTGTTGACAGCATTTAGGGCAAGCTTTTGCTTTTTTTTTTTACAAGAAATATTTTTCTTCATGGATTTTCCAAGTTGGTGTGCATGTTTGTGCGTATGTGTTGTGTGTGTGTGTGTGTGTGTGTGTGTGTGTTGTGTGTGTGTGTGTGTGTTTGATATTTCTGACTACTGCTTGTAATTGTGCAATTTAATACAGATGTCCATAGAATCCACATTACACTGTTCTCAAACATTCATGCCATTTTTGCACAATTTTATGTCTTTTTTCTTTTTTTTTCTAATGCTGCTCATGTTTTTGCCATTTGTATATGATCATTTAACCACGTCAGGGCTAGTTTGGCTGTACAGACAGCACAACAGTCGACAGAACCGCTGCCTGTCTGAACCAGATCAGGTTATGCTACTGTAAGATTGTCTGCATCTAATGGTTCAGAAGAAGAGGAAATGCATCCCAAGTTTCTGATTGCACCGATGTGGCAGTGAAGGCACAGCAAGGCTGGATGCAAATGCGGCATATCTGCACCAACCAGGCAGCGCTACTGTAAGGTTGCTAGCCTTTGATCTGTTGAATGCAAGGGTTAAAAAAAAAAAGTGTTCAGCAACAGGCTTTATGACAGGAACGTTTCAGTGACAATGACTTTTTCACTATGTTCTTGGGACTATACTTGTGTTCAGGGTTGGTTTTATGACAGAGAAATGGACCACCCTTCTGTTTAGTATGTTGTAAAAGCGGCACGATGGACGAGATGCTGATTCATTCGCTTCGTGTTGGGTCTGCTCAATCTGCACACTTTGCTCTTTTGCTACCAGTATTTTGTTCAGAAAGATGAGACACCCTCTCATATCCAGCAGACTTAAGGGGCATTTAGGTTTAGAAAAGTGCGTATAGTGCAACATGATTCCTATATTTGTGTTGCCTGAACTTTGGCCAGCTTGACTGCTGTCATGCTGCCACTTTGTCAAACTTCCTCTGTGCATTGGCTTTAAGGTCTGTGTGGAGAAGGATTTAGAGACCCCCAAATAGCACTGTAAACGTTTATTGATGTCTTACAGAAGGTGGCGGTGGGGATGGTGGAGGGTCCTCCAGTGCAAATAGCTCACTTGCCTTCTGAATTTTTTTGGCTGTAACTTTCTCTTGACTGTTTCAAAACGGAGTGACTGAGGGCGGAAAATGAAGCAAAATTTAGAAAGAGAGGGGGTTAGTTACCACCAAGGACATAGACAAACAAAGTACAGGACAAAACACGATGCATTTCGACCTCTTGGGTCTTCTTCAGGCAAAAACAAATAACATATTAGGACAGTGAAAATGAAGAACGAGAAACCACTTATCTTCTCATATTTGGCGCACGATCAAAAATTTTTGTTTTACCTTTGTGGACCTTTCTCCTCTCTTTGCCCTTGAAACTTTTTTTTACACTTTTCTGAAATCATAATACTTTTTTTTTTTTTTTACTTGCCAGCATGTTTAGGGTGGTATGGCACCCGGGTTGTGAAAATGGTTCACAGAGTGCGGTCTGGTCAGCATCTGACCATTCTGCAGTCTGTGTGCCCTTATGGCTTTTTTTGTTTGTTTTTTTTTTGTTATAGGTGAATGTTTTTCATTGATCTTTAACATTATGTTCTTAAATCTGAGTTTGAAAAAGAAATGGCATGGCATAATCTGTTCCACGGTAAGGATGGCAACACTCAGTCACCATGTCATGAATTGTTAGTGTTGTTATTTCCATTTCACTTTTCAGGGGGTAAGGATGTTCAGCACACCACCAGTACACCCCTTCTGTCAGTAGCTGGTTTCAAACTGAGTTCAGCACACCACCAGTACACCTCTTCTGTCAGTAGCTGGTTTCAAACTGAATTCAGCACACCACCAGTACACCTCTTCTGTCAGTAGCTGGTTTCAAACTGAGCTGATTGCTGGCTGAAATTGAAACAAGAGCAAAGATGAAATTACTGCGCCAGCAAATGAAAGAATAAACACATTACAAAACAAACACAAGGCGTTTCGATCTATCTGTGTTTGATTTCTAATTTGTTGATTCCTTGGTTTGGCAGCACAGTAAGTCTGTCTCTGTCTTCTCATGTGTAGATTGTTATGGACTATTTGATGGACTATTTGATGGACTATTTGATGGGTGAATTGGGGGCAGGTAGAAGTAGAGATTAAGGGAAGGACGGGAGGGGTGGGTTGGGTTTGTAATGTTTTCCAAATTTTGGTCCTCTTTTTTCTTTTTTTTTCTTGTTTGTGTGTGTGTATGGTGTGTCTGTGTGGGGTGATTTTTTTTATTTACTGCCTTAAATCTTGTGCCTGATACAGAATGATTTCAGTTGGTTTTTTTTTCAAACTTTCCTGCTTTGGATTGTATACTTATGAATGATTTCAAAAAGCTTTTTTCGTCCTTTTTTTCCCGCCCATCCCTCCACTATTTTCTGCCTTGAATCTTGTGCCTACCACAGAGCGATTTCAAACTTTTAGAAAACCTTTTTTTTCTGCTTTGAACCATGTACTTGCTTGTGAATGATTTTATAAAAAAAAAAAAAAAAAAAAAAAAAAAAAACTTTTGGGTGTATTGTTTAAAAAAAGCTTTCTACCTTGAATTTATGTGCCTGTTACTGACTTTATGTAGCATTATATATCACAAGGTTTTCATTATTTGTTTCGAATTGCTACCCCTCATCTTGTTCTTACTGCTGTATTACTGTCAAGCCATTCTCAGTCCTGCTCCATGAGAATGTGCTTCTGTAAGGTGCTCAAAGAATTAACCATTCTTGAAGTGATCACGGTTGACTTGTTGTTGTTGTTCAGTTGTCTTTTTTTTTAACCTTATACGAGCGTGATGGCTGGTGTCTGTGATCAGGAAGCTTTGGCTGGGAAGTAGTCTCTCTCTTCTTTGTTTCTTTACACTTTTTGTTGCTGCTATTGCTGTTCAAATACCTGTATGCATGCCAGTGATAAAACTACTACAACAAACAAACAACAAAAAAAAGTTGTTTTTAAATTTGTATGTGTATAATCTCCTACTTGGGGAATCATTTGTTTTGTTTAGGTGTCTGTTGTTCTGTTTTTATTTATTGATCTTTTGTTGCCTCCCCTTCCATGACCTGGTTTTACGCTCACACGGCTCACTGCTGCCTCCCCCCCCCCCCCCCCCCCCCCCCCTCCACCGACTTATTTACAGGTGGTGTCTTTTCTCATTTTATTTGGATTTTAGCTTTCTTTTCTCAGATTTTTTTTTTTTTTTTGGTTGTAAAGGCTGGCTTTACTTACATGTGGTGTCTTCTTTCAGTTTAGTCCATTATAGACTTGAAGAATGAACAAGGGGTAGAAAGAGGCGATGGTGGTGGTAACGTTGTAGATTAATAAACAAACACATGTTGTGAAATGAATGATGTTAACGCATGATCAAATGAATTTCTCCCTCTCTGTCTCAATGAATGAGGAGACGAATGCTGCAAAACATGTTCACGTTTTGTTCTTAAGATCCACAGGCTAATAGGACATTAATTTCACCATCTAACAACAAATCAAACGCAGTGTTATTAGTCTTGTAGTAAAGCTTTCAGGAATTGAACAATGAAGAAAAAGATCATGCTCAGTTTTTGTTCCCCTCCACTGAGCTCCTCCTGGCTCATTGCTTCCTGTGCTCTGTTCACCCTCACTTCTACCCACCTCCTGAACCCTTTCCAGCTCATATGTCAATGTGTGTAGTGACACCCTCCCAGAACCCTTTCCAGCTCATATGTCAATGTGTGTAGTGACACCCTCCCAGAACCCTTTCCAGCTCATATGTCAATGTGTGTAGTGACACCCTCCCTGAGCCTTTCCAGCTCATATGTCAATGTGTGTAGTGACACCCTCCCTGAACCTTTCCGGTTCATTGTCAATGTGTATAGTGACACCCTCCCAGAACCTTTCGTCATACGTAAATGTGTAGAGTGACGCCCTCCCTGAACCCTTTCAGCTATATGTCAGTGTGTATAGTGACACCCTCCTGAACCTTTCCAGCTCATATGTCAGTGTGTATAGTGACACACTCCCTGAAGCCTTTCCAGCTCATACGTCAATGTGTATAGTGACACCCTCCCTGAACCCTTTCCAGCTCATACGTCAATGTGTATAGTGACCACCCCTGAGCCTTTCCAGTTCATATCTCAGTGTGTATAGTGACACCCCCGAACCCTTTCCAGCTTATATCTCAGTGTGTATAGTGACACCCTCCCTGAAGCCTTTCCAGTTCATATGTCAATGTGTAGAGTGACACCCTTCCTGAAGCCTCTCCAGTTCATATGTCAATGTGTACAGTGACATGATTATTAGGGTGTCTTAGAGTTACACTTCAGTTCTAGCCATGGCTGTAATACTTAAGCCGTCATGATTTCATTCAAGGAGCGCAGGGTAGGATCCTGATGATGTGGCATTGTGCCGAGGTCCTGTGTCGTGTGAGTACACAGTATGAACAGATCAGAGGCTGGAAAGGTAGCATGACAAGACTTGCATCTTCTCTGTGTAGCGAGGCTGGACGTCAGCTTCTCTTTTGTTGGGTTTTTATTGTGTTGTTTTATATAAGGTGAGCTGACACCACCCCATGACCAGACTGTGAAGGGATTATGATTATCATTATTATTATTACTATTATTATTATTGTTATTATTATTATTGTTATTATTATTGTTGTTATTACTATTATTATTATATTGTTATTATTACTAGTATCATTATTATTATTTATCATCAACACAATTAAGTATTATCATGATCATTATCATCATCATCATCATGTGGACAAGGCTTTAATGGATGGATGTCCCTGCATTGTTCTGTGTCCTGTTGTGATGCGACACGGGTGACGGTGTGAAGAAATTTGTTAATGTTATTACTTTTGTCAGCACCATCAACATTATCAGCCCATACACTTGAAGCAAAGGACACTGGGAGATAGAGAATGAGGAGGGGGGGGAGAGAGGGAGGGCGAGCAACATGTGGGTGGGGGAGGAGGGAGGGAGGGGGGAAGAAGGGAGGTGTTCTGTTCTGTCCATAGTTGCAGTTGTGTTGGCATGAATTGTTTATCTCTTAGTTGGCTTTCAGATGGTACAGTCACAGAATGAACTTGTGTTGTGGCCATGTTGCGTGTTGCGCTTTATGGAGTTTTGCACCTTGCTCAGAAAACTTTGCATGTAAACCGACCCCTGTGCCTTCCCCCTACCATTCCCATTCTCCTCCTTCTCTAAGTCTCGGTCTGTTCTCCCCCCCCCCCCCCCCTCCCCCCACCCCCTCCCTCCTGCTTCTTGACCTGCTTTACATGGGACTGTTTGAGTCGATCATTATCATATATATTTCAAACTCTTTACCAATTTTTCTCTATCAATTTTTCTTCTCTTGCTGTTTTGAACTCGGTGGAGATTAGGAACGTGGAATCATTTCCATCTTTATGTTTCTTTCTGCTGTGTTTAAGGGGGGGGGGGGGGGGGGGGGGGGAAGCTTTTAATAAAAAGGTAAAGGTGGGTGAAATAACTTAGAAACGTACATTTGTTGTTGTTGTTGTTGTTTTGTGTATCGGTCTTGTTTGTATTTGGTACCACAAAAATGTGTGTGGCACGTTTTTGTTTGTTTGTTGAATTATTTGTTTCTTTTTAATACAGCTTTTGTCCTGAACATGCCTAATCAAATGATCAATTCCGTATGGGACATTAAGTCATTATTCATTCATGTAGCTCATTTGCTTTCTATTTATCTATTTATTTATTTCTAATCTATAGTGATTTGTCAAGACATGATCCTTGTGACAAAGCTTAATTATGTAGATCACCCATTCTGTCCTTTCTTCTGCGAGTTCACTCGTTCCTGCCGCACCCGCTCTCGTTCTTCTCACTTCATCCTACCACCCTATCTTTTGTTTTCCCCTACTATTCCACCCCTCACCCTTACTCCCTCCCCCCCCCTCTCCTCCATCTCTCTGTCCCCATTCCCTCAGCTTCCCTTCAGGCCCCTGGCTTTGCAGTGCTGCGCGCCCTCCACCTCTTTCCCCAGCATGTAGCCCACAGCTTCATGTGGATCTGTGTCCACAGAGTCAGCCATTCAGTCTTCAATGGTCTGCGTGTACAACTACAAGCGTTCGGTTTTATCCATCATACAATACTTATGCGATAGGATTTTTTTCCCCCCGTTTTTTCCTTGTGTTTTTTGTTTTAAAGTATAATTTTAGTTTTCTTGAGAGAGAGAGAGAGAGAGAGGGAGTGTGTGTGTGTGTGTGTGTGTGTGTGTGTGTGTGTGTGTGTGTGTGTGTGTGTGTGAGAGTGGACACCAGAAACCACATTAGTATCCCAGCATGATTATGAACACCAGAAACCTCGTAAACATCCAAACATGAGTTGCATCAGAAACCACATCAACGGCATTAATGTTTGTGGCGATTTTCATCATTTGTTGTCAGGGCAAGAACAAGGGCATGACTAAAACATTGGAAAGTGCTTTATTCTTTGTGTGTATGGCAGAGGAGAGGGCAGCAAAGGTTGGTCTATGTGCAGGGCTTTATTGTCATTCATTCATTTTATGCTCTTGTGGTGGCAAGTGGGAACATCTGCAGGTGATTATGTTAAAGTATTCTCTGTGACTTTAGCGCCACAGCAGCAGGCTTGTGTGGGGTATTTGAGGATTCTATCCAGAGATACTGGGGAAATTTTCCTGAGATACAGGGGAATATATCCAGAGATAAGAGGAATATATCCAGAGATACAGGGGAATATATTCAGAGATACAGGGGAATGTATCCAGAGATACAGGGGAATATATCCCAGAGACACAGGGGAATGCATCCCTGAGATACAGGGGAATATATCCCAGAGATACAGGGGAATACATCCCAGAGATACAGGGGAATATATCCAGAGATACAGGGGAATATATCCCAGAGATACAGGGGAATATATCCCAGAGATACAGGGGAATATATCCCTGAGATACAGGGGAATATATCCAGAGATACAGGGGAGTATATCCAGATACAGGGGAATATATCCTGAGATACCGCGGAATGTATCCAGAGATGCTGGGGAATATATCCTGAGATACAGGGGAATATATCTCTGAGATACTGGGGAATATATCTCTGAGATACTGGGGAATATATCCTGAGATACAGGGGAATATATCCAGAGATACTGGGGAATATATCCAGAGATGCTGGGGAATATATCCTGAGACAGGGGGAAATTCATCCCATCATATTAGGGAACATATCCTCCTTTACTTTCTTTCATGTGATATGGTGATCCTGAACTTTCAACCATGCCCTGTCGTCAAACTTTTATGGCGGTGTACTGGACATACCCGTTAGATGTTGTGTTGGGCTTTTTTCTTCAGTACTTCTGTTTAAAGCAGACAAACTTTTTTTTCCCTTGAGCTAAACCATTTAGCAAGATGCTTCACTGGTTTAGTGATGAAGTTGGATACTGCCATTGTCTGCCTGTGTTTGGATCATGATTGCCGTGATCCGATTTTGTTTTATTTTTCAGATTGATATGGTGTACTGTTTTGAATGATACAGTCGTCATTTTGCTGTTATTGTTAACCAAAGTGTGAGGCTGCTTTCTGTATTGCACTGTCTGTATGTTTGTGTACATGTGTGTGTGTGTGTGTGTGTGTGTGTTGGGGAAGGGGGATAACTTGATTGAATTGTTGCAGCTCGTACAGTTGTGTGCTTTCTTTTTTCTTCTGTTTCTACCTGTGTGTTCTTTTCCATTTTCATACGCATAATTCTTGTGGCACGAAAACTGTAATGCACATGGCGTGATTTTGTGTAGATCTGCAATTGCCATTGTGTCTTTGTTAGATGAATCAAAATGGTTTTTGTGCAGGCTATTTTTTTTGCAGGAATGTGTATGGGTGCACAGATGCTTTTAAGAATACCTTCTAAATTCTGCCTCCCTCCTCTCTTTACACTCACGCGCGGGTGCACGCGCGTGCACACACACACACACAAACCTCTTGAGCATTTCTCAGCCTTCTATGCAAATCTTCCTTTGCTTCATGTGGCCCGTAATCATTCCCTCCCCCCCCCCCCCCAACTCCCCCCCTGATACCACCACCCACACACCCCACGTTTGCTTTCCCTGTCAGCTGTCCATCTTGTCTCTAAACCCCCCTCCCCCCCCTCCACTTGCCCCTCTCACCACATCACCCTCTTCCACTCTCCCTCTTTTCCCTGTTTTTGAGCTTACCTTCACACCCCCTTCATACCCACCCACTCTTGACTTGCTTTAATGCTGCAAACCATATCATCTTTTTTTTTTTTTTTTTTTTATCCATATCAAAACTATAATGGCCTGATTTGATTTTCTTCTGCTAGTTGCCCCTTACCGTGTACTTACCAGTGTTTTAGTCTGTATACGCACATGGATGTGAATGTACACACACACACACACACACACACACACACACACACACACACACACACTGCACAACACACACACACACACACACAAACACATGCACACTACACAACACACACGCACTACACAACACACACATACACAACAACAACAACAACAACACACACACACACACACACACACACACACACACACACACACACACTACACAACACACACACACACATTATAGGCTGTAGTGGCAGTAGCATCTTCTAAAACTGTTACAGAACCCTCCCCCCCCCCCCCCCTCCTCCTCCTCCCTTTTTTTTTTCTCTTTAATATCCCATGAATAATTACGATGCTAAAGATGATTCATAATAGACTGATCCATTTTCTATGTACAGAATGCTTATTTTATGAACAATTATCACAAGTCTGATAATCACAAAGTGCGTTTAACTGTAGAGAGTTTTGCTTTGTGCCTTTTTCATGCTGATCACTATATTTTCTTTGTATTTAATTTTTTTTCCTTTGTTCAAATTGTGAATGATTCAGGTATTTACGTGTGTATAGATATTACATTTTGAAAAAATCCACTTGGATTTGTCTTGCAGTGTGTGTGTGTGTGTGTGTGTGTGTGCGTATGTGTGTGTGTGTGTGTGTGTGTGTGTGTGAAAATAAAGGTCGCTAGAAAAGTAACTGCAGTGATAGTATGAAAGACTGAGATAAAAATGTATTGGTAGGAGAAAAAACATCCACGACACGTCTCAAAGAGTAGTTTTCGAAGAAATGGACGTCAGCATCTACAGCACACGCACGCACACACACACACACACACACACACACACACACAAGGAAAAGAAAGAAAGAACAGAAAATGAAAAACCCACTTTCAATGCACATGGAAAATCTTTTTTTTGTTGTAGTTTTTGTTTTAATATCAGTAACATTTATTTCTGTTTAATGCATTAAAAGAAAGTCTAAAGTGGAGCCGCAGAGGAGCGAATATGTGAGCGTGCGGCAGGCTGCCCCTCATGGCAGAATGGTGTTGACGATGTGGGCCGCTTCTATCGTAATCTTTGGTGGTTGCCTGAAGCGCTGAACCCTCGGATTGCTCCTTGCCGCATTCAGCCTGAAACACACACACACACACACAGGCAGACAGACACACGCACGCGCACGCACACGCACACACACACACGCGCGTATGCGCACGCACGCCCGCACACGCAGAGAGAGAGAGAGAGAGAGAGAGAGAACGGATTTTATTTAAAGAGGGCAATTGATTAACCATAAATACTTTTTTACATCCAGCCCTCTGAGACACAGACAGAGAGAGAGAGAGAGAGAGAGGAGAAGAAAAATTGTTCCATGTCATTCCCCCTTCAAACACCATTTTCCAGAAGACCTCTCACCTCGGGTCGACCTTATCGTTGACGACCAGCAGGGTATTCTCGCGGTCCAGCACCTCCTGGTTGACGGAGACCCCGTCCAGGTAGTCCTTCAGGAGCTTCCTGAGGTAGGCATTGTGCTCCTTGAGGACCTGCTTCTCCTTCTCCAGGGCCAGCTTGTCCAGCAGAGCCTTGTTGTAGCGCTTCCAGAAGTTCTCCAGCGCCGTGTACTCGTGCATCATCTTGGTAGAAAGCACATCACCACTGGTTTGGGTTTGGATTGGTTTGGGTTTCCCACTTTGGGTTGGGCTGGGTTAGGTTGGGTTGGGTTGGGTTGACGCTAGAGCTTAGCTTGGTTGAGGTCAGATGTGTTAGTTTTTGATGTAGGTTAGGGAACAGAAAAAGAAACATTTAAAAAAAAAAAAGCAACAACAATGACAACATCAACGACAACGACAGCAACATACAGTAACCATCATTCCCATTTCAGGTCATATATTTTGCATTTCTTTCAATTTCATTTAGCTGGGTTTTTTTGTATTTGTGTAACTGGTGTAGCGTTGTAACAAGAGGCAGGATGTTACTCTCTCTCACTCTGTTTCTCTCTCTCTCTCTCTTCCTTTTCAGAGGAAGCTTCGAAGATAACAAATACGGGTACGATTAACGAAATGTGAGGCATGTGTGAATGTATATGTGTACGTATGAGAGCGTGCGGGCGAGTGTGTGTGTGTGTGTGTGTGTGTGTGTGTGTGTGTTTGCACAAGACTTGGGGCTTGTGTGTGTGTGTGTGTGTGTGTGTTCGCACAAGACTTGGGGCTTGTGTGTGTGTGTGTGTGTGTGTGTGTGTTCGCACAAGACTTGGGACTTGTGTGTGTGTGTGTGTGTGTGTGTTCGCACAAGACTTGGGACTTGTGTGTGTGTGTGTGTGTGTGTGTGTGTGTGTTCGCACAAGACTTGGGACGTGTGTGTGTGTGTGTGTGTGTAGGTGCGTACGAACTTGCTTGCGTGCGTGCATGCATGCATGCGTGTGTGTGCGTGTGCGTGTGTGTGTGTGTGTGCTCACGCGCTGTGTGTTTGTGTGTGTTTGTGTGTGTGTGTGTGGGGGCGTGCGTGCGCGTGCTTGTGTGCATGTGTGTGCATAAGTGCGAGGGAGGGAGGGGGAGGGGAGAATAAATTTGCCTGCTCAGGCGTGCGAGAATGGCGCTTGAGTGTGTCCCTGTGTGCGGGCGTGCGTGTGTCCCTGTGTGCGGGCATGCGGGCGTGCGAGTCTTGTGTCCTGGGCAGAGGACTGACCGAGGCCAGTGGTTCAGAGGACTGACCGAGGCCAGTGGTTCAGAGGACTGACCGAGGCCAGTGGTTCCGTGGGAGGCTCCAGCACAGCCCCTCCACGTCCTTCAGCTGCTCGGGGGTGAGGGAGGAGGCGTAAAACGGCACCACCTTCTCCTCCTCTGTCTCCAGCTTCCGACACAGCTCCGCCATCCGCAGGACCAGCTCGGCCTGATATGAGAGAGAGAGAGAGAGAGAGAGAGAGAGAGTGAGGTGAGTGAGAGAGAGAGAGAGAGAGAGTGAGGTGAGAGAGAGAGGAGAGAGAGAGAGAGAGAGAGAGAGCGTGTGTGTTTGTGAGAGAGAGAGACAGAGAGAGAGAGAGAGAGAGAGTCAGTCCTCATCATTAATGTTGTCCGTCGACATTGACAATTGTTGCAGTTGTCCTTCGTCTTGAAGTTGCTGTCGCCGTAGTCGTCGTCGTCATCATCGTCCTCCTCCTTCTCCCACTCTCCCTTTTCCTTCTCATCGTCATAATCATCACCATCATTGCCATTGCTACTGCCATCGATCATAATAATCATCACAAAAGAAAGTAAAAAGCCCTATATCTGTTGGCCATGGGCGCAGTGAACTATCACAATAAAAAAAAGTAATAAAGTCCTATATCTGTTGGCCGTGAGCGCGGTGAACTATCACACAAAAAGCAATAAAGTCCTATACCTGTTGGCCGTGGGCGCAGTGAACTATCACAATAAAAAAAAAGTAATAAAGTCCTATATCTGTTTGCCGTGGGCGCAATGAACCATGACAATAAAAAAAAGTAATAAAGTCCTATATCTGTTGGCCATGAGCGCAGTGAACTATCACAATAAAAAAGTAATAAAGTCCTATATCTGTTGGCCATGGGCGCAGTGAACTATCACAATAAAAAAAGTAATGAAGTCCTATATCTGTTGGCCGTGAGCGCGGTGAACTATCACACAAAAAGCAATAAAGTCCTATATCTGCTGGCCATGGGCGCAGTGAACCATCACAATAAAAAAGTAATAAAGTCCTATATCTGCTGGCCATGGGCGCAGTGAACCATCATAATAAAAAGTAATAAAGTCCTGTATCTGTTGGCCATGGGCGCAGTGAACTATCAAATGTGGGGCGCGGCATAATGGAAAAAGGGAGGCCACCCCTCACCTTCCGCCACTTTTAACTCACCGTGAACTGGATTAAAAATCAATCTTAGGAGGATGCTGTGAGCTCTTTCATTACAAACAACCCCCCTTCCCCCCCCCCCCCCCCCCTTCCCCCCCCCCGCTTTACAGAAGAACTGAGCTGGTAGCTTCCTCTTTATTGTCACTCCATTTGAAAGCAACCTTTACAAAAAAAAAAAAAAAAAAGCTTTAAAAGTAATTTTAAGCAACCCCGCCGGTTAGCAGGGGCAAACACACTAAAAGACAAAACACGACGCGTTTCGACCTCTTAGGTCTTCCTCAGGCGAGATGAACAACATTCAGGACATGAAAACGAAGATCGAGCAATCGCTTTTCTTCTCGAATTCAGCGCATGGAATCTTAAAACTTGCTCGTACTGTAATGTTGCCATGTGGTCTGTCTTGTAAAGGGAAATAACTCTTTCAGTCCCTCTCTACTGTTAAACCTGTACCTCCACAGTCCCCATCCACACCCCTGGTGGTAAATAGTTTTGCATTGCGAAGGTCAATGCTTTCCATAAGCTTCCTTCCAGTTTGTTTGTTTGTTTGTCTGCCAGCAAGATATGGCAAAATTTGCTGAACCACTTTTAACCAAAATTTGATGGAAAGGTGGTGGTAGGTAGCCCTGGCACTATCCATTTACTTGTCAGTGCGTGTCAGCAGTGCTCATGTGGTCAAAGAACAAAGCCAGAATTCGTTTACTACGATTATTACAAATTTTCAACAGAACATGAAAAACTCCCAAGTTACTGTTATGAGTTGATATTTATTTATTAACTTATGTTTTCGTAGAATATTCAAACCTTCTGGTGACATGCGTGGACGTTTTGCACACGGGAGGTAACTCTTTCAGGTCAGGTCAATCTAGGAGGATCAGGTCAATCTTGGAGGAAGCCTGCACTCACCCGATCGTATATCGAGTCCTTCTATTTCCTATAATTATAAGTCAAGAAAAGACCTGACCAGAACTGACAAGACAAGACAAGACCTGACCAGAACTCACAAGACAAGACCTGACCTGACCTGACCTGACCAGACCAGACCAGACCAGACCAGACCAGACCAGCCAGACCTGACCTGACCTGACCTGACCAGAACTGACAAGACAAGACAAGACCTGGCCAGAACTCACAAGACAAGACAAGACCTGACCTGACCAGACCAGACCAGACCAGACCTGACCAGACCAGACCTGACCAGACCAGACCAGACCTGATCTGACCAGACCAGACCAGACCTGACCAAACCAGACCAGACCTGACCAGACCAGACAAGACCTGACCTGACCGACTTGACCTGACCTGACCTGACCTGACAAGACCTGACCTGACCTGACCAGACCAGACAAGACAAGACAAGACAAGACAAGTACAAGACCTGACCTGACCTGACCAGACCAGACAAGACCTGACCAGACCAGACCTGACAAGACAAGACCTGACCAGACCAGACCTGACCTGACCTTGGTCTTCTGTCTCCGGAGCTCTTTGAGGGCGGCGTTGCTCTCCAGCGTCAGCTTGGTCAGCTTCTCTCTCTCCTGTGCCCGGATCTGGTTCACCTGCTTCTTCATGACCTGGAACTTGGCCGCCATCCGTTCCCGCTCCTGAAGAAGGAAAGGGCAGCCCTGTTGTTTATGGCCTGGGACAATCGCCAGGACTGTATGACCTATGCCTTTAACATCCCTCGGGAAGACGGGCATGCAGTAAGTCTCCTCCACTACGCCACGTCTTCGAGGTCATCCCATCATCTGTTACCCTGTGGGGTCTAGTCCAATTCCTGTTTCCCCTGTGGGGCCTAGTCCAGTTCCTGTCTGTTTCCCATGTGGGGTCTAGTCCAGTTCCTGTCTGTTTCCCATGTGGGGCCTAGTCCAGTTCCTGTCTGTTTCCCTGTGGGGTCTAGTCCATTCCTGTCTGTTTCCCCTGTGGGGCCTAGTCCAGTTCCTGTCTGTTTCCCCTGTGGGGTTCCAGTTCCTGCTGTTTCCCCTGTGGGGCTAGTCCAGTTCCTGTGTTTCCCTGTGGGCCTAGTCCAGTTCCTGTCTGTTTCCCCTGTGGGGCTAGTCCAGTTCCTGTCTGTTTCCCCTGTGGGGTCTAGTCCATTCCTGTCTGTTTCCCCTGTGGGGTCTAGTCCAATTCCTGTTTCCCCTGTGGGGCCTAGTCCAGTTCCTGTCTGTTTCCCCTGTGGGGCCTAGTCCAGTTCCTGTCTGTTTCCCCTGTGGGGTCTAGTCCAGTTCCTGTCTGTTTCCCCTGTGGGGCCTAGTCCAGTTCCTGCCTGTTTCCCCTGTGGGGTCCAGTTCCTGCCTGTTTCCCCTGTGGGGCCTAGTCCAGTTCCTGTCTGTTTCCCCTGTGGGGCCTAGTCCAGTTCCTGCCTGTTTCCCCTGTGGGGTCTAGTCCAGTTCCTGTCTGTTTCCCCTGTGGGGTCTAGTCCAGTTCCTGTCTTGTGATGTTGGTGAGAGGCTCTCGTCGTGTG
>CM065736.1:47618995-47626495 GCA_033310375.1 Conus canariensis | reverse complement strand
GAGAGAGAGAGAGAGAGAGAGAGAGAGAGAGAGAGAGAGGAGAGAGAGAGAGAGATGATATGGCGAGGGAAGATGAGGGATATGGGATATGTGTGTGTGCGTGTGTGTGTGTGTGTGTGTGTGTGTGTGTGTGGTGTGTGCGTGCGTGCGTGCGTGCGTGCGTGCGTGCGTGTGCGTGCGTGCGTGCGTACGTGTGTGTGTGTGTGTGTGTGTGTGTGTGGTGTTGGGAGGAGTGGGGATGGGAGAGGAAGTGGGGTGGGGCGTTTAGAACTCAGAACACTGAAAAAAAAAACCCACGTCATTTAGTGAGATATTGGGATCTGAAGCCTAACTGATTACGTCATTTAGTGAGATATTGGGATTTGAAGCATAACCCATTACGTCATTCAGTGAGATATTGGGATTTTAAGCATAACCTATTACGTCATTCAGTGAGATATTGGGATTTGAAGCATAACCTATTACGTCATTTAGTGAGATATTGGGATTTGAAGCATGACCTATTACGTCATTTAGTGAGATATTGGGATCTTGAAGCATAACCTATTACGTCATTTAGTGAGACATTAGGATCTGAAGCATAACCTATTACGCCATTTCGTGAGGCATTGGGATTTGAAGCATGACCTATTTTTCTAGTCTCTCCTTGCTAAGATATAGCAACGCAGATTAGATTCAAGACATCTTCTTCTTCTCCGTTTTCTTCCTGAATGATGAACGCTGTAAAGAACAGCTCAGCTGGTCCTTCACCATCTATTGCTTGCATGTCTAGGCTTGGGTTTCTGCACATGTTCCTGTCTATTCCGCCACGTTGTCAGTCCCTCGCCTTTTTTTCGTTCTTTCTCTCTTTCTTTCTTTCTATTTTTTTGCATCACCCCCCCCCCCCCCCCCCTGTCTATCCTTCCTTTTTCTGTTGCTGACACTGGTGATCGCCTGCCATGTTTCCTTTCCGTCTTTAAAACAATAAACAAGTAGGGTAACTCTTGCTCCCATAAGAAAACTTAACTCAGAGTAACTTTTATTCAAGACTAGCACAGCCTTTTAAACTTGAATAAAGTCAGACAAATACAAAGACGAACAATCTAATAGTGGGGGAAAACAAGCGCAGGCAAAGATTTGAACTTGGTGGGGGGAGGGGGGGGGGGGGGGGGGGGGGGGGGGGCTGAAGATGAAGAAAATGGGAACATAAAATTAAGAAAATATATCTTGGATATGAAAACTCTTCACTAGCTGCATGAGGGGACCATCATAATTCCATCGAAGGCAGATCTATTTGTATTGCCTGCTCCTAGGCCTTTCGTCCGCTGGCTCGGACTCATCAGGGAGACACGGCTGGTTGTGTCTGTGCTCCTGTCTTTTGTTTTATTCACCCCAACTGTTTTCTCCATTTTTGTTTTTCTTTCGTTTCTGTTGTCATTCGGGTTTTCACGGATATAGATCCTCGGTCCAATCTGTCGGAACTGTCGCCGAGGATCGTCTTGGTCCAATCTGTCGGAACTGTCGCCGAGGATCGTCTTGGTCCAATCTGTCGGAACTGTCGCCGAGGATCGTCTTGGTCCAATCTGTCGGAAATGTCGCCGAGGATCGTCTTGGACCAGTCTGTCGGAACTGTCGCCGAGGATCGTCTTGGTCCAATCTGTCGGAACTGTCGCCGAGGATCGTCTTGGTCCAATCTGTCGGAACTGCCGCCGAGGATCGTCTTGGTCCAATCTGTCGGAACTGTCGCCGAGGATCGTCTTGGTCCAATCTGTCGGAACTGTCGCCGAGGATCGTCTTGGTCCAATCTGTCGGAACTGTCGCCGAGGATCGTCTTGGTCCAATCTGTCGGAACTGCCGCCGGAGGATCGTCTTGGTCCAATCTGTCGGAACTGTCGCCGAGGATCGTCTTGGTCCAATCTGTCGGAACTGTCGCCGAGGATCGTCTTGGTCCAATCTGTCGGAACTGTCGCCGAGGATCGTCTTTCTTCGCTTTCAGGTTCCATCCGAAGTCCATGGAGGGATGGGGATGGAGGGTGTTTGGTGGTGGAGGTGGATGAGGGAGGAGGGGATGGAGAAGTGAAGGTTGGATGACGGTGTGTGTGTTGGTGTGGATCGGGGAGCTTAAGAGATGGGCGTTGGTGGGAAGAAGTCATCTTCAGGTGCTTCTCTCTTTTTCCTTCTGTTCTGTTCTGTTCTGTTCTGTTCTACTCTGCTCTGTTCTGTTCTATTCTGCTCTGTTCTGTTCTGCTCTGCTCTGCTCTGCTCTGCTCTGTTCTGTTCTATTCTGTTCTGCTCTGCTCTGCTCTGTTCTGTTCTGCTCTGTTCTGTTTTATTCTGTTCTGTTCTGCTCTGTTCTGTTTTATTCTGTTCTGTTCTGCTCTGCTCTGCTCTGCTCTGCTCTGTTCTGTTCTATTCTGCTCTGCTCTGCTCTGTTCTGCTCTGTTCTATTCTGCTGTGTTGTGCTCTGCTCTGCTCTGCTCTGCTCTGCTCTGTTCTGCTCTGCTCTGTTCTATTCTGCTCTGCTCTGTTCTGTTCTGCTCTGCTCTGCTCTGTGCTGCTCTGCTCTGCTCTGCTCTGCTTTGCTCTGCTCTAATCTGCTCTGTTCTGCTCTGCTCTGCTCTGTTCTGCTCTGCTCTGCTCTGTGCTATTCTGCTCTGCTCTGCTCTGCTCTGCTCTGCTCTGCTCTGCTCTGTTCTGCTCTGTTCTGCTCTGCTCTGCTCTGCTCTGCTCTGCTCTGCTCTGTTCTGTTCTGTTCTGCTCTGTTCTGTTCTGTCATTTTCCTTCTATTTCCTTCGATGCTTCGACGTCATTCTTCCTTCATATCTGCTTCCATCTGTCTGTCTGACTGTTTTTCTGCCTTTCCCCTCTGAAGGTGAAGAAGCTTCGTGGGGCATTCCTTGGCATGTTCCACTCACAGTGAAACATAATCTGAGACTGTTGGGACTTGCACGATGTGAGACATAAACACTTTACAGCAGAGTCCATGAAAACCCTGTTCACAGATGTCCCACCTGACGTGATCTTTGAGTTTCTGAAAGAGATTAACATTTTTCATCTGATGTAAGATCTTACGGAAGAAATATTTTTAACGAAGTTTCTGGTACTCTTTTAGAAGATGTACTTTTAAGAGATGTGTGAAATTTTTCCTTTTTTTGGATGACTTGTGAATTGATTTTAACGTGGTGACAGCCCTGATGTGGCCCTTTGCGGTCGGCTGGGCTATAAGCAACATTACCTTACCTTACCTGCCTTTCCTCTCTGTTCGTGCTATTTTTCCTACCTTTCTCCACGTGAACCCCTTCGTCCACATTACACTATCCCTCCCCGCCCCTCCCACGCTTCTCTTAAACCGTTCACACACACACACACACGCACACACACACGCACGCACACACACACACACACACACATGCACACACACACGCATGCACACACACGCACACACACACACACACACACACACACAAATGCACACACACACATACACACACACACGCACGCACACACATACACACACACACACACACATGCACACACACACACACACATGCACACACACACACACACACACATGCACACACACACACACACACACTCACGCACCCCCCCCCCCCTCCCTTCCCCACCACACACAGGAAAAAGAAGAGAGTAACGAAAGAAAGAAGAAAGGAAGAAGGAAAGAGAAAAGAAAAAACAAAAATTTATGTGTGTTTGCTTTTTCCCCCTCAGGCATATCTTCATTACAGACAATGATCAATGAAGCAACGTGTCCAAAAGTCACTGTGCATCAACAATGTCATAAACAAACCAACAATGCATCCAATGACATCTTCAACCACAAACACTACACGGTCCATGGCAGATGTGTGTCAACAGAGGGTTGCAATGATGATGATGATAGTGATGATCGCTCTAGACATCAAGATCATCAAGCACACAGCTCGACTCACTCACCCGGTTCTTCAGCTCGTCACGCATACTCTGGAACTCGGACCTGGCATCGTTTTCACGTTCTTGGAACAGTTCCTCCAGAGCGAAGAGAATGTCAGCACAGTCATTCATCTCCTTGTGGTGGACGTCCGCCATCATGGCTCTCTCCGTGTCAAACTCCTCACGGACCGTCTCCAGTTCAGCGTGGAAATCGTCCGTCAAGGCTTGTAGACGTCTTGTCTGCAAGTCTGGAAGAACGGCCATTTGCCTAGCACTATAACAGTCCTCACCAATCAGGTAGTCACACTATACACTATAACAGTCCTCACCAATCAGGTAGTCACACTATACACTTTAACAGTCCTCACCAATCAGGTAGTCACACTATACACTATAACAGTCCTCACCAATCAGGTAGTCACACTATACACTATAACAGTCCCCACCAATCAGGTAGTCACACTATACACTGTAACAGTCCTCAACAATCAGGCAGTCACACTATACACTATAACAGTCCTCACCAATCAGGCAGTCACACTATACACTGTAACAGTCCTCACCAATCAGGCAGTCACACTATACACTATAACAGTCCTCACCAATCAGGCAGTCACACTACACACTGTAACAGTGCTCACCAATCAGGTAGTCACACTACACACTATAACAGTCCTCACCAATCAGGTAGTCGCACTATACACTATAACAGTCCTCACCAATCAGGTAGTCACACTACACTATAACAGTGCTCACCAATCAGGTAGTCACACTATAACAGTTCCCACCAATCAGGTAGTCGCACTATACACTATAACAGTCCCCACCAATCAGGTAGTCACACTATACACTATAACAGTCCTCACCAATCAGGTAGTCACACTATACACTATAACAGTCCCCACCAATCAGGTAGTCACACTATACACTATAACAGTCCTCACCAATCAGGCAGTCACACTACACACTGTAACAGTGCTCACCAATCAGGTAGTCACACTACACACTATAACAGTCCTCACCAATCAGGTAGTCGCACTATACACTATAACAGTCCTCACCAATCAGGTAGTCACACTACACTATAACAGTGCTCACCAATCAGGTAGTCACACTATAACAGTCCCACCAATCAGGTAGTCGCACTATACACTATAACAGTCCCCACCAATCAGGTAGTCACACTATACACTATAACAGTCCTCACCAATCAGGTAGTCACACTATACACTATAACAGTCCTCACCAATCAGGTAGTCACACTATACACTATAACGGTCCTCACCTATCAGGTAGTCACACTATACACTATAACAGTCCTCACCAATTAGGTAGTCACACTATACACTATAACAGTCCCCACCAATCAGGTAGTCACACTATAACAGTCCCACCAATCAGGTAGTCACACTATAACAGTCCTCACCAATCAGGTAGTCAACTATAACAGTCCTCACCAATCAGGTAGACAACTATAACAGTCCTCAACAATCAGGTAGTCAACTATAATAGTGCTCACCAATCCGGTAGTCATACTTTACACTATAACAGTCCTCACCAATCCGGTATTCACACTATACACTATAACAGTCTGCACCAATCAGGTAGTGACAATATACACTGTAACAGTCCACACCAATCAGGTAGTCATACTATACACTATAACAGTCCCCACCAATTAGGTAGTGACACTATACACTATAATAGTCCCCACCAATCAGGTAGTCAACTATAACAGTCCTCACCAATCAGGTAGTCACACTATACATTATAACAGTCCTCACCAATCAGGTAGACACACAATACAAATACAACAGTCCTCATCAATCAGGTAGTCACTGTGTATAATACAACAGTTTTCATTGTACAATGCAACAGTTTTCACTGTACAATGCAACAGTCCTCACTGTACAATAGAACAGTCCTCACCAATCAGGTAGTCACTGTGTACAATACAACAGTGCTCACTGTACAATACAACAGTCCTCACCAATCAGGTAGTCACTCTGTACAATACAACAGTGCTCACTGTACAATACAACAGTCCTCACCAATCAGGTAGTCACTCTGTACCATACAACAGTCCTCACCAATCAGGTAGTCACGCTGTACAATGCAACAGTGCTCATTGTACAATACAACAGTCCTCACCAATGAGGTAGTCACTCTGTACAATACAACAGTGCTCACTGTACAATACAACAGTCCTCACCAATCAGGTAGTCACTCTGTACAATACAACAGTCCTCACCAATCAGGTAGTCACTCTGTACAATACAACGGCCCTCACTCTACAATACAGCAGTCCTCACCAATCAGGTAGTCATTCTGTACAATACAACAGTCCTCACCAATCAGGTAGTCATTCTGTACAATACAACAGTACTCACCAATCAGGTAGTCACTCTGTACAGTAAAGCAGTCCTCACCAATCAGGTAGTCATTCTGTACAATACAGCAGTCCTCACCAATCAGGTAGTCATTCTGTACAATACAACAGTACTCACCAATGAGGTAGTCATTCTGTACAATACAACAGTCCTCACCAATCAGGTAGTCATTCTGTACAATACAACAGTCCTCACCGATCAGGTAGTCATTCTGTACAATACTACAGTCCTCACCAATCAGGTAGTCATTCTGTACAATACAACAGTCCTCACTGTACAATATAGAAGTCCTCACCAATCAGGTAGTTATTCTGTACAATACAACACTGCTCACCAATGAGGTAGTCATTCTGTACAATACAACAGTCCTCACTGTACAATACAACAGTCCTCACCAATCAGGTAGTCACTCTGTACAATACAACAGTCCTCACCAATCAGGTAGTCATTCTGTACAATACAACAGTGCTCACGAATCAGGTAGTCACTCAGTACAGTACAGCAGTCCTCACCAATCAGGTAGTCATTCTGTACAATACAGCAGTCCTAACAAATCAGGTAGTCATTCTGTACAATACAACAGTACTCACGAATCAGGTAGTCATTCTGTACAATACAACAGTCCTCACCAATCAGGTAGTCATTCTGTACAATACAACAGTCCTCACCAATGAGGTAGTCATTCTGTACAATACTACAGTCCTCACCAATCAGGTAGTCATTCTGTACAATACAACAGTCCTCACTGTACAATATAGAAGTCCTCACCAATCAGGTAGTCACTCTGTACAATACAACAGTCCTCACTGTACAGTACAACAGTCCTCACCAATCAGGTAGTCACTCTTTACAACAGTCCTCACTGTACAACAGTGCTCACTGTACAATACAACAGTCCTCACTGTACAATACAACAGTGCTCACTGTACAATGCAACAGTTCTCACTGTGCAATACAACAGTTCTCACTGTACAATACAACAGTCCTCACTGTACAATACAACAGTCCTCACCAATCAGGTAGTCATTCTGTACAATACAACAGTCCTCACCAATCAGGTGGTCATTCTGTACAATTCAACAGTCCTCACCAATGAGGTAGTCAATCTGTACAATACAACAGTGCTCACTGTACAATACAACAGTCCTCACCAATCAGGTAGTCATTCTGTACAACATAACAGTCCTCACCAATGAGGTAG
>CM065736.1:47596495-47613995 GCA_033310375.1 Conus canariensis | reverse complement strand
TTTTTCCTTCTTCTCTTCCTATATACGTCGTCGTCGTCATTATTTTCGTTATTGTTTGTGGCTGGTTTGCGGAACTAGCACGGATTATTTTTCTATGAAGATTATAGGTCAAGATGATGATGATGATGATGATGATGATGATGGTGATGGTGATGGTGGTGGTGATGATGATGATGATGGGTGGGGGAGTTCGGGGGGGGGGGGGAGGTGGGGGGAGGGATTAATTAGTCTTTATTTGTAAAGAATGTAGATTTTTCGTTTTTGCGAGTGTCTGGTGGGTTTTATGCTAATAACTGCCTTCGGTCATTCTGTCACCACAGCCATGAAGTTGCGAGAGCTGTCATGGCGGGTCAGAGGGACGCCACAGCCATGATAACTCCATCTGCTTGTTACCTCATGTATCTGTATCTGTATCTGTCGGTATACGTTGCTGCATCCAGGAATCTGGCGTCGACGCAACGGATGGGGTGCGCAGCGAACAAGTTAGTGGCGTTGGGCTTTGGCCACCGCCGGCTTGAAGGCCTCAGTACTACCTGAGTGCACAACACTATTTTCCAGTTGGTTCCACCTAATAATAGTTCTTGGAAAAAAATGATTGTTTATACTGCTCTGTGCTGCAGTTTGGAACTGTGTAGCACCTGTCGTTGTTGCGTGTGTAGTTTTCCACTGGGTTATTGACCACGAAGTCTGCTCTTCTTGGCGGACGGCGGATGCGTCGGCCGGGTTGCTGAGGCACAAGGAACTGCTCAGGAGGGATTGCTGGCACCAGCCCCTCAACCACCTTGTATAAGAAGGTCAGCCGCAGGTTCTCGCGTCGTTCCGGGAGGGTTGGGAGCTCATGCTTCCTCAGGAGGCCCGTTACGAAGCCAGGTGCTCCAGATTTATAGTCTCTGGCAATGAAGCGTACTGCCACTCGCTGTGTACGCTCCAGCTTGTCGATTGCTTGTTTCTCGTACGGGTCCCAGATGATCGCTCCATACTCCAACAGGGGTCTGACTAAGGCGAGGAAGGCGTTGCGTTTGCAGGCTGTGGGGCAGTGTCTGAGGTTACGGCGCGTGTATCAGTCGGACATCTGAGAAGAAAGATATTACTTTTTTATGATTAATGTTTGCTCCTTTTTTTTTACCAGCTCAGATGCACTTGAATGCACAACGAGGTCTCTGACTGAAGTCACAAAGACTACATCACAAAGAAAGCCAACTGTACCCTCGGTTTCCTATGCCGTAACCTCAGACACTGCCTCACCTGTCGCCACCTTACATTGTTTCTTTTAATTTTTTTTTTTCAGGTCAAGTGACCCCAGTGTGCAGTCAGAGACCTCGTTGTGCATTCAAGTGCATCTGAGCTGGTAAAAATGAGCAAACTTTAATCATAAAAAAAGTAATATCTTTCTTCTCAGATGTCCGACTGATACACTTTTTTTTAACAACCATAAGATTGTAAGTACCTGCTCTTTTGTTTCCCAAATCAGAACAGTTCTAAAATCCGACAAGAGAATGACATTGTCGACAATGACTGCTACTATTTGAAGATTCTGCTCCTACTAAAATACATGTCGGCTGTATGGTGCATTAGATGTATGCTATTGCTGTAATAATTTAATGAACACAGAGCGGATAAATAAAACAGGAACAAACTGACCTTTCAGAACTTTATACCGATAGTATGATTACTCCGAACTCTGGCATTGACCATTTCCTTCATTCGTTCTAAAGATTACGACTTTGAACGACTATGACATAATAGTGACGTATGACGTTGAATTACGTATTGTTCCCGCCGGAACGTCGAAAAGGGCGTGCTATATCAGCAGGAAAAACGTAAACGTTTGTTGGGAACGCAAAATGTCCTATTCAAGGGAGGTCACTCTTTCTACCATGATAAAAAGCAGGAAGGGTTTAATGTTCTAGTGTTGTGAAGGTGTGAAGGGTAAGGGATATGTTAAATTAGATAGGATTAGGTTCAGGGTTGTGATGTTGTGTGTATCGAATGTAAACCATTCACGATCAATCAGCACCACTGAATACAGCTCGTGTACTCCAAAAGATTATAATCTTGTTCAGAAACCAGACAGATCTTAAGATGGCTGACCAACATGCAGGGCTGCTGCCTATGACATGCACCATGCTCAACCAATCAGCAACTGCCAACTGTCACGAACATCCGGGTCTCTCTATTCAGTCTCTTTTGGATCTAGCGTCATGGCAACTGCACCATAGTCTATGTAAATGAACAGGAATGATGGGAATTAAAATAACATAATAATAATGTTTCAAAAGGATGTTGAAAACATTACAAGGTCAAGGACAGTGTTAACTTTCGGCAGAAGCACGAAAGATATAATTTCTGTCTGTATCTCTCGGGCCTGGTTGACGCCAGGATATCTCATGAAAGGAAGCGTAGATACAGCGCTTTTATGCAGTCTCGGACCGGAATGGAAATCTGCAGCGTCATCTTCATCATCCTCATTCTCATCGATCAGCATAAAAAAAAGTCTCAAATTCTGTGGCCCTTTATGCCTGCTCCCACGGTGACCTCAGTTTCGATGTCCTCTCCACGTCTGTGGCCCTGGTTTGGTTCCGTCGGGGTCACCAGTATCGGCGAGTCCATATGGGCTGTCGTTGGACGGACGTGGAGGCGCCTTCCGAAGGGAGAGCTCACTCACGCCAGCTCCGCGACTAAGCAATTATTGTCGTCAGTAGGGGGCTTAGTAGGTGGTGTCCTGCGTGTGTTGGATCAGAACAGGCGCCACTGAACACCACCGAAGTGACCCGGCAGCAGTGCAGCGTCTCCTCCGGTGGGTTGCCTGTTGACGACTTGACATTGACTGCTCCCTGTGGATTGCCGGTACCGGGGCTGCGGCGGGACTGACCGGGCTGTGGCTGTGGACGGGGTGTCAGAATGAGCGGCGTGGGTGCACTGCCACTGAGGTGGCACAGAAGATGGAACAGCAAAAAACAAAACAAAAACAAACTCGTTTATTGATTGCTCAATGTATGTTATTGCAGCATGTGGATGCTCTCATGATCATGTGCGTGGCGCAACATTTTGTAGTGGAGTCTTCTCTCGGCTTTCGCCCCTTTTCCTTTGCACGTAAACGCTTTCAAAATTCGGTCGTTTTTCACTTTCCTAATTTTTGTTCGAAAGAGAATGAAACGAGGATTCAACAATTGTCACACACACACTACATTGTCGCACGCAACGCACGCACGCACAGCACGCACGCACGCACACATGCACACACAACACACACACACACACACCACGCACGCACGAAACGCACCACCACCCACACCACCACCCCACGAAAACACACAACACACACACACTAATCACCTCCCCCCTCCCCCCCTATGAAACTACGGAAGAAAAGGAGAGATGGAGGGAGTGAGGGAAGGAGAGTGAAGGAGGATTCACAAGCATTACAATAGCTGGGAGCACTGAGGAAAAAAATCATTCTAAAAAGATTTAGTGTTGGACACACACACACACACACACACGCCACGCACGCACGCACGCACGCACGCACGCACGCACGCACGCACGCACGCACGCACGAACTCACACATACACACATATCTAACCATCTGTCTGTCTGTCTGTCTGTCTCTGTCTCTGTCTCTGTCTCTCTCTCTCTCTCTCTCTCTCTCTCTCTCTCTCTCTCTCTCTCTCCATCTATCTATCTATCTATCCATCCGTGCGTCCGTCAGTCTGTCTGTCTGTCTGTCTATCCATCTATCTATCTGTCTACCTCCCTATCTATCTCCGTGTGTGTGTGTGTGTGTGTGTGTGTGTGTGTGTGTGTGTGTGTGTGTGGCGCGCGCGTGCGTGCGTGCGTGCGTGCGTGCGTGCGTATGTGCGTGCGTGCGTGTGTGTGTGTGTGTGTGTGTGTGTGTGTGTGTGTGTGTGTGTGTGTGTGTGTGCACGCGCGCGTGTGTGTGTTTGCGTGCGAAGGAATTGTGATTTTGTATAAAACTTTAGTTTGCACAAAGTACTCTAGACGAGTTATACATTTTTTATGGCAATCAGAATAACCCGTGCCACGTTTGGCTGCAGATGGCGCTGGGGAGGCAGAGAGCCCATTATTTTGTTGTGAAAGATTTGCAAGAGATGTGGCATATGGAACCGTTTTAGCCAGGTTCTCAGTGAAGGGTTGAGAGGACTATGAGTCACAACTACGGGAAATCTGGAAGTTTTGCTTTGAATCTGTATATTCAGTTGTTCAGTGTATTCCGATTTCTGCTTTGCTTCTTGAAGGACGAAGAGCGGGCAAGCACGGCGTTAGAAGTGTCGGGTCATGCCTCCGCTGTTTGCTTTAACATTTACTGGAACCCAGCAAGGCATCGTAACCGTACACAAAACTCAGGTGTTTTGGTTACGCAATGATTTGGATGGCAATATGATCTGAAAGTGTGCATGCGCGTATGTCTGTTTGGTGTAAGGATCAATGCTAATATCACCTTCTTCAAGTTCTAAAATGATATCTAAGAAAGATGCATAACCAAAAGAGCTTTGACAGAGAGTTGGATAGGATTTAGAAATTGACTCAACCGGTCAAGGCCTGATTTGGTACCCTTCCATAACGTAACGTTTTTGAATTATAAACTATCTCCCTCTCCCCAAATTCCCCACCTGACTCTTTATAAACTCTTCTGCTAATGGAAACACACTGGGTAAAGAATGGGAAGAAACGGAAGTGCAGAAACAGTGATTGCAGTGATTTGCATACAGGACTTAATTTTTGTTGTTGTTGTTGTATTTCGTGCTTAGCAAATCGTCGCAACTAGGTCAAAAAATAAAGTGACTAGAATTTGTTCTTCAACAAGCAGAATTGCAAACAAGCGCACCAACATCACTCGAATGAGCCAACTTTACACCATGTTGGTAGAAGAAGAAAAAGAAGAAGAAAAAGAAGAAGAAGAAGAAGAAGAAAGAAGAAGAAGAAGAACAAAAAGAAGAAGAAGAAGAAGAAAAAGAAGACGAAGTAGTAGTAGTAGTAGTAGTAGTAGTAGTAGTAGTAGTAGTAGTAGTAGTAGTAATAGTAGTAGTAATAGTCACGTCGTCGTCGTCGTCGTAGTAGTATAGTTATATTATGGAGATTGTTATTGCCATAGCCTTTGCTAATGGAGCACCACCACAAACCTTGTGCAATACAGTGCAATGAATGTTTTCTGAATAGCTAGAGTTATTGTTTGTTGTCCATTACAATACAGTGCAATGACTGTTTTCTGAATAGCTAGAGTTATTGTGTGTTGTCCATTACAATACAGTGCAATGACTGTTTTCTGAATAGCTAGAGTTATTGTGTGTTGTCCATTACAATACAGTGCAATGACTGTTTTCTGAATAGCTAGAGTTATTGTGTGTTGTCCATTACAATACAGCGCAATGACTGTTTTCTGAATAGCTAGAGTTATTGTGTGTTGTCCATTACAATACAGTGCAATGACTGTTTTCTGAATAGCTAGAGTTATTGTTTGTTGTCCATTACAATACAGTGCAATGACTGTTTTCTGAATAGCTAGAGTTATTGTGTGTTGTCCATTACAATACAGTGCAATGACTGTTTTCTGAATAGCTAGAGTTATTGTTGTTGTCCATTACAATACAGTGCAATGACTGTTTTCTGAATAGCTAGAGTTATTGTGTGTTGTCCATTACAATACAGTGCAATGACTGTTTTCTGAATAGCTAGAGTTATTGTGTGTTGTCCATTACAATACAGTGCAATGACTGTTTTCTGAATAGCTAGAGTTATTGTTGTTGTCCATTACAATACAGTGCAATGACTGTTTTCTGAATAGCTAGAGTTATTGTGTGTTGTCCATTACAATACAGTGCAATGACTGTTTTCTGAATAGCTAGAGTTATTGTTGTTGTCCATTACAATACAGTGCAATGACTGTTTTCTGAATAGCTAGAGTTATTGTGTGTTGTCCATTACAATACAGTGCAATGACTGTTTTCTGAATAGCTAGAGTTATTGTGTGTTGTCCATTACAATACAGTGCAATGACTGTTTTCTGAATAGCTAGAGTTATTGTGTGTTGTCCATTACAATACAGTGCAATGACTGTTTTTTGAAATAGCTAGAGTTTATGTGTGTGTTTGTCCATTACAATACAGTGCAATGACTGTTTTCTGAATAGCTAGAGTTATTGTGTGTTGTCCATTACAATACAGTGCAATGACTGTTTTCTGAATAGCTAGAGTTATTGTGTGTTGTCCATTACAATACAGTGCAATGACTGTTTTCTGAATAGCTAGAGTTATTGTGTGTTGTCCATTACAATACAGTGCAATGACTGTTTTCTGAATAGCTAGAGTTATTGTGTGTTGTCCATTACAATACAGTGCAATGACTGTTTTCTGAATAGCTAGAGTTATTGTGTGTTGTCCATTACAATACAGTGCAATGACTGTTTTCTGAATAGCTAGAGTTATTGTGTGTTGTCCATTACAATACAGTGCAATGACTGTTTTCTGAATAGCTAGAGTTATTGTGTGTTGTCCATTACAATACAGTGCAATGACTGTTTTCTGAATAGCTAGAGTTATTGTGTGTTGTCCATTACAATACAGTGCAATGACTGTTTTCTGATACTAGATTATTGTTGTCATTACAATACAGTGCATGACTGTTTTCTGAATAGTAGAGTTATTGTTGTTGTCCATTACAATACAGTGCAATGACTGTTTTCTGAATAGCTAGAGTTATTGTGTGTTGTCCATTACAATACAGTGCAATGACTGTTTTCTGAATAGCTAGAGTTATTGTGTGTTGTCCATTACAATACAGTGCAATGACTGTTTTCTGAATAGCTAGAGTTATTGTGTGTTGTCCATTACAATACAGTGCAATGACTGTTTTCTGAATAGCTAGAGTTATTGTGTGTTGTCCATTACAATACAGTGCAATGACTGTTTTCTGAATAGCTAGAGTTATTGTGTGTTGTCCATTACAATACAGTGCAATGACTGTTTTCTGAATAGCTAGAGTTATTGTGTGTTGTCCATTACAATACAGTGCAATGACTGTTTTCTGAATAGCTAGAGTTATTGTGTGTTGTCCATTACAATACAGTGCAATGACTGTTTTCTGAATAGCTAGAGTTATTGTTGTTGTCCATTACAATACAGTGCAATGACTGTTTTCTGAATAGCTAGAGTTATTGTGTGTTGTCCATTACAATACAGTGCAATGACTGTTTTCTGAATAGCTAGAGTTATTGTGTGTTGTCCATTACAATACAGTGCAATGACTGTTTTCTGAATAGCTAGAGTTATTGTGTGTTGTCCATTACAATACAGTGCAATGACTGTTTTCTGAATAGCTAGAGTTATTGTGTGTTGTCCATTACAATACAGTGCAATGACTGTTTTCTGAATAGCTAGAGTTATTGTGTGTTGTCCATTACAATACAGTGCAATGACTGTTTTCTGAATAGCTAGAGTTATTGTGTGTTGTCCATTACAATACAGTGCAATGACTGTTTTCTGAATAGCTAGAGTTATTGTGTGTTGTCCATTACAATACAGTGCAATGACTGTTTTCTGAATAGCTAGAGTTATTGTGTGTTGTCCATTACAATACAGTGCAATGACTGTTTTCTGAATAGCTAGAGTTATTGTGTGTTGTCCATTACAATACAGTGCAATGACTGTTTTCTGAATAGCTAGAGTTATTGTTGTTGTCCATACAATACAGTGCAATGATGTTTTCTGAATAGCTAGAGTTATTGTGTGTTGTCCATTACAATACAGTGCAATGACTGTTTTCTGAATAGCTGATGTTATTGTGTGTTGTCCATTACAATACAGTGCAATGACTGTTTTCTGAATAGCTAGAGTTATTGTGTGTTGTCCATTACAAACAGTGCAATGACTGTTTTTCTGATAGCTAGAGTTATTGTTGTGTTGTCCATTACAATACAGTGCAATGACGTTTTTCTGAATAGCTAGAGTTATTGTGTTGTCCATTACAATACAGTGCAATGACTGTTTTCTGAATAGCTAGAGTTATGTGTGTTGTCCATTACAATACAGTGCAATGACTGTTTTCTGAATAGCTAGAGTTATTGTGTGTTGTCCATTACAATACAGTGCAATGACTGTTTTCTGAATAGCTAAGTTATTGTGTTTGTCCATTACAATACAGTGCAATGACTGTTTTCTGAATAGCTAGAGTTATTGTTGTTGTCCATTACAATACAGTGCAATGACTGTTTTCTGAATAGCTAGAGTTATTGTGTGTTGTCCATTACAATACAGTGCAATGATGTTTTCTGAATAGCTAGAGTTATTGTGTGTTGTCCATTACAATACAGTGCAATGACTGTTTTCTGAATAGCTAGAGTTATGTGTTGTTGTCCATTACAATACAGTGCAATGACTGTTTTCTGAATAGCTAGAGTTATTGTGTGTTGTCCATTACAATACAGTGCAATGACTGTTTTCTGAATCTAGAGTTATTGTGTGTTGTCCATTACAATACAGTGCAATGATGTTTTGAATAGCTAGAGTAATTGTGTGTTGTCCATTACAATACAGTGCAATGACTGTTTTCTGAATAGCTAGAGTTATTGTTGTTGTCCATTACAATACAGTGCAATGACTGTTTCTGAATAGCTAAGTTATTGTTGTTGTCCATTACAATACAGTGCAATGATGTTTTCTGAATAGCTAGAGTTATTGTGTGTTGTCCATTACAATACAGTGCAATGACTGTTTCTGAATAGCTAGAGTTATTGTGTGTTGTCCATTACAATACAGTGCAATGACTGTTTCTGAATAGCTAAGTTATTGTGTGTTGTCCATTACAATACAGTGCAATGATGTTTTCTGAATAGCTAGAGTTATTGTTGTTGTCCATTACAATAAGTGCAATGACTGTTTTTGAAACTAGAGTATTGTGTGTTGTCCATTACAATACAGTGCAATGACTGTTTTCTGAATAGCTAGAGTTATTGTGTGTTGTCCATTACAAACAGTGCAATGACTGTTTTCTGAATAGCTAGAGTTATTGTTGTTGTCCATTACAATACAGTGCAATGACTGTTTCTGAATAGCTAGAGTTATTGTTGTGTTGTCCATTACAATACAGTGCAATGACTGTTTTCTGAATAGCTAGAGTTATTGTGTGTTGTCCATTACAATACAGTGCAATGACTGTTTTCTGAATAGCTAGAGTTATTGTGTGTTGTCCATTACAATACAGTGCAATGACTGTTTTCTGAATAGCTGAGTTATTGTGTGTTGTCCATTACAATACAGTGCAATGACTGTTTTCTGAATAGCTAGAGTTATTGTGTGTTGTCCATTACAATACAGTGCAATGACTGTTTTCTGAATAAGCTAGAGTTATTGTGTGTTGTCCATTACAATACAGTGCAATGACTGTTTTCTGAATAGCTAGAGTTATTGTGTGTTGTCCATTACAATACAGTGCAATGACTGTTTTCTGAATAGCTAGAGTTATTGTGTGTTGTCCATTACAATACAGTGCAATGACTGTTTTCTGAATAGCTAGAGTTATTGTGTTGTTTGTCCATTACAATACAGTGCAATGACTGTTTTCTGAATAGCTAGAGTTATTGTGTGTTGTCCATTACAATACAGTGCAATGACTGTTTTCTGAATAGCTAGAGTTATTGTGTGTTGTCCATTACAATACAGTGCAATGACTGTTTTCTGAATAGCTAGAGTTATTGTGTGTTGTCCATTACAATACAGTGCAATGAATGTTTTCTGAATAGCTAGAGTTATTGTGTGTTGTCCATTACAATACAGTGCAATGAATGTTTTCTGAATAGCTAGAGTTATTGTGTGTTGTCCATTACAATACAGTGCAATGAATGTTTTCTGAATAGCTAGAGTTATTGTGTGTTGTCCATTACAATACAGTGCAATGAATGTTTTCTGAATAGCTAGAGTTATTGTTTGTTGTCCATTACAATACAGTGCAATGAACGTTTTCTGAATAGCTAGAGTTATTGTGTGTTGTCCATTACAATACAGTGCAATGAATGTTTTCTGAATAGCTAGAGTTATTGTGTGTTGTCCATTACAATACAGTGCATTGAATGTTTTCAGAATAGCTAGAGTTATTGTTTGTTGTCCATTACAATACAGTGCAATGAATGTTTTCAGAATAGCTAGAGTTATTGTGTGTTGTCCATTGCAATACATTGCTATGAATGTTTTCTTAAAAGCTAGAGTTCTTGTTTGTTGTCCATTACAATTGGATTAAGATTGTTTGCATTTAAACTAATAGTGTATTTGGACAACTGACGTATTGATTCTATAAAGAACTGAACATATAAGTATTAGCTTCCCCTAAGTAAATTCCAAGTTGAAATTATTGGAAATAACATTGCATTCCAGCAATACTCTGAACTGTGTGTAGTCTTTAGAACTTGTCATGGAAGACAACGCTTCGCCTTTGCTGACTAGTCTTGACATGTACTGATACGATTTCTCTGGTTATTTTATATATACACGCTTCTTTTGTCCTGTCTGGGCAAGCCTCAATCTAAAGACTTCTAACAGTTTCTGTTCCCTTGCCAGTCGTTGTCGGTGTGTGGCCAGTGTCCACATGTGCAGAAGTGGACTGAGAGCAGACTTCAGAGGGAGCATGAACACAACCAGTCCACCATAGATTCTCTGGGAAACAGTAGTAACATCGTGTGAAGCCGTCATGGTGACCAGTCCCAATGGAAGCCAGCAAACAGCATCTGTGAACACCAGCTTCCCCATCAAGCGGACTGAACAATGATAGGATCTTTTTGATGGGTCTAGTGCCATTCGGTATGTTGGTGTTCGAACTGATATGATAACTTGGCCCGTCACAGTCATTAAACACAGCATGAAATTGATCACCACAGTCACCGTGAACCATCTGAACTCTTGGTCAGGGCCACGGTGATCATATAAAGCCAGACGACACAGACCAGACTGACCAGACACTCCCCAGTGTGACAGTCCGGGAAGAAACGGTATGACCGACAACACAATTCCAACAGACCATGTCAGTGTGCAAGCTCCAGATGTCAAACATTCAGTGATATTCCATGACGGTTTCTGAGAACAAAGAGTGATGAAGTGGTCCACAATGATGAACCAGATAATCATTGCTGATACCTCACTGGACAGAAAGGAGAGAAAGCCAGACACCTTGCAAGCCACACTGTTGGTCCACGCCTGTTCTGTTTGGATGTATCCATCAGGAAACAGGTGGTCTGCCACCAGGAGGATACCCAGATGGCATCCCATACAAACATGGGCAAAGTGTAGATGGGCAATGGTCGTCATGAACTTTTTTCCAAGTACACTTTTTCCTGCTGAAGAAATCATAAAGCAAAGCAAATTTCCTGACATGCTGCACGTGCCAAACAACCCAAATAAAACCCTGTACAGTTTCGTTGGTATCAATGTTGTACATGAAGGAAGTGCAGTATATGGTGCTGAACATGTTGTCTTCCGAGAATTTTTAGGAAGTACATTGTGACAGCATAATCTGTAGTTCGATGACGAGATATAATCCAAACCAGTCAACCTTGAAAATAAATCAACAGGAAAGTTGATGATTCGATTCCCCTGTACATCCAGTCTAGCTAGTCGCCTGACATTTTTAAAACCTAAAACCCCAATGGTTACAACAGCAGAAAAAGATACGTTTATGAACTCCACGTAAGGTAAACCTACAGATAACACACTGCTTAGTGTTTTGATGTGAGTACAGGACACGTCCATTTTTGTCAGGGCGTAATGCACCAGCTTTCGATTTCTATTTACAATGTGAACGAGAGGGTTGTTCCTTATACCAAAGAAAAACAAGTTATGCAACTGCATTACATCACACACATCAATATATTCTATATGATTACTGGCTAGGTCTATATACTGCAAGTTGCTGAGCTTTGTATGTGACAAATTAACAATGGAGCAAAGAGACAAACTCAAATGAATAAGATATGAATTTTTTGTAAAATCCGTCGTTGACAGTCCTGAACCTGTGGCATCAAGGTATCGAAGATTAGGAAAAACTTCAGTAGGAAAGGGGCTTCTGCATAGGAAGGTGTAACCTTGACATAGGCAAACTTGAGGACAGATCAGGTCACACATCAGTTCATCATCTCTCTGTGGACACTGACCCCAGCCATCACACAGATGATCTCCATGCACACATGTCTTAGAAGATCGGCAGTGGTAGAATCCATTACATGTCATTGTCTCACAGTTTTGTTCGTCTTCCCCGTAAATACAGTCAGATAATTCATTGCATCGAGTGTAGATAGGAAGACAGTTCAACGACTCAGCTGTGCACTGGTAATGACCTTCAGGACAGGGGTCGCTGGTTTTCATTATCTGAGAGATGAAATACCCAGTGCCGTCCAGACTGATATAAAATCGTTGGTTTTTATGTTCACTTCTGACCTGAAAGCAATACGGACATCGATCCCGAACCTTTTCAGGACAATGCTTTTCATTGATCTTCTCATCTGAGTCGTCAGCACAATCTGAAAACTGGTTGCAGTGTTGGCTGTGTAGTGCATACTGACCATTGGAGCATAGAAATCCAGGTCTTGGAGAGTGTTCACAAAACGCCTCATCACTGTTATCTGTACAGTCCTGATGAAAATCACACACCAGTGTGTACTGCAGTGTGATATCATCGTCACACCTGAACATGGAATACTTAGGGATTGGTGATATCTCAGGACTAACCTTGGTGGAGGTCTCTTGCCCTGTATTATTGACGAAAGAGCAAAACTGAAAATTTCTGGATTTCCAACAATACGTTTTGGAGTCGCATAACAAAAACAGGTGCACACTGTGATTGTTTGAGCATATGAAGAGAATTTGTAATGTACGTGTGGCAACAGGTTGGAGTGAATGAAGAGGAGTCAGTACAGTCTGTAAAAGAAACGAACCGTGTGCGTGCAGTCGTATTTCACACAGTGCGCCACCTTTTTTTGTGTCACTAAGCTCCAGATGTTGAACAGAGGAATCGAGTCCTGCAGTTTTGACGTTCCTCCCCAGATGATTTTTTAAGTTTGAGAAGAGCATGAAGTAGATCAAAGTGTTGTCAGACCATTTACCAAACATACTGTATATAAATGGCACTTTGTCCCATCCTGAACTAAAACCCAATGCCACGTTAAACCGCATATACCTTTTTAAAATGGCAAGAGAATCTTGCTGTTCCTGTCTTGTTTTTAACGAAGCCAGTGTTCCCCCCATCGCCTGACATTTGAAATTTTGGAACATACGAGACATCTTTGCCTTCCCTGCGACCAGACTGAAACATTTGTTGCGTGATGCCACCAAGCCCTGGCACCCCTGACTGCTGAAAGGACAGTGTTCTGTCTCATCACGTCCATCCTCACACTCCTGTTTTGATTGCAATGCAAGTGGCTCTGGAATTTGGAATAATGCTGTGCCGAGCAGTTAAACAAACCGTTGGACAGCATTGAAGGCTGATCATTCACCGACAGGATTCCAAAATACATTTTGAGGTGGGCATGAATGTGCTTTTTGAAATGAAATAGTATTTGAAGGTGCGAGGCGACCAAGACGGAAGCGGGAGAAAACCAGTCAATACACACACGTGAAACACGTGGATGAGATGAGTTTGATGGTTTGTACAACAGTTTTATTTTCCTGTCCTCAGAACAGGAGTGAAGCTCGTATGTCTGATGAATGCTAATCATGATGACACTTCTGGAGGGGAAAGTTAACACGTCACTGACGGACATCTCAGGTAGACTGGGTACTATGATATAGCCTCTCTCTTCAGAAATGTATTGTATGATTAACTTATTGCTCTTTACTGCTGTAAGATGAATTTGTACGTTAGGTTTGTTTGCGTTTATTATTTCAACATAATCAGCAGCAGAATAAAAGAACATGTTTTCAAGGGAATGCTTTTTGCAAAATAAATGTTGCGCTCTTTTCCCTCGATACACACTCGTGGACCACATTTCGTCAGAGCAAAAGAATGAAAGTCGTTGTAACTGAACGCGTAGGATCATGCCCGATGGTACCTGCACCCGTAGATGACAACGCATTTTATCACCACGTATTCCAAGGAACGCAAAGGATTCGGTAAGTTTTGTGTTCCAGTATGGGCAACATGAAGATTCATTAACGTGCAGGATTGTTACATTTTTATTGTTTTGGCTTAGGAGGTAATCTACGCCTGGGCAGACGTCAGTGACATTCAAAGAGGTAGGAACATTGCTCATGTAGATGTAGTTCTTCCTCCAACGATCCTGTATGTCTTCAGACATGACCAAATCTCTCTCTCTCTATCTCTCTCTCTCTCTCTCTCTCTCTCTCTCTCTCTCTCTCTCTCTCTGTATCTCTGTCTCTCTCTGTCTCTCTGTCTCTGTCTCTGTCTCTCTCTCTCTCTCTCTCTCTCTCTCTCTCTCTCTCTTCTTCCGTGTGTGTGTGTGTGTGTGTGTGTGTGTGTGTGTGTGTGTGTGTGTGTGTGTGTGTGTGTGTGTGTGTACTGGCCTTACAGTTCTATCGCTACACATTTGACGTTATTTCAAAATACTTACTTTATTAGATTGAAATTCTGTACCTGTGTCTTTACGACAGTATTCTTCATCACATCTACTTGATAATGTAATGAAACATGTCATTTAATTTGATTTGCCACTTAAAAAACAACGTTGTGATATAACGTCGTTGTGAGTTCTTGGGTTTTTGTACCTTGCTAGCACCTGTGTCCAAGAGGCTGCGTCAAAGCGATAATTGCCTTGTGTCATTGGTGTTCCTATCTGTGTGTCTGTAACATACAATATTATCTCAAAGTCATTTTGGAATGAATGTCAGACTATGCACTTAGAAGTCGCAGTTGTTAGACACAGGTTCTCAAAGTCATTTTGGAATGAATGTCAGACTATGCACTTAGAAGTCGCAGTTGTTAGACACAGGTAGGATCTTAACGTCCGAATAAGACAATGCATTAAAACGATCATTGGATGGTTGAGTAAACTGTTAAAACTTCCTTCAATGTGTGTCTGCAGACAGATCTTTTGTGTACCTCACTGTATGTTCTGTTCTACTAACACCCATGCATGCATCTGTGCATGATAGAATTTTCCCCCTAAATTTGCCTTTAAAAGACCCCTGGAGAAGAAAAAAAACCCTGTTGTTGTGAAGCTCTGGTAAATCAAGCTGTTTCTACCTTCAGGGGAATGTGTCTCATCCAGATCATGACCCAGAGATGCTCTTCTGCTGGCATAGTTTTTTTTTCTCGATGATGTCTGGATTCAAACTCGCACCTTTTGGATGGGTGGGTGTCTTAGTGCGTTGCCTTTATCAGAAAAAAGATAATAAATGTCTTACCTAAATCGTCATCAGACATTTGTTGTAAGTTTTAAAAAAAAACAAACACCAAAACCCCATGAAGTGTACTTTTGCTGCTCCTCGATCAGATCCTATTGGAACTGTGTTCAGCTGCTTCTGCCATGGCTCTGAGGTTCTGGTCCTCTTCCCACCAGACACTGCGAACTGTGACATGAGAGCATAGGCTGACGATCCCACAACCGGCAAGGACTTCTGTTTGGGTTCCAGACTGCCACACGCTGCAGGCTAAAGTAGCATACGTTCACTCATCTAGATATGACTTTGCTCCATTCGCCTTTCATAGGCCACAGTGAGTACAACCAGAATCATTTGCTTGATGACGTGAGGGACCACAACATCTGTTCTCAGGCCACCCCATCAGATGATGTCTAGACAGTTTTCCCATTCTAGAAGAGCTGCGTAGCACGTCAAGCCACGCACTGTATCCAGTAAACCTCTTCCCTCTTGGTGTGATGCTGTGGATGATACGGGACATTTGTACAGCACTTTCCAAAATCTCATTGCGCTTTATAGTCACTCCCTTTCTTTCAGCACACACACACACACACACCACACACACACACACACACACACACACACACACACACACACACACACACACACAACACACACACACACACACACACACACAGACACACAGACACACAGACACACAACACACACACACACACACACACACACACACACACACACACACACACACACACACTATCTCCAGATAGCACATAAACGTGATGGGCATAAAGGAAAAGACACCTTAGAAGAAATGTTTTGAGATGACGTTTGAAGATAAAGGTGACGGAGTGTGGTGGTTGGAAACGGACATTGAGTTCCAGGTTTAATCAGTAAAAGTACTCCACGTTCTTCTCCCACGCTGTACACTGTTCATCCTTGGTATGCGAAAGAGAATGTCACTAGCAGACGAAGAGAGAGAGGTATTGACGGAATGTGAATGTTTGCAGTTCCAGTAATGACTCGAATTTAAGCACTTCGGGTCTTGTCATTCTGTGCTCAAGTGGAAACTAGTACAGGTCTTTAAAAAAAAGATCTGCTGCGCAGAAACTTGCGTTCTTTTATATCAATTTGGCAGCAGAATTTTGAAGCTGTTTGAGGGGTCTTGGAATTGCTGTGGACAGCCAGCAAGACGTGAATGAAAATTATCAAGCCTGAAAAAAAAAATGCAAGTAGTTAATGTTTGAGCTCCCTCTAGTGTGAGGTATCAGCAAATAGAGCTTATATACCTGAGTTCAATGTATAGAGCCTGTTTTGATGGTGTGTTGGTTTATTGACAGGAACAGTGGTGTTTTCATGACAGAATAGAGATGGCAGAGACGAAGACTATGTAGATGGAGGTGAGAACGTAAGGTTCTGACTTACCATCATTCAGTTGTAGACGATTGTTAGACATCCATGATCTTATCCCTGATACACAGTCTTCACCATGTTTCAGACCAGTGTTCTAAGACGTCTTTTGTTTATGCAGGATGGGGAAAACTTGTGAGCGTGTTTGGGGTGGACAAGTGCAGGAAAAGGGAGCGGGACGATAATAGAACAGTTCGTAGGATGACCATCAGACTAGTCAAATCCGTTCATCCCTTCTGGATAGTTAGTGCGGAGTCTTCTTCTCCAGAACTTTTCTCTGCGCTTTCTGACCTCGGGGTCTGTGGGCTTAATCTGTTCGATGACCGTGCATCGTACGTCTTCCAGACTGTCCCTCTTGGTTAAAATGTTTTGAGACCATCGTCTGGTGTTTGTCTGGGTGCCGAATGTCATAGCGGTGACCCGCGAGTCTCTCTTTAAATGTCCTTCCCGTCTCGCCAAGGTACTGTTGTTCATTGCACTTGGCACAGTCCATGAGGTATATGACATTAGATGAGGTACAGGAGGTGCTGGAGTTTATGCTTTAGGTTTTTCCCGTGCGAGCACTCTGGAAGGTGTTTGTCTCCTGTAGACGAGTCTTGCAGGTCATGCAGCTTTTGGCCAAGCACCTACTGCATCCTGTCTGCGTGTCATCTGTGGCCTGGCTTGCTGGGGGAAGGGCAGAGGGCATCAGGGTGTTCCGGAGGTTCCTGCAGTTGCGTTCACTAACGATAGGTGGTTTGGGAACAGCCTTCTTCATACG
>CM065736.1:47576495-47586495 GCA_033310375.1 Conus canariensis | reverse complement strand
TTGTGTTGGGCTTCTGTCCGTCAGGGTCGCAGCTTCATGCACAACCTGGGTGAACTCGTTCCACTGTTCATCTGCTCTGTTGCAGTACCGGCATTCCCCACAAGGCAACCTTTCTGGTTGGACGCCCACGACCTACACTATACAAGGAGTCAGAGAATCATGAAGAGCCATGTGAGAACTGAGTGGTCTGTCCTGACGGTAAACGCTCTTCCCAGAAGATGGCACTTGCACTGTCTTGTGAATTTCACAATACTCAACAGTTCTTTGCGGGTCGTGCAAGCTCTTCTGCTCTGAAGTGGTTGTACAGCTGTCGTATGAGGTCACTCGTTCCAGTTTGTCTTGCACTTCACTTAGAACCACCCTAGTAAGTATGACTGGCTTTTATGTCCAGGATGAATGGGTCCGTGCAACTTGGAAGAGTTAACACAGAGAGGTCTGCTGACGCTTTCGTAGCTGTGTGAAAGATACTTGCTGCTCGATTCCCCAATATAACATTTTTCCTCATGAGACCATACACGGCTATGCCAATTTGCATAATTCACGATAAATGGTCGATGATATTAACTGAAGAAGAAGTAGGGTAACTTTTCCTCCTTTGGTGAAATAACTAGACGCTCATAACTCCAAACCAATGCTGCTTACGACAACCAATCGCCCAGCAGAAATGACAAGAGAGAGCACACAGAACAAACAGGGAGACATCCCCATCAATGTTCGATGACAGTTTGCGAAGCTCAGGATTCTTTCATCATCTTTTGAGGATGTCGAACCCAGACAGTTCTTCCCTATCTGGATGTCCCGGTCAGACATGTTTTTCTGGAATTGTTAACAATCCTTCCCAGAAACTCCACTTCCTGTTGAAAGAACATGCTTTTCTTGGGCTTTAGCTTTATATCATGTTGACAAAAACTTTCCAGCACTTCCCTCAATTTGTTCAAATGATCTTGAAAACGGTTTCCAATACCAGTATGTCATTCAGAAAGGCAAGTATGTCTGGCTGCCATGTCTCAGGATGAGGTTCGCCACTCGCCAGAATATTGCTTGCGCGTTGGTAAGCCTCAAACGTATTCTGACTTGTTGAAACGAACCTTTGTTGTTCAACAATGCTGTTTTCTGTTTGTCCGACTGCTTGACTGTCACCGGCCAGTACACATCTTGCTGCTCCCCATTCACCTCACATACGTAGAACTCATAGCGTGCAGTTAAGTCACACGTTTGTTTGTCCAACAGCTCCAGGTCAGCAGGTGGCACAATGCAAGAGGTATGGCGGGTGCAAGTTAAAGCGAACTCCTCCAGCAGAGGAAAAAAGGACCAAGACGTTACACCTGGTGCTGACGTCGACTGCCAGGGGCAGGTCAAGAAGGCGGAAGTGAAAATGTATCTTCCCATAATAATAATTTATAGTCAGTACCACTGTTGGTGTTATTACTGACCAAGGCTGACAGGTTTGAGTTAAGAATTTCGTCCTCCTTGATGGGCTACTGACCAAGGCTAACGACCCTTATCTACCTGAGACTCTTGACAGCAGATGCCAACCCAGTCAGATGAATTGCCACTGCCCTACTTTAACTGGTTAGTTACTTATTTGCTTGATGGTTTTGCTTGCTTGCTAAATTACTTAGCTGAAAGCTGAATTGTCAAGAGTATTTAATCCTCAAAAAAGAGTATTCACATTTAGTATGGTGTAAATCTTATATTTTATGTTTGTAAACTAACATGTCTTACAGAGTCAGAGTTTCTAAATCTGGTTATGACGTCTCCAGTCTCTGGATACTTGAGAGCGAATTCTGCTTGTTCTGGTTATTATTTCATAGAAAAAAATGTGTCTGTTCCAACCAGAGCCATACTACTGTTCAGTTTCAAAGACCTGGCACCGATTTATTCGCGCATTCGACTTTTTTACCATTCAGTGCAATATGAACATTCCACTGGGGCCTACAAGGAATCAAAAGTTTATATCAGATTATCAAGAAGTCGTCTAAACCATGTTGTTATCTTCAACGCGACAAAAATCAGCGTGGAAGTAATATGTAGCGATACACTCAAAGCCAAACCAACATTTTATTTGTTGTTTTCTTTTTTGTCGGAGAACCAAGCTCCCGTAATGCTACCCAGTGGTTTGTGGAACTGTTCTGTGCATCACTATTCCAGTTTCCATCAGCACGTGGCGTGTAATTTGGAGACAGAGTGTGAAGATGGAAGAGACGAAACAGAGCACTGCCCCTTCAGCAGTCCTGAGTGTCAGGGCTGGGTGGCTTTATGTAACAGATGTTATAAATTTGGTAAGGTGCAGGGTGTAAGTTACAAACATCCTGACTCCATAGCAGTACTCAGTCAGTATTGTACATCTCTGGGGGGTAGGCTGAGCTTCCCCATGTGTGTGGGAGACTGGTCTGGTGCACTGAAAAACTTAACAAAGTCATACTGGGAAAATATGTGGCCTGCCTTATCTGGGTATTACTCTAATGATAGGTCAGTGCCTACCATGTATAGACATGAGATATTGAGAGAACATTCAGTTCTTCATCATTATTTTAATTCTGACTTTATTCAATACTCTGGCCACAAAAAAATATGTTATTACTTTCGTCGAAACACAAAAATAGGTATACGTACATGCTTTAATACGAATCTTCGGTTTTTAAAACCCGTCTGTGAATTTAGACCAAACAAGTCTGACGTGCACACTAGTTATTCACAGTCCATTCTCTTGACCAGCACATACAGTTGGTCTGAAGGAAGCCATTTTGTGACACAGTGCCTTGATGGTCATGTGACCCACACATTTCTGCTGTGTGGGTCTAACACAGAAACAGTGTGTAAAGGCAAACGCACGTCATGCAGCTTTCAATACCAAATGCTGAATGCAAATAAAACTATAACAGAAAACGGCACCATGACTTTTCCAACATTTACATGTGGAGATCAATTCACCACACTGGCACACACCCTACTATGTGACTTCACAACTGATTGTCAGGACCAAAGTGACGAATCCATGTGCAGGTATCCGTTTTGTGTCCACGAATTTACGTGCGAGAATGGACAATGCCTGCCCTATGACGATGTGTGTGATCAAATGGTGCATTGTCAGGACACATCAGATGAGGACTGTGCATACTTTAAGTCTGTAAACATTAAATACATGTATTTACCATTCCCTACTACAATCAGTTTTAATGGAATCAATAAGTTCACAGCAGTCGCCATGAATTCCAGTGATCCCTGTCCTAACAGCCACTATCGTTGTCCAGGCGAGTTCAATGACTGCCTGCCTGTCTACACACGATGCAATGGGATGAACGACTGCATTGAGCACCAGGACGAAGAGGGGTGTGAGGGTTTGATCTGTGCAGGATTTTTCAAATGCAGAGCTTCCTCCACCTGCGTGCACAGTGACCACCTGTGCGATGGCTGGCCTCACTGCCCGTTACGTGACGATGAACTGGTGTGTGACATGTGTCCTGTGGACTGTGTGTGTCAAGGTCACGCGTTTCTCTGTTTTCAGCCTTTCCCCAGCACACTCTTTCCTCAGCTCCGCTACTTGGATGCCATAGGGTCTGGCATGACACTGGCTGATGTCAACAATCATTCACGCCTTTTTCATTTGATCCTTGCCAGGTGCTCGTTAATTTTTCTACCGAAACTGAAAATGTTGAATGTAAGAATTCTGGACCTCAGTGGTAACAAATTTCAGCACATGAATTTCACGTCTTTCCTTGGTTTAGAAAATCTTTATGCCTTGTCCTTGTCCAACAACCCTCTCACATTACTGCATACTGATCATGCCTCTACTATTCATCAACGCACACTGATGGTTATGGATTTGTCATATACGTCACTGACCGTGCTGGAAACAGAAGTCTTGTCTTCATTTTCTAGATTACAAATTTTAAATTTATCATTCACACCCATCCATACTATAAGCCCCGGTGGCTTTCAGCTCGCACAGAGTCTGACTGAGTTGTACATGGACGGAAGCCCTGTGAAAACATTTCCACCAGATATTTTCAAAGATCTCTCTCACCTTAAAATTGTTGTTGCACAAAATCATAAGCTCTGCTGCAGTCAGATACTCCCCTATAACTTCGATAAATCCTCCTGCTATGCCCCAAGGGATGAAATTTCATCCTGTGAGGATTTATTGCATTCCTGGTCTTACCGTGCATTCCTGTGGATCGTCGCCTGTCTGTCTGTGACTGGTAATGCCTTCTGTTGTTGTGCACGTCTGTTTGCAAGGAGCATGTCCTCTTCAAGAAGCTTCAGTGTCTTTGTTATGAACCTTAACGCCGCTGACTTTCTGATGGGTGTGTATATTGTTATCATTGGAGTGGCTGATGAGCAGTTCCGTGGCAGATATCTTCACAATGACGACACCTGGAAGAGCAGTGCGATCTGTAAGATGGCCGGTTTTCTGTCGTTGGTGTCCAGTGAAGTGTCGGCGCTGATCATCTGGTTAATTACCTTTGATCGTTTCCTGGTTCTTAGGTTTCCATTCAGTATGGTACGATTTGACAGAAAGTCATCAACATTGGCCTGCCTAATGACTTGGTTAGCTGGTTGCCTTCTAGGCTTAATACCGTTACTGCCAGTGACGTCAAACTGGGACTTTTACAGCCAGACGGGTATTTGCATACCCTTGCCAGTCACGAGAAAAGAGTTTGGAGGTAAACTTTATTCTTTCAGCATTTTAGTCATTCTAAATTTTGGCCTCTTCTTATTCATATCCATGGGTCAAGCTCTCATCTATTGGTCCATACGAAGTAATACGTTAAAAATCAATACAACAAAACAGTTAGGTGACATGACCATAGCTCGCAGGTTGATCACTGTCGCTGTCACAGATTTCCTGTGCTGGTTTCCAGTTGGAACTTGTGGACTGTTGGCAATGGCTGGTGTTCCTATTCCTGGAGAAACAAATGTAGCACTGGCTATTTTCATGCTACCTTTGAATTCTGCTGTTAACCCTTTCATGTATACGTTCAACATACTTACAGAAAAGCGGGCAAAGGCCAGTAAAGCAAAACTTCTGAACTGGTTGGAATCCCATTCTGATGTGAGTTTTACACTGTCAACTGAGACATACTGAGAATTCCCAGTTGACGTCACGGAGTATGGCATCTGCTCAGCATGACTTGGCAGCCATTTTTGCAGTTTAGAGACAAATGACTGTAATTATCAGAAACTGCACCAACAATTCATTATTCAACTACAGGACGCACACACACATACACACACACACACACACACACACACACACACACACACACACACACACACACACACACACACCTACGTACGCACACACGCACGTACGTACGCACGCACGCTCGCACGTAGGCACGCACGCGCGCGTTCGCGCATGTGTGTGAGGCTATGTTTGTGTGTGTGCGCTTGTGTATGTTTGTGTGTGCGTGTGTGTGTGATGGTATGCATGCATGTTTACTCGAGTGTAAATGTGCACAGGGAAAGGAAAGTGGAGAACGGTGGAGGACATGTGGTGAAGTGAGGAAGAGTATGTAGGACTAGATTTAGATGTTTGCGTGTGTGTGTGTGTGCGTGCGTGCGTGCGTGTGTGTGTGTGTGAGTGTGTGTGTGTGTGTGTGTGTGTGTGTGTGTGTGTGTGTGTGTGTGTGCGTGTGCGTGTGCGTGCGTGCGTGCGTGCGTGTGTGTGTGAGTGTGTGTGTGAGTGTGTGTGTGTGTGTGTGTGTGTGTGTGTGTGTGTGTGTGTGTGTGTGTGTGTGTGTGTGTGTGTGGCGCGCGCTAGCGCGCGAGTGCGCGCACCAGGGGGAAAGGCAGGGGAATGATGAAGGTGGGAAAGAGTGGAGAATGTGGGAAGGAGGTGAGGGGCTGAGAGGGGCACTTGGAATGTTTGACACCATGCTGAAAAAGAAAGGGAAGATAAACAATACTGCAGAAGGAGGTGTGTCACTTGGAATGTTTGACACCATGCTGAAAAAGAAAGGGAAGATAAACAATACTGCAGAAGGAGGTGTGTCACTTGGAATGTTTGACACCATGCTGATAAATAAAGGGAAGGGAGATAAACAATACTGCAGAGGACATCAATCTTTGGTGTTGAGTCCCCTTCGTGCGATGGTGCCCAGACGTTTGATTAGCCAGAATACCATAAATGTTCTGTACGTCATGTTGGGTTTCTTTTGCATTGGGCAGTGTCACCCATCGGCAGTACTAAACCAGCACGTCCACGTGTTCAGAGTGGCAGCTCCTTTGGCATGATACAATGAGAGCACGGGACAGTTAAAATGTGGTCCAACATGGTCGTTGTATTGAGGTCCCATCCCCTCACTTTCTTCACCCCTGCTCTTTCCCAGCTTCGTCATCCCACTGCTTACAGCCCTCCCCCCCACCCCACCCCCACCCCTTCTTGTTTTCAGACATATGTAAGCCTACACCCACGTGCTCACCTCATCACGACCCTACAACCGTTTTCTCCACCCTTCTCCTCTTTCCCTCCCTTGTGCACATTGGCACGCATGTAAAAAATGCACGCATTCGTATAAGCTCACAGACATAAGTACACACCAGCGCGCGCGCATGCTTACCTTCTCACATACACATGCACACTTTTTAACACCCCCCCCCCCCCTCATCCCCGGTTACTGCCACTCCCACCCCCTCCACGCCCCTCCCCCCAGCCCTCCGCCCCCGCCTACAAAAAGAATCTTTTTAACCCACTTCTGTCAACCTGTTCCAATTGAGTCTGATTTGTGTTCGCCCCTCCTTAGTTTGTGTTCACTCTCTCCTCTTTAAATACTACTGTATGTCCTTTTCCTCATCATTGACTGACTGTCTCTTTAAATACTACTGTATTTCCTTTTTCTCATCATTGACAGAGAGCCTCTTTAAATACTACTGTATGTCCTTTTTTCTCATCATTGACAGACAGCCTCTTTAAATACTACTGTATGTCCTTTTCCTCATCATTGACAAACTGTCTCTTTAAATACTACTGTATGTCCTTTTTCACATCAATGACAAACTGCCTGTGGCTCCAAAATGTGGTATTTCCCTTTTCACGGGTCACTGTTTCCATCTTTGATGATTTCTTTCATTTTCAAAGATAAACACGTCCAGATTCCAGCTGTTAAAGGGAGTTTCACACTGGAAAAATTAGAAGTATCTCACTCAATTATTAATCATACGAAGGACACAGTCATGGCCTAAAAACCAAATGACAAATTCTTTTAGCCCACACAAAAACGTCTCATCTAATTTCTGTCTTTCACCATACACATCTTAAGGGGACTCCGCATAACCTTTTCAAGGCTAAAGACCAAGAGTTCGTTTAGTTTCCCCAGACCATCCAGCACACACTTTGCTGCTCCCCATTCACCGCGAATATATAATACCTGTAGCTTGAAGGCAGGTCACACACCTGTGTTTCCAGCAGTTACAGCAGTTCCAGGCCAGCTGGTTCTACAGGAGGAAAGAAAGGAACCCTTCCAGTGGTAGGGAATGGACCAAGGCGCCTCACTCGGCACTGGGACCACGGCGCCTCACTCGGCACTGGGACCAAGGCATCTCACTCGGCACTGGAACCAAGGCGCCTCACTCGGTACTGGGACCAAGGCACCTCACTCGGCACTGGGGGCAAGGCACCTCACTCGGCACTGGGACCAAGGCGCCTCACTCGGCACTGGGACCAAGGCATCTCACTCGGCACTGGGACCAAGGCGCCTCACTCGGCACTGGGAGCAAGGCACCTCACTCGGCACTGGGACCAAGGCGCCTCACTCGGCACTGGGACCAAGGCATCTCACTCGGCACTGGGACCAAGGCGCCTCACTCGGCACTGGGACCAAGGCGCCCCACTCGGCACTGGGACCAAGGCGCTTCACTCGGCACTGGGAGCAAGGCGCCTCACTCGGCAATGGGACCAAAGCGCCTCACTCGGCACTGGGACCAAGGCGCTTCACTCGGCACTGGGAGCAAGGCGCCTCACTCGGCAATGGGACCAAAGCGCCTCACTCGGCACTGGGACCAAGGCGCTTTAGTCGGCACTGGGACCAAGGCCCTCACTCGGCACTGGGACCAAGGCGCCTCACTCGGTACTGACGTCGGCTGCTAAGGGCGGGACAAGAGGGCGGGGCTGGGAAAACTATAGTTCCAGACTAAGTCCCTTTCATACAGGTAAATTGTAATTTTTTTTTTGTTCCATGATTGGAGGGACGTGGAGATCAGAATTGGTTGACTTAATAATCATAAGAGAATATGCACACACACACACACACACACACACACACACACACACACACACACACACACACACACACACACACACACACACACACACACACACACACACACAAAGAGAGAGAGGAGAGAGAGAGAGAGAGAGAGAGAGAGAGAGAGAGTTTGATAGTTATGAAAAGAAAGCATCAAAAACACAAAATAACGTGGAAATTTTGAATTATTTTAAGAAAGCAGTACAGACCATTCCACACAGAGCCAAACCTCACCTCCACCTGCCTGACACGCCACTCTTCAACCCACGCAAACATCACCTCCATGTGCCTGACTACAGACCATTCCCCACACACACCCAAACCTCAGCTCCATGTGCCTGACTACAGACCATTCCCCACACACCCAAACCTCACCTCCATGTGCCTGACTACAGAAAATTCCCCACACACCTAAACCTCAGCTCCATGTGCCTGACTACAGACCATTCCCCACACACCCAAACCTCACCTCCATGTGCCTGACTACAGACCATTCCCCACACCCAAACCTGATCTCCATGTGCCTGACTACAGACCATTCCCCACACACCCAAACCTGACCTCCATGTGCCTGACTACAGACCATTCCCCACACACCCAAACCTGATCTCCATGTGCCTGACTACAGACCATTCCCCACACACCCAAACCTGACCTCCATGTGCCTGACTACAGACCATTCCCCACACACCCAAACCTGACCTCCATGTGCCTGACTACAGACCATTCCCCACACACCCAAACCTCACCTCCATGTGCCTGACTACAGACCATTCCCCACACACCCAAACCTGACCTCCATGTACCTGACTACAGACCATTCCCCACACACCCAAACCTGACCTCCATGTGCCTGACTACAGACCATTCCCCACACACCCAAACCTGATCTCCATGTGCCTGACTACAGACCATTCCCCACACACCCAAACCTGATCTCCATGTGCCTGACTACAGACCATTCCCCACACACCCAAACCTCACCTCCATGTGCCTGACTACAGACCATTCCCCACACACCCAAACCTCACCTCCATGTGTCTGACTACAGACCATTCCCCACACACCCAAACCTGACCTCCATGTGCCTGACTACAGACCATTCCCCACACACCCAAACCTCACCTCCATCTGCCTGACTACAAACCATTCCCCACACTCCCAAACCTCACCTCCATGTGCCTGACTACAGACCATTCCCCACACACCCAAACCTGATCTCCATGTGCCTGACTACAGACCATTCCCCACACACCCAAACCTGACCTCCATGTGCCTGACTACAGACCATTCCCCACACACCCAAACCTCACCTCCATGTGCCTGACTACAGACCATTCCCCACACACCCAAACCTCACCTCCATCTGCCTGACTACAAACCATTCCCCACACTCCCAAACCTCACCTCCATGTGCCTGACTACAGACCATTCCCCACACACCCAAACCTGATCTCCATGTGCCTGGCTATAGACCATTCCCCACACACCCAAACCTGACCTCCATGTGCCTGACTACAGACCATTCCCCACACACCCAAACCTGACCTCCATGTGCCTGACTACAGACCATTCCCCACACACCCAAACTTCATCTCCATGTGCCTGACTACAGACCATTCCCCCCACACTCAAACCTGACCTCCATGTACCTGACTACAGACCATTCCCCACACACCCAAACCTCACCTCCATGTGCCTGACTACAGACCATTCCCCACACACCCAAACCTGATCTCCATGTGCCTGGC
>CM065736.1:47561495-47571495 GCA_033310375.1 Conus canariensis | reverse complement strand
TTAGGGTGTCTAGGCATATATATGATATATACATGCACAACTGGAAACAATTTTTTTTAACCTCAAAAACTTTTTTTTTACAACAAAAAACAAGGGTGGGGTAGTGTTGAAGACCACAAACAAACAAGCTATGTACACCTGTCCTAGCTGCCAGCACGTTGCGTGCATGCAACCCTATATACACAAACAAAAACAAAAAAGGATCTCCAACGGCCATTCAGGTAGTCCACATTGCATGACTAAAATGGCGACTCCACCACCTCAGTCCTTGATGTTCAGTCTGTGGGGAGTGAGCATCCCTAGCCTAGAGATCAGAGAGGATTCAAGGAATTTGTGGTGTATGACATCTGAGTGGTTTTGGTGAACAGCAGAGACTGACATATGAAACACGTTATGTCCAGGGCTATTGAAGTGTGTACCTGTGGGGGTGTCCTTATTCAGGTTGACAGCCTGGAGGTGTTCCCTGAATCTATCATCCAGGGTACGGTAGGTCTCACCACAGTAGAGTCTGAAACAGAGGCTGCATGAAAGAATGTACACAAGATTGGAAGATCGGCAAGTGAAGGGGGATCTGATGGTGAAGCTTTTGCCTGACGAGCCCCTGAAAGTGTTAGTGGTTGTATTTAAGAAGGGGCAGGTTTTGCATCGGGGTTCGTTGCAGCGGTGGTTTCCTGGTGGAGAGCTGCTCGGTGAGTCTTTGTAAGTGGCTCGTACTAGATGATCCCTGACGTTGGTGTCACGCAGGTATGCCACTAGTGGAGGTTTGTCGAAGGTGGACTTGAGTTTGGGGTCTTTCTGCAGGATGTTAAAGTTTTTCACAAGGATGTTTTTGACTGGGAGGTTGTGTGGATGGTAGGTCAGAATAAGGACTGGTCGGTCTGACTGATCTTTGTTCTGAGAGAGGTTCATGGCCTGAGTTCTGGGGGTGCGAAGGGCACGATTGGCGGCATCGATGATGACTGCTTCAGGGTATCCTCGCCTTCTGAAAAAGGAACACATCCAGCTGACCCGCAGTCTGAAGTCATCGTCATTGCTGCACAGTCTTCTGAGGCGACAGAATCGAGAGTAAGGGATACTCTTTTTGGTAGACTGGGGGTGGCTGGGATGTGAACTTGAGGTAAGAATGTGAATCAGTTTCTTTGTAGAACACTGATGTTTTCAGTTGATCTGTACTGGTGATCGACACTTGAATGTCTAGAAAAGATACAGTTGTTTCAGAGATGGTGTAAGTGAATTTCAGGGCTGGGTGGAATGACGACACGAAGTGTATGAAATCTAGAAGTTCAGCCTTGGTGCTTGTGGTGATACCTATGATGTCGCCAGTGAAGCGTCTGAAGAATGGAGGGATGCGTCCAGGATATGAAGAGAGTATCTGCTCCTCGATGAAACCCATAAAGAGGCATGCGTAACTCGGCTCCATCTTGGTGCCCATAGCCACCCCTCGAGTTTGGACGAAGTGGCAATCACCAAAACAGAAACTGTTCAGTGTCAGGACCAGCTCTGCCAGCCTCAGGATGGTTGTGATGTCAGTGTCAAAGGTGCTGTTCTTCAGAAAGTCTATATTGCGCACACGCATGTGTGTGTGTGTGTGTGTGTGTGTGTGTGTGTGTGTGTGTGTGTGTGTGTGTGTGTGTGTGTGTGTGTGTGTGCTTTGAAGATATTTTATAGATAATCCTCTTTGGTGGCAAGTGTTCTCACACAATCCCGTATTAAGACTTGCAAAATCAAAATATAGCTTATATGAACGAGCTCATTTAGGCCCATCTTATTCTACAGGCGTCTCGCCAGCTATATTCTAAGATAGAGATTAAAAACGTAGCTCAGTTTCTATATTAAATCAATTAAGACATTCTGCAGCTGCCAAGAGTACGAGTAATGTGAGACTTTCTGGAGTTCCATATTTCAAAGTGTGTGGGAATCTGCCCTCTGATCCACAGTCATCACCATTGTGATTGGACCAAGGAGACGTGTCATTTGGTCACACAAAACAGCACAATATCTAGACAGAAGAGACCCTAGACCTGAAGACAATGGTGGAAGGAACAGATCCTGTCATCAGAAGAACACTGGAAAGATCTTGATGGAAGAGAGATGTTTAGACGTTGTGAGAGGTATTGGGGTGCAGCTCCAGTATGAGTTTGAAGACAGGAGGTCTTGTATTTTATTTTTTGTACAAATGGAAGCCAGTGGAGCTCCCTACAGAGACCTGTTCCGTGGTGAATCTTGTGTACTATAAATGTCAGTTTGGCGGTGGGATTTGAAACTACTGAGAGGTATTAAGAGTTTCTGTGAATAGCCAGCAAGAAGTGAATTATAATAAATTAGAAAAATCACAATGCCACTCATCTAATTTTCGGCCACGTGGCCTTTTTCAAGAGAAAAAAACAAAAACAATGTAACTACGTGATGTCCATCTTTGGCAACTGGTCAGAGCAAAGAATTGACGTCATAAATATAATACGCAAGTTCTGACATCATAATATGTAATGTCATAAACAAGGAAAAAAAAAGAAGGGGGGGGGGGGTGCAAGTTGTGTGTGGGTGTGGGTGTGGGTGTGTGCGCGCGCGCGCGCGCGCGCGTGTGTGTGTGTGTGTGTGTGTGTGTGTGTGGGTGGGTGGGTGGGTGTAGTTATACTGTAACCAATGTACTTCAGAAACATAACAATACGCTCCATAAAAAACAATGAAAATGAAACCATAGAATAATGTGACCATAGTCCTGTCTGTGACTGTGCATGGCATACAAGAACTGTCATCTGATATATATATATATATACATATATATATAATATATATATATTATATCTATCTATCTATCTATCTATCTATCTATCTATCTATCTATCTATATATATATATATATATATATTCTGCAAATCATCAATGTTGTTCGTAGGTAAATCTGGATAGGGTTGTTACAAATTTGTCTTAACATTACATCCATTTGGCATCCTAGTATCTAATGCCCTTATCCATTTTTCTTCAGTAATAAGTCTGAAGCTTTTGCTTTCACCGTAAGCTTTTGCCAACACTGCAACAGCAAGGTCTCCCACTGAATGCTGAAGGAAATGTCGCATTATTGGCTTTTCTCTTTGGAACTTGATGTCACGTCTGTGTTCCGCTATTCTTTCTTTCAATGAACGTCCGATTTCACCAACATAAACTGTCTTATTACACCGTTTACACTACAGAGCATATATCAAATTTCTATCTGTACATGTCACATTACTAATAACATTGTGTGAAGATTTCTGCTTTGTGTCCAACACTGCTGAAGTTACTGGTGAAGAACAGGTGTCACAATCACAAGTTTCTGTTTTTCCCTTCACTGCTCTTTCAGTTTTCTGGTGAACCACGTATCACATAAATTTTTATCCCGTCTGTATGCAGGCATCGGTAGTTTATGGAATACTTTGCGCATGTATTCTGACTTATAGAGCGTATTACCATGTCTCTTTAGTACAGCTTGCACATCTGGCAATAATCTTGAAAATGTCAACACTAGTGGTACTCTTTCAGTGTTTTCTTCTTTTTTTTTTCTGAAGAAGTTCCTATCTGTGTTATCAACTGTTTTCAACTGACCTTCTATGAGTTTGCTACTATAGCCACGTCTGCGCAACTGATTCTTAAGTTCAGATCTGTGTTTTAGATAGTCCTCATCTTTTTCACATCTAGCATATGGTTTGAGTGTTAGGTTGAGAAGAATCTGTGAAAAAGATGAGGACTATCTAAAACAACTTGCAGTCATTGCAACACCAAGCAGCTCTGCAAGTTGCTGGAATGGTGCTCGGTACTTATCCTTGGAATTTATTAGTTTATTGTGATTTAGTCCCTTGCGGATTCATTCCAAGAACTGACCCTCAGCGCTTGTGTCTTAAGATGTCATCTTTTTATATTTTCTACTTTTCACAAGAAAATGTAGCTTGTTTTGCTCTTTCATTATTTTCTTTTCCTTCTTAGCTGGCACCTTTGGTTAGTTTTTTGAAAACTCAACAAACGTACTACGGTATTGCACACCAGCATTTTTCTGGGATAGCATTCTTCTTAAAACCGAAAAGGCAGAGGAGTCAAGTTCCCACTTTCCGCGGTCACTGAGGAGAAACAATCAGGTTTCGAAATACTGGTATCTGACCAGGAGTTATATGTTAGTGAGTCTCCTCCCCTTTGGAGATTGTCTTCCCCTTGGAGACTATGAGCTTGCTGAAGGCTCATTTTGAGAAGCATTTATTATTCCCATTCACCCATTCAAGCACATGCTGTTAGTTAGGCAGAATTATCTACCACTGCAGATATGAATGCTTATCTCCCCTTATTTCTTCAATCTAAGACATAAGAGCAAGCTTTGTTTATAATTGAATATTTCTTGCAGTCATTGCAACACCATATACATAATATATATATACATACACATATATACACACATATACCTACATATACATACACACACACATATATATTATATATATATATATATATATATATATATATATACACTCATACATATACACACATACATATATGTACTCACACGTATTCCCACATATACATATATACACATATTTATACACTCACACACATACACATATATGCACACACATACCCAGACATATTTCCATATATCCGTATACATAATTACGTTCACATACCTATACATATGCATATATACAGACACATACACACTTACATATGCACATTCTTATGTGTATGCATACATACACACATACTTTTTATCCATGTTTCAGTTTACCTCTATACTAATAAGCTGTTTATAAAAGTGCCAATTAACATGAAAATTTCTTGATTGAAGCATTGTGTAAGCTATGTATTTTTCGGTTTCATACCGCTTTTTCAGAATTCTTTTGAATATGTTGTATTGAGGCACCCGGTCATTCATTTTACATGTGTAAGAAACTCAACAAACAGAGAAATGCAATGTTCATTACATTTGACATAGTAGACTTCTATCCATCCATAGATGAAGAACTACTCAACAAAGCTTTGAAATTTGCCAACAAATACACAAATATAACAGAGTCAGAAATGGAGATTATTTTCCACACCAAAAAAACCTTACTCCATAGCAGAATTGAAACTTGGATTAAAAAAACGAGCAAAAACTCCACATTTGATGTAACCATGGGACCGTATGATTGTGCCGAAACATGTGAACTAGTCGGACTATTCATGCTATCCAACATCCAAAAACAGTTTGGAAAACAGGCCGGTTTATACAGAGATGATGGCCTCGCTGCATTAAACAATAATCCAAGAACCATTGAAAACAAGAAAAAAGAATTATGTAAAATCTTTAAAAACCACAACTTAAAAATCACAATAGAAGCAAACAAAAAAGTAGTGAATTACCTAGACATAACATTAGACCTCAATGACCATGTGTACAAACCATACAAAAAACCCAATGACATACCAGTCTACGTAAACATCAAAAGCAACCACCCACCATCTATACTAAAAACAATACCCAATGGTATAAACAAGAGACTATCCAACCTGTCATGCAATGAAAACACATTCAATGATGCAGCAACAGAATATCAAGAAGCATTACAAAAAAGTGGTTACAATTACAAACTACAATACAGTCCAGACAACAACACGAACAGAAATAAGAAAAATAGGAAAAGAAAGATCATATGGTACAATCCACCATACGATGGACAAATAAAAACAAATGTAGGAAAAGAATTCTTTAAAATCTTGGCAACATCATTCCCAAAAGAACACAAACTGTCCAAAATATTCAACAAAAACACCATTAAACTGTCATACTCATGTATGCCCAACCTCAAAAACATGATTGATTCATCTAACAAAATGAAAAGCAACATAAAAGAGAAGGGTGCCGAAAAGACATCTTGCAACTGCACTAAAAAAAAAGAACAGTGCCCCCTAAGCAATAAATGTCTTCACAGCAACATTGTATACCAAGCTACGGTAACATCAGAAAATGAAAAAGAAACATATATAGGGATTACTGAAAACACTTTCAAAACCAGATACGCAAACCAGAAACAGTCATTCAAAAATGAAAAAATACAGAAATCAAACAGAGCTGAGTAAATACATTTGGAGACTCAAAGATAAAAAAATAGACTACAACATATCATGGAAAATCATAAAAAGAGCAACACCATACAACAATATTTCAAAAAGATGTAATCTATGCTCCACAGAAAAATGGTTAATGTTATGCAAACCACACTTAGCAACTCTGAACACAAAAGTAGAAATTGTAAACAATTGCAGGCACAAGTGGAAATCTTTGCTAGCACATTCCACCTGAACAGGCCCCAATAAGAACCACAGGCCGCACGTGCAGCAAATGAGATCCGCCTGCACACACAGAGTTGAAATGAAGCCCCGCACGCCATAAAAGATCGTTGGCGTGCCCCAAAAGACATCCTGAAGATAGCAAGGCTTGAAACAAGCTTGTAGATTTTAATACTTCATTTAAAAAAAAATATTTTTTAACAGATATTGCTCCCAAGGGGTTGAGCACCTTCAGATTTTTAAAGGACTTTTATATTGTTCATAATATATATATATATATATATATATATATATAATATATATAATATATATTATATATATATATATATTATATATAATATATATACGCACAATCGCGCGCAGTAAAAACAGTGAGGCATTCCCATGCTCATTTCCCGAGTTTCATATTGAGAAATGATTCATTTTTCAATTCATAACCATGCTGTGGGAAAAGGAGATTTTTTTCTGCATTGCTGCGGTTACTATTGTCAATTTGGAATGTGTTCGATCTGGAAATATGCTATTTTCCCAAGAATTTTTAAGTTTCTCAAGTCTTCTGATTATGCAAATATGCTTTGCTGTGGTCAGCTCTTAGCGGTTTCGGAAATAAAAAAGAAAGTGTTATAACTGTGATTGACGTGATGTCCGTGCAGCATTTCCATATTCTGTGTGTGTGTGTGTGTGTGTGTGTGTGTGTGTGTGTGTGTGTGTGTGTGTGTGTGTGTGTGTGTGTGTGCGTGCGTGTGTGCGTGCGTGTGCGCGCTTATTTAACAGTCAGTCGTAAACAGTAGCATAAACAATTTATTAATTATTTTTCTGAAGCATTACGTAGTGCAAGTAAATCAGCACAACTCAAACTGCCATTTTTATACAGCTTGTATGTTTGATTTGGTTTAGTCATCATGAGTGTGAGAATATTCCCTGTGGTGTCAATTTCAACTATTGTGTGTATCAAAGTGGGTACTGCGGTTTTTGTCATCATCATCATCATCATCATCATCCCAATATCATCATTATCTGCATCATCTTTATCATCTTCATCATCATCATCATCACCACCACCAACAACAACAACAACATGTTTCCCTATACCTGGCGCCGTTAACAATTATTGTTTACTGATGTGGGATAATTTATTAAATCTGTGTTTCATCCAGCAGTGTATTTTGGACAAATGAAAATCTGGTTCGATAAAATGAGTATCTTACTACAGGCATCCCCTTAGTGAAATACGAGTTACACATTTGAAAATCATTTCATTCTAGCTGTACGCCATTTTTTGACCGTCTGTACTCTTCAAGGTTTCTTACAGAAAAAATGCTTTGACGTCACTGATCTGTCTTGGCAAACACTCTCACGACTGTTATTTCTTCTGTATCAGCTTTTGTCCTGTCTGGGCAAGCCTCGATCTAAAGACTTCCAACAGCTTCTGTTCCTTTGTCAGTCGTTGTCGGTGTGTGGCCAGTGTCCACATGTGCAGAAGTGGACTGAGAGCAGACTTCAGAGGGAGCATGAACACAACCAGTCCACCACAGATTCTCTGGGAAACAGTAGTAACATCGTGTGAAGCCGTCATGGTGACCAGTCCCAATGGAAGCCAGCAAACAGCATCTGTGAACACCAGCTTCCCCATCAGGCGGACTGAAGAATGATAGGATCTTTTTGATGGGTCTAGTGCCAGTCGGTATGTTGGTGTTCGAACTGAGATGATGACTTGGCCAGTCACAGACATTAAACACAGCATGAAATTGATCACCCTAGTCACTGTGAACCATCTGAACTCTTGGTCAGGGCCACGGTGATCATATAAAGCCAGACGACACAGACCAGACTGACCAGACACTCCCCAGTGTGACAGTCCGGGAAGAAACGGTATGACCGACAGCACAATTCCAACAGACCATGTCAGTGTGCAAGCTCCAGATGTCAAACAGTCAGTGATATTCCATGACGGTTTCTGAGAACAAAGAGTGATGATGTGGTCCACAATGATGAACCAGATAATCATTGCTGATACCTCACTGGACAGAATGGAGAGAAAGCCAGACACCTTGCAAGCCACACTGTTGGTCCACGCCTGTTCTGTTTGGATGTATCCATCATGGAACAGGTTGTCTGCCACCAGGAGGATACCCAGATGGCATCCCATACAAACATGGGCAAAGTGTAGATGGGCAATGGTCGTCATGAAATTCTTTCCAAACACGACCTTGTCTGCTGATGGAACTATGAAGCAAAGCAAATTTCCTGAGATGGCAGACATGGCAAACAACCAAAATATCACCCTGTACAGGTGTGTTGGTATCAATGTTGCACACGAAGGAAAGCCAGTCTGTGGTGCTGAACATTTTGTCTGCTGGGAATTGTCAGGAAGTACATTCTGGCAGCACAACCTGTAGTTTGATGAAGAGATCCTTTGTAAATCAGTTGACCTTGAAAATAAATCCACTGGAAAGCTGATGATTCTGTTTCCTTGTATATCTAGTCTAGCAAGGCGTCGGACATTTTTAAAACCTAAAAGCCCGATGGTTTCAGTGGCAGAAAAAGATACATTTATGAAATCCACGTAAGGCAGACATATAGACAACTCACTGCTCAATGTTTTGATATCAGTACGTGACACGTCAATCTTCTTCAGAGCATAATGTATGTGCTTGCCATTTTTATTCGCTATACTGACAAGAGGGTTGTCCCCTACTTTCAAAATTTGTAGGTTATGTAGCTGATGTAAAACAGACATATCAAAATGTTCAATATGATTACTGGCAAGGTCTGCATACTGCAAGTTGCTCAATCTTATACCTGAAAAATTGGCAATGGAACAAAAGGTCAAACTCAGATGGACAAGGTAAGCATTGTTTTGCAGATCAGTCAGCGTCATTCCGGAACCAGTGGCCTCCAGGTATCGAAGAAGAAGAAAATGTTCAGCAGGAAAAGCGCTGGCACATAGGAAGGTGTGGCCTTGACATTGGCAGCCTTGGGGACAAGTCAAGTCACACATCAGTTCATCATCTCTCTGTGGACACTGACCCCAGCCATCACACAGATGATCTCCATGCACACATATCTTAGAAGATCGACAGTGGTAGAACCCGTCACACTTCATTGCCTCACAGTTTTGTTCGTCTTCCCCGTAAATACAGTCAGTTAATTCGTTGCATCGAGTGTAGATAGGAAGACAGTTCAACGACTCAGCTGTGCACTGGTAATGACCTTTGGGACAAGGATCGCTGGTTTTCATTATCTGAGAGGTGAAATATCCAGTACCATCAAGATTGATAAAAAATCGTTGGTATTCGTGTTCAGATCTGACTTGAAAGCAGTAGTAACATAGATTCGAAAGGATTTCAGCACAATGCTTCCCATTGTCTTTCTCGTCTGAATCGTCAGCACAATCTGAAAACTGGTTGCAGTGTTGGCTGTGTAGTGCATACTGACCATTGGAGCATGGAAATCCAGGTCTTGGGGGGTGTTCACAAAACGCCTCATCACTGTCATCTGAACAGTCCTGATGAAAATCACACACCAGTGTGTACTGCAGTATGATATCATTGTCACACCTGAACATGGAATACTTAGCAATTTTTGAATTCTCAGGAATAACTTTGTTGGAGCTATGCTGGTCAGTCTCATTGACAAAAGAACAAAACAGAGAGTACGCAATTTTCCCACAAGACGTTTGGGGATCGCATGACAAAAATGTATGTGT
>CM065736.1:47526495-47553995 GCA_033310375.1 Conus canariensis | reverse complement strand
GCGATCTCTTGGCAGCGAAGGGTGAAGGCTTCGTCTGTCGAGCATAACCTGCGAGCGCGTAGCATCTGGCTGAATGGTATGTTGTTTTTGCATACCTTGGGATGACAAGAGGAAGCATGTAGGTATGCATGGGCGTCTGTTGGTTTTGAGAAAAGATCTGTATGGAGGAAGCCTTCCTTGAGGATGATGTTGATGTCCAGGAAGGGGATGGAGACAGGTGATGACTGATAGGTGAACTTGACAGTGGGATGGAAAGTGTTGATGAATTCAATGAACTGATCAAGTTCCTCCTGAGTTTTGGTCCACAATAGAAAAATGTCATCGATGAACCGTTTCCAGAAGCAGCTGTCGACGATGATGGGGCTCTGAGTGAGCAGGCTGTCCTCTAACCATCCCATGAAGATGTTTGCCACGGTGGGGGCCATAGGGGTTCCCATTGCTGTCCCGAATTCTTGTTTATAGATGATGTCCTCAAAGTGGAACACGTTGTTTTGTAAAATGTGTCTCACCACTTCAAGGACTCTCTCAACTGGGGGTGTCTTTGTCTGCAGATGGGACTGTAAAAAGTACCTGATGGCGGTTTCCATGTCTCCATGTGAGATGTTCGTGTAGAGGCCAACAGCATCAATGGTAACGAGCAAGGTGCCACTGTTGAAAGGCCCATGAGCCGTATTCCAGTCACGTAGCGTTTTTAACATATGAGTTGTGTCTTTGACGTGACTTGGGAGGGTGGTTACAATATCCTCAAGCCAGAAGTCAACCAGTTTTGAGAGATTTTCAGTTGGGCCATTTACTCCCGACACGATTGGGCGACCTGGAGGATTCTGCAGAGTCTTGTGTATTTTTGGCAAGTGGTAGAACTGATGAGTCCTGCATGCCTTTAGCTCCACTAGCGCCCATTGCTTGGTGTTGTCATCAATGTGGCCGTCGCTGTGGAGATGTTCTACCAACTCGTTTGAAATCTCTGCTATTTGGATGGTAGGATCATTTGGGAGCTGCTTGTAATGCAACTGGTTGTTTAGTAGTCTTTTGGCTTCAGTGATGTAGTTTTCAGTGTCCTGGACAACAACAGCACCACCTTTGTCAGCTCTGCTGATTCTGATGTTCCTGCTGAGGACTAGCTGCCGTAGCTGTTGTAGGGCTGCTCGTAGATTTTGCCTCAGGTTGTCCCTCTGGTGTCCAGAACTGCGGTATGTGTCAGTCAGGTTTTCTAGGGTGGCACAGTATGTATCCAGAGCTCTGTCTCTTCCGGTGGGTGGCTGGTATCCTGTCTTCTTATAAAATTTGGGTACAGGACTGTCTTCTTCATCTGCAAAGAGCTCTCTGAGTCTAACTTTCCGGCACCCTTCCCTGACGTCTATTTTAAGTTGGTTGTGGTCCAGCGTTCGAGGGGTTGGACAGAATTTGGGTCCTAAGGCTAATACTTCCTTCTGTGCTGGTGTCAGATCATGATTTGACAAATTTATTACCCCGTTTGGAGGCGATTCTGGGTTCAAGCAGTTATCCTGTGTGTTGGTTAAAGTCTGTCTGCGTTTGAATCTTCTACATTTGCGTTTGGTCACTATGTCCTGCACTTGTACATTCCGTGAGATCTTCTCGAGTTTCTTTTTCTTCTTTTTGAGATATTCCTTTTGAAGAGTAGACCGACGAGTTTGTTGTTTTTTGTAGATGTGCTCAAATTCACTGTAGTTTGTAGTTTGGAAAATTTCGTACATTGACCGCTGGAAGTCAGACTCTACTTGTGATAGGAGTTCTTGGTAGGTATTTCTAATATCGTGCAGAATGTTCACATTAGCTGTGCGGATGGTGTTGTTGATGGTGTGTACAAGGTATTCTGACTTGGGCAAGGCGTCTTTTGCAAACCTTAACATCATTCCTGTAGGTATTATTTTGCGATTGATGCACTCATTCAGAAATTTGACATGGCTGTCGTAACGAACAGCTTTCTCCAACAGCCTTGATGCTGTTATGAATGGTGGGGCCATAACGCTGGATCCAGGTAAGGATGCAGAGGAGATCAACGGTTGATGAGAAGAAAACAGTGTTATGGTCCACAGGAGAAAGCTGATTGAAAAGTACTTACATGCTTGGATCGAAAACGATGCAGTGCCTTTTCTCATAACTATACAGAGACACAATTGAAGTAAAAAGGCAAACAAGCAATGTAAACAAATATAATCCAATATTTCGAGCGGCTGCTCTTTTTCAAGGACGACAGACTGTGCAGTCACGTCAAAAGTGGAGTGACATCATCAGGTCGATGCTAAAAGAAAACTTGCGTCATGACAGTAATGTCATCACCAAGTGATGCAAAGTCTAACACACCATCCTGTTGTTATTATTTTGTCACTCCCCACCCCACCAATATACTAACAGCTCCCCCCCCCCTTTTTTTTTTTTTTTTTTTCTCTCTGTCTCTGTCTCTCTGTCTCTCGTCTCTGTCTCTGTCTCTGTCTCTGTCTCTGTCTCTCTCTCCTCTCTCTCTCTCTCTCTCTCTCTCTCTCTCTCCCTCTCTCTCTCTCAGGTTTTCATTTTGTTAGTTGTACCAGAGGGAACAACTGAGTCACTATCAAATGCAAGGGAACTCAGTGCGTGTAACTAATAGCTAGTCATGTGTGTTCAGGCCTTGTGGGTGCTTTGTTTGTAGTTTACGAATCCAGAATTTTTCCCTGAGGTCTCTATGAATGTCACTGTCTATGTACTGTTTTTCAATTGGCATACAACGCATGTCTTGAAGTGAGTGGTTGTGCATGTTGAAATGATGTGTGACGTGGGTGCCTGTATTGTTCTGGATGTGTGACCTATGTAAGTAAAAGCGTTGTTTGAGCGAGTTGCGTGTTTCTCCTACGTATTGAGCTCCCTTGCATTTGGTGCAGTAGAGCAGGTACAAGATGTTTCTTGTGCTGCAGGACATCTCATGGCGAATGGTGAATGTCTCGCCACTAACATCACTGGTGAACTGACGTGTCTCTACTACATGCTCCTTACAGATGACACAGCGTTTTCTAGTACATCTGTGGCTTCCAGGGTTGTCAGTGGAGGGTTCTTGTGGAGGAAGCATGGAAGGCATCAGGATGTTTCGTAGACTATTTGAATTTCTTTCTCCTACTATGGGGAGCTCTGGCATGGCTTGTTTCATCTTGTTGCTTTCATGTAACGCTGGTTGCTGTTGTTGCAGCCACTGACGTAGAGGAGGGTTGGCAGGGTTGTGAGTGATGATGAACGGGACCCTCTTCTTGGGAGTTTGGGGCCTGTATTCGAGGGTCTCATTACGTGGGATGCTGCTGACTCTTTCCATGGCTTTCTGGATGGTGTAGGTACTGTATCCTCTACGTTGAAAGTGCTTGGCGATCTCTTGGCAGCGAAGGGTGAAGGCTTCGTCTGTCGAGCATAACCTGCGAGCGCGTAGCATCTGGCTGAATGGTATGTTGTTTTTGCATACCTTGGGATGACAAGAGGAAGCATGTAGGTATGCATGGGCGTCTGTTGGTTTTGAGAAAAGATCTGTATGGAGGAAGCCTTCCTTGAGGATGATGTTGATGTCCAGGAAGGGGATGGAGACAGGTGATGACTGATAGGTGAACTTGACAGTGGGATGGAAAGTGTTGATGAATTCAATGAACTGATCAAGTTCCTCCTGAGTTTTGGTCCACAATAGAAAAATGTCATCGATGAACCGTTTCCAGAAGCAGCTGTCGACGATGATGGGGCTCTGAGTGAGCAGGCTGTCCTCTAACCATCCCATGAAGATGTTTGCCACGGTGGGGGCCATAGGGGTTCCCATTGCTGTCCCGAATTCTTGTTTATAGATGATGTCCTCAAAGTGGAACACGTTGTTTTGTAAAATGTGTCTCACCACTTCAAGGACTCTCTCAACTGGGGGTGTCTTTGTCTGCAGATGGGACTGTAAAAAGTACCTGATGGCGGTTTCCATGTCTCCATGTGAGATGTTCGTGTAGAGGCCAACAGCATCAATGGTAACGAGCAAGGTGCCACTGTTGAAAGGCCCATGAGCCGTATTCCAGTCACGTAGCGTTTTTAACATATGAGTTGTGTCTTTGACGTGACTTGGGAGGGTGGTTACAATATCCTCAAGCCAGAAGTCAACCAGTTTTGAGAGATTTTCAGTTGGGCCATTTACTCCCGACACGATTGGGCGACCTGGAGGATTCTGCAGAGTCTTGTGTATTTTTGGCAAGTGGTAGAACTGATGAGTCCTGCATGCCTTTAGCTCCACTAGCGCCCATTGCTTGGTGTTGTCATCAATGTGGCCGTCGCTGTGGAGATGTTCTACCAACTCGTTTGAAATCTCTGCTATTTGGATGGTAGGATCATTTGGGAGCTGCTTGTAATGCAACTGGTTGTTTAGTAGTCTTTTGGCTTCAGTGATGTAGTTTTCAGTGTCCTGGACAACAACAGCACCACCTTTGTCAGCTCTGCTGATTCTGATGTTCCTGCTGAGGACTAGCTGCCGTAGCTGTTGTAGGGCTGCTCGTAGATTTTGCCTCAGGTTGTCCCTCTGGTGTCCAGAACTGCGGTATGTGTCAGTCAGGTTTTCTAGGGTGGCACAGTATGTATCCAGAGCTCTGTCTCTTCCGGTGGGTGGCTGGTATCCTGTCTTCTTATAAAATTTGGGTACAGGACTGTCTTCTTCATCTGCAAAGAGCTCTCTGAGTCTAACTTTCCGGCACCCTTCCCTGACGTCTATTTTAAGTTGGTTGTGGTCCAGCGTTCGAGGGGTTGGACAGAATTTGGGTCCTAAGGCTAATACTTCCTTCTGTGCTGGTGTCAGATCATGATTTGACAAATTTATTACCCCGTTTGGAGGCGATTCTGGGTTCAAGCAGTTATCCTGTGTGTTGGTTAAAGTCTGTCTGCGTTTGAATCTTCTACATTTGCGTTTGGTCACTATGTCCTGCACTTGTACATTCCGTGAGATCTTCTCGAGTTTCTTTTTCTTCTTTTTGAGATATTCCTTTTGAAGAGTAGACCGACGAGTTTGTTGTTTTTTGTAGATGTGCTCAAATTCACTGTAGTTTGTAGTTTGGAAAATTTCGTACATTGACCGCTGGAAGTCAGACTCTACTTGTGATAGGAGTTCTTGGTAGGTATTTCTAATATCGTGCAGAATGTTCACATTAGCTGTGCGGATGGTGTTGTTGATGGTGTGTACAAGGTATTCTGACTTGGGCAAGGCGTCTTTTGCAAACCTTAACATCATTCCTGTAGGTATTATTTTGCGATTGATGCACTCATTCAGAAATTTGACATGGCTGTCGTAACGAACAGCTTTCTCCAACAGCCTTGATGCTGTTATGAATGGTGGGGCCATAACGCTGGATCCAGGTAAGGATGCAGAGGAGATCAACGGTTGATGAGAAGAAAACAGTGTTATGGTCCACAGGAGAAAGCTGATTGAAAAGTACTTACATGCTTGGATCGAAAACGATGCAGTGCCTTTTCTCATAACTATACAGAGACACAATTGAAGTAAAAAGGCAAACAAGCAATGTAAACAAATATAATCCAATATTTCGAGCGGCTGCTCTTTTTCAAGGACGACAGACTGTGCAGTCACGTCAAAAGTGGAGTGACATCATCAGGTCGATGCTAAAAGAAAACTTGCGTCATGACAGTAATGTCATCACCAAGTGATGCAAAGTCTAACACACCATCCTGTTGTTATTATTTTGTCACTCCCCACCCCCACCAATATACTAACAGCTCCCCCCCCCCTTTTTTTTTTTTTTTTTTTCTCTCTGTCTCTGTCTCTCTGTCTCTCCGTCTCTGTCTCTGTCTCTGTCTCTGTCTCTGTCTCTCTCTCTCTCTCTCTCTCTCTCTCTCTCTCTCCCTCTCTCTCTCTCAGGTTTTCATTTTGTTAGTTGTACCAGAGGGAACAACTGAGTCACTATCAAATGCAAGGGAACTCAGTGCGTGTAACTAATAGCTAGTCATGTGTGTTCAGGCCTTGTGGGTGCTTTGTTTGTAGTTTACGAATCCAGAATTTTTCCCTGAGGTCTCTATGAATGTCACTGTCTATGTACTGTTTTTCAATTGGCATACAACGCATGTCTTGAAGTGAGTGGTTGTGCATGTTGAAATGATGTGTGACGTGGGTGCCTGTATTGTTCTGGATGTGTGACCTATGTAAGTAAAAGCGTTGTTTGAGCGAGTTGCGTGTTTCTCCTACGTATTGAGCTCCCTTGCATTTGGTGCAGTAGAGCAGGTACAAGATGTTTCTTGTGCTGCAGGACATCTCATGGCGAATGGTGAATGTCTCGCCACTAACATCACTGGTGAACTGACGTGTCTCTACTACATGCTCCTTACAGATGACACAGCGTTTTCTAGTACATCTGTGGCTTCCAGGGTTGTCAGTGGAGGGTTCTTGTGGAGGAAGCATGGAAGGCATCAGGATGTTTCGTAGACTATTTGAATTTCTTTCTCCTACTATGGGGAGCTCTGGCATGGCTTGTTTCATCTTGTTGCTTTCATGTAACGCTGGTTGCTGTTGTTGCAGCCACTGACGTAGAGGAGGGTTGGCAGGGTTGTGAGTGATGATGAACGGGACCCTCTTCTTGGGAGTTTGGGGCCTGTATTCGAGGGTCTCATTACGTGGGATGCTGCTGACTCTTTCCATGGCTTTCTGGATGGTGTAGGTACTGTATCCTCTACGTTGAAAGTGCTTGGCGATCTCTTGGCAGCGAAGGGTGAAGGCTTCGTCTGTCGAGCATAACCTGCGAGCGCGTAGCATCTGGCTGAATGGTATGTTGTTTTTGCATACCTTGGGATGACAAGAGGAAGCATGTAGGTATGCATGGGCGTCTGTTGGTTTTGAGAAAAGATCTGTATGGAGGAAGCCTTCCTTGAGGATGATGTTGATGTCCAGGAAGGGGATGGAGACAGGTGATGACTGATAGGTGAACTTGACAGTGGGATGGAAAGTGTTGATGAATTCAATGAACTGATCAAGTTCCTCCTGAGTTTTGGTCCACAATAGAAAAATGTCATCGATGAACCGTTTCCAGAAGCAGCTGTCGACGATGATGGGGCTCTGAGTGAGCAGGCTGTCCTCTAACCATCCCATGAAGATGTTTGCCACGGTGGGGGCCATAGGGGTTCCCATTGCTGTCCCGAATTCTTGTTTATAGATGATGTCCTCAAAGTGGAACACGTTGTTTTGTAAAATGTGTCTCACCACTTCAAGGACTCTCTCAACTGGGGGTGTCTTTGTCTGCAGATGGGACTGTATATATATATATATATATAATGCTGAACAATTAAGTAGTGGGGGAAAACAAGTGCAGGCTAACAATTCTTCAGTCATTATAGTAATGACTTGGCAAAGATTTGAACTTTTAGAAACAAACAAACAAAAAAATTGAAGATGAAGAAAATGGGGGGAATATATTAAAAAAAAAAAAAAAAAAAAATATATATATATATATATATATAGTAGAAAGAAACTCGTGGAGAGCGTGGCAGCAGAGAGTCCTCAGAAGAGAAGCCCCTTCAAGCAAGTGTTTCGGCCCTTATCTCCTGACACTCTAGGGGGGTTGGGCCACACCCGGTTCATGACTCCGGATGTCCCTCTGCTGCCCCTTTTTTTTTCCCATCTTGGGATGAGCCATGGCTGGGATTCGAACCCATGACCCTCTGGACATGCTCATTTTCCACTTAATGACTCGCGCTTTAACCACTGAGCCACAGGGACACCTGATATTTGTAGGGAAATTAAGCCTTATGAAGTTCACTTTTGTTCCTCCTTGACCAGATCCAGCTTGAACACCCCTCTGCCGCTTCTGCCATTGCTTTCAGGGCTCTGGTTTTTTTCCTTCCCTGCAACTGAGAGCTGTTTCATGAGGCTGTATGCAGACGTTCCTACAAACCCCCTAGCTCCAATTTGTGCAGTGAGGACTTTGACCTGGTAGCCTTCTCTCCTCAGTATGTTTGCCAGATCAGCATACTTTTCAGTCTTGTAGATTTGAGCTGCCTCCATTCTGTTCTCATATGGCACCGTGAGCTCGATCATGATCAGCTGCTTGGTTGACTTAGAGTGGACTACTATGTCTTGTCTCATGCCACTCTTGCTGATGATCTCTGGGTGACTCTTCCATTCTGGGAGGTCTGCAGTGCACTCCCAGTCATCTGCCCCGTCCAGCAGACTCTGCCTGCATGTTTCGAGTGGCACTGTTGTTCTTGGCCATGATTTGCTGCCTCCTGCCGTGAAACAATGAGGTAAACAATAAATCTGCTGTTATCCAAAATATTTCGGCTACTTAGCCTTCTTCAGCAGGAGTTCTTCGTTTGTAAACAAACGCAACGTCATTATGTCTTTTCGATTTGTTTTACGTCAATTCATGACGTCATTGTGTTCCTTGTCACATCAAAACATTGAGCCCACGTGGTGCCAGAGTTTTTAGCTTGAAGATCCAGAATCGTTCACGATGTTTTCGTCTGTCTGTATTGTTTGTGTGAATCCTTTATACGGGAATGCACCGGAGGTTCTGCAGTGTGTGGTTCGCTTTGTTAAAGTGTTGAGCGACTAGCGTGTTTGTCTTTTTGTTGATGTTTGATCTGTGTAGGTAGAACCTCATCTTCAGGGTGTTCTTAGTTTCCCCGACATACTGTGTGTTGTTGCATGTGTTGCAGAAGAGGATGTAGATGATGTTGGAGCTGTTGCATGTGAGTCTGTGTCTTATGTGGAATGTCTTTTTTGTTTGCTGGTTTTGGAGTGTGGTTGTCTCTACAAGGTGTTCCTGGCAGATAATGCATTGTGAACTCAGGCACTTGAATGAGCCAGCATCAGGGTCTGTTGGCACTGGTGGACTGGATGGCATAAGAAGACTCCGCAGTGAATGGCATTTGCGTTCACCAAGTAGAGGTGGTTCTGGAATTGCCCTGCTCATGTGTTCACTGTTCTGTGTCATTTCACTGTGGAGTTCTCTCAGCCAGTTCCGGAGGGGAGGGTTGCTGGGATGGTGTGTCACTACAAAAGGGACTCGTTGGTTCTTCTTTTTAGGTTTGTATGCGAGGCAGACCGAGCGAGCCATCCTCGTGGCTTTAAGCCTGACATTTCTGATGGTAGTGTCTTTGTGGCCTCTGTTTTTCAGTTGTTCTTCCAGTTCTTGGCAGCGTGCCTCAAAGGTTTCTGGAGTCAAACAGAGCCAACGTAGTCGTAGATGTACGGAAGGTTTTTGATAGTGTGAGAAGGATGGCAAGACCGACTATGGAGATAGGCGTGAGAGTCAGTGGGTTTGCTGAAGACATCAGTGTTGAGAAATCCGTCGTTGAGGGTAATGAATAAGTCTAGAAACGCGATCTCTTTTGACGACGAAGAAATCGTGAATTTGATGGTTGGGTGATAGCTGTTGAGGAACTGGAAGAATTGGTCCAGCTCATCTTGGGTCCCAGTCCACAGTAGGAAAATATCATCCAAGAATCTCTTCCACACGTCCAAAGAAATGTATAAAGGACTGTCTCGAAGTATGTGATGTTCAAGCCATCCCCTGAATAGACTAGCGGCGCTGGGAGCCATTGGAGTCCCCATCGCTGTTCCTAGTACCTGTTTGTAGCATCTGTCTTCGAAACTGAAGTAGTTGTTACTGAGAACATGGTTTGCAATTCTGAGGACATCTTCCTGAGGTGGATCGTTCGGAAGTTGCTCTTTTTCCAAGAAGAATTGTATGGCAGTCAGCATGTCATCGTGCGGGATATTTGTGTAAAGGGACGTTACATCTATGGTCACCAGTTTGACGGTTTCTTCAAAAGGTCCGAGTTCCATGTTCCATTTTGCAATGATTTGAAGCATGTGGGTGCTTTCCTTAATCCTTAATGTAGCTTGGGAGGAGAGTTGTGTGACCCTGCAACCAAGAGTCCACAAGTTTTGACAGCTTTTCTGTCGGTCCGTTGATACCTGAAACAATAGGGCGTCCAAGCGGGTTGGTAAGTCCCTTGTGTGTGTGTGTGTGTGTGTGTGTGTGTGTGTGTGTGTGTGTGTGTGTGTATAAACTAATGAATTCCAAGGGTAAGTAACTGAGCACAGTTCCAGCAATTTTCAGAGCAGCTTAGTGTTGCAATGACTGCTTGCTCTTATGTCTTAGATTGAAAAAATATATATCATTATTATTCCCCATTCACCCACTCAAGCAAATACTGTTAGTTAGGCGGAATTATCTACCACTGCAGATATGAATGCTTATCTCCCCCTATTTTTTCAATCTAAGACATAAGAGCAAGCTTTGTTTGTAATTCAATATTTCCTGCAGTCATTGCAACACTAAGCTGCTCTGAAAATTGCTGGAACGGTGCTCAGTTACTTACCTTGGAATTTATTAGTTTATTATTGTTCAGTCCCTTGCGGGTTCATTCCAAGAACTGGCCCTCAGCACTTGTGTCTAAGATGATATCTTTTTATGTTTTATACTTTTCATGAGAAAATGTAGCTTATTTTATTGTGTCATAATTTTCTTTTGCTTCTTAGGTGGGACCTTTGGTTGGTTTTCTTGAAAATTCAACATACATACTATAGTATTGCACACCAGCCTTTTTCTGGGATAGCATTCTGCTTAAAACCTAAAAGGCAGAGGAGTCAAGTTAGGACTTTGCAAGGTTACTGAGGAGAAACAATCCGGTTTCGAAATACCGGTATCTGGCCAGGAGTAATGATGTGTTAGTGAGTTTCCTCCCTTTTTGGAGATGGTCTGCCCCTTGGAGATTATAAGCTTGCTGAAGGCTCATTTTGAGAAGCATTTATTATTCCCCATTCACCCACTCAAGCAAATACTGTTAATCAGGCGGAATTACCTACCACTGCAGATATGAATGCTTATCTCCCCCTATTTTTCAATCTAAGACATAAGAGCAAGCTTTGTTTGTAATTCAATATTTCCTGCAGTCATTGCAACACTAAGCTGCTCTGAAAATTGCTGGAACGGTGCTCAGTTACTTACCTTGGAATTATTAATTTATTACTGTTCGGTCCCTTGCAGGTTCATTCCAAGAACTGGCCCTCAGCACTTGTGTCTTTAGATGATATCTTTTTATATTTTTTCACGAGAAAATGTAGCTTAATTTGTTGTTTAATAATTTTCGTTTGCTTCTTAGGTGGGACCTTTGGTTGGTTTTCTTGAAAATTCAACAAACATACTATAGTATTGCACACCAGCCTTTTTCTGGGATAACATTCTGCTTAAAACCTAAAAGGCAGTGGGACTTTCCGAAGTCACTGAGGAGAAACAACCAGGTTTCGAAATACCGGTATCTGGCCAGGAGTAATGATGTGTTAGTGAGTTTCCTCCCTTTTGGAGATGGTCCCCCCCCTTGGAGATTATAAGCTTGCTGAAGGCTCATTTTGAGAAGCATTTATTATTCTCCATTCACCCACTCAAGCACATACTGTAATTATCTACCACTGCAAATATGAATACTTATCTCCCCTGTTTTTTCAATCTAAACATAAGAGCAAGCTTTGTTTTATAATTCAATATTTCCTGCAGTCATTGCAACACTAAGCTGCTCTGAAAATTGCTGGAACGTCGCTCAGTTACTTACCCTTGGAATTTGTTCGTTTATTACTTACTGTTCATTCCCCTGAGAGAGAGAGAGAGAGAGAGAGAGAGAGAGAGAGAGAGAGAGAATGATTTATACATGTAATAGGTTAGGCCCCTAATGGAAGGGGGTGTAGACTTGTAAAGCATAACATTTAAATGCAATGAAATTACGTTACGGAATGAAATGCTCAAATTTGGAAAACATTGGAAAATGGGAAAGTTTCTCTATTTTAAAAAGCTTAAAAATTGTGACAATCTTTTGACAACATTAGCGGCATAAATGAACAAAATATAGGCTCAGTTTATACCAAGATGGCTGTCTGCGTAATATTTGGGCTTCATGAACTTTTCTCAGATGCTCGGGAGAGCTGGGCTTTACAGTCTGTCGGCGGTGATGTATCTGCGTACATATGTCTGTGTGTTTACATCGGTATGAGAGAGAGAGAGAGAGAGAGGAGAGAGGAAGAGAGAGAGAGAGAGAGAGAGAGAGAGAGAGTCTATGTTTGCGTTCTTTACGTCACTTTGACCAACAGAGTTGCAGGAGTAGTTTGAACATTTCAGTATATCTTGTGTAATATGCTGAAATTTTATAATGCATGGTTTTAAGCTAATATTAGCTGTATCATCTTTTCAAGATTGACAAACTGAAAAATCGTTTCATTGCTGGACAAATCCAAGTGGCCAGTCTGTTTGTGACTTGCAATATGACATTGCTTTCAATATTCAGTGTCACACTATTGACTTGCAGTATGACATTGCTTTCTATACTCAGCCACAGACTGCTGACTTACAATAGGACATTGCTTTCTATATTCAGTGTCACACTATTGACTTGCAATAGGACATTGCTTTCTATGTTTAGTGTCACACTATTGATTTGCAATAGGACATTGCTTTCTATATTCAGTACCACACTATTGACTTACAGTAGGACATTGCTTTCTATGTTTAGTGTCACACTACTGACTTGCAATAGGACATTGCTTTCCAAATTCAGTGTCACACTATTGACTTGCAATAGGACATTGCTTTCTATATACAGTGCCACACTATTGACTTGCAATAGGACATTGCTTTCTATATTCAGTGTCACACTATTGACTTGCAATAGGACATTGCTTTCTATATACAGTGCCACACTATTGACTTGCAATAGGACATTGCTTTCTATATACAGTGCCACACTATTGACTTGCAATAGGACATTGCTTTCCAAATTCAGTGTCACACTATTGACTTGCAATAGGACATTGCTTTCTATACTCAATCACAAGTCCTGAAGACGGTCTATGACCGAAACGTTGTAGCTTTTTGTTCTTTTTTTCCTATGTTAAAATCTTCTGAGAATCCTCAAAGACATTTTGCATTCTTCACAGAAGATCTGCAGTCAGAAATCTGTTTATATATATATATATATATTATATATATATATATATGAATATACATACAAACATACATCTCTCTCTCTCTCTCTCTCTCTCTCTCTCTCTCTGTGTGTGTGTGTGTGTGTGTGTGTGTGTGTGTGTGTGTGTGTGTGTGTGTGTGTGTGTGTGCGCGCGCGCGCTTTCCCCTGTCTCTATCTACGTATCTCTATCTGTCTTTCTATCTCTCTCTATATCTTTCTTTCTATCTGTCTACCTGTCTGTCTATCTATCTATTTCTGTGTGTCTGTGTGTCTGTCTATCTATCTATCTATCTATCTATCTATCTTCATGCTCATTCATCTGTACATATAGGGTAAAAATAAATGCAGGCGTTCTCCGTGTAGTTGTCAAACAGTGCTTCTGTGTAAAAATGTTTTCTTTTTTAGTTATTTTTGGCAGTGTCTTCTCGCAAGAATTAACTTTCTGTATACTGTTCTTCGTGTATTGTCTTTTAAACCTGTTCACATTTTTGTGAACATTCAACTGTGCTTAACTAGATTTTACATTAAGAACTCTAAAACAATTTCTCTTCATGGTAAACATGTAAACAGAAAGCATTACACATTTTAAGTCTAAACTCCTCATGTAGCGGACAAAAAAAAAAGAGACTATTGATTTGAATTCCCGTAGATGAAAGTCTGGCAACCTTAAAGAGAGGATATTTGGATTTAAGAATGCATTAACGTGTTAATAATTACCATTTTCCACTCTCCAATTATACATGTATATCTCGTATGTACAAGTTTATTTTAAGCCAAAGATTTCATCTGTTTGTGTAGAAGAAAATTTATCCCAAATACCCTTATCGATGCCTTGATCTCATTGTACAATTTTCCTTTAAGAAAAATCTCATCCGACATGTCTTTCTACTGTCTAATCACGCTGCTTGTCTTTTTTCTTCATGGAGAAAGCTCAGTCCAGACAATTCAGGAAAAGGTCTGATACATAATTATCTGGCCTCGGCGAATGACTTTTCTTAGCTGTCAAGGTCCTGGATAGTTTTGTCTGCAAAGATAACAACAGCATTTCCTGTACCTTTGAAAATACAAGGGCCATTCAATATATAAGGTGAATTGTCCTAAATAAGGACTTCTAATACAGATAAAGCTTACTTTTTAAAACATATTTTGGTCATTTATTTTATTTCGTCTCGTTATGTTTTTGTTGTTGTTGTTTTGTTTTCGGTTTTCAGATTACACAAAATGGCCGACCAAGAAACATGCTCTAGGATTGAACAGAGATCAGGAATAAAATGTTTGGTAGCTGAACAGTGCAAACCAAGTGAAATTCACAGAAGAATGTCGGCTGTATATGGAACAGCATGTCTCACAAAAAAAAAAAAAAATTGTCTACAAATGCGATAAATTATTCAGAGAAGGGCGGAGCGGTGTTCGTGACGAAGAGATAAAAACCCGTATGAGCGATTAGCTTAAAAGTCAGTCTAAAGATTTCTACGCAGAAGGCATACACAAACTCGTACACCGATGGCAAAAATGTGTGGCAGTGCTGGGGGAGTACGTAGAATAGTGAAAAGATAATCTTTTGCCTGTATTAGGAGTCCTTATATAATACAATTCACCTTATATATTGAATGGCCTTCGAATGTCAGCTGGCGCAATGTTGACATCCATAACCACAGACAGAGATACAGAGGAGAGTTCTCCCTCTTGATAATACGACTGAATAATAACACTACTCATACACATTACTCTTTACTTTGTTTGACATTACTGTTTCTTGAAAAACAATGTAAACCTTTACCGAACACACACACACACACACACACACACACACACACACACACACACACACACACATGAATCTGATTGCTTCCTTTACTTATGTTGGGCATGGAGACTGAGGATAATGCTAAACAAATTGTACTGGAAGAAGAGTTGAGATTTGTTTGGAAGGAAGAATATGCAGAGTCATTCGCTGATTACATTTTCTGTAACAAAGAAAAAGAATTTCAAAATTTCATGACAGCACTTGAATGTGACGTTGAAGCGGGCTCGACCTGTCTTGTCACATTCCTTTGGAACGCTGCGGGTCAAATGAGATCAAAGCGGAAAATGCAAGTATCCCGTGAACAGCCTCCCTGGTGGGACGAGGAGTGTGAGCGCGCGAAAGAAAAGAAATATCAACATCTAGGTGTATTCAGACGGTCTAATTCAAGGGAAGATTTAATCAATTATCTGAATCAGAAACAGCAATTTAAAGATTTGTGTGAAAGTAAAAAAGCAGTACAAAATGAGTGCGTTTTAAACGAACTAAATGCTGCGTGTTCTGATGTTAATTCCAGAGCGTTTTGGCCAAAAGTTAAGTCATTGACATCAACCAAACCGAACTGTCCGAATTTGATCTCACCTCGTGCGTGGTATGATTACTTTAAAAATTTGTTCAATGTAGAGCAATCAGCGGATGACTCTGATTTCGGCCAGGAGGTTGATGATGTTCTAAATGATCATGTATAGGGAAACTGCAGTGATTGTTTAAATGCCCAAGGAAATGGGGACATTTCAGAGGTTGAAATTCGTAGTGCTATTCGTGCATTAAACATGGAAAAGCAGCTGGTCCAGATGGTCTGTCCTCTGATTTTTTCATTCATGCTGAAGATGTTCTTGTTAAATTTCAGTATCCATTGTTCAACAGAATTTTTGAAAGTGGGGAGTACCCTCAAAGCTGGACGAAAGCTGTCATATTCCCCTTACACAAAAAAGGTAGTTCGATGAAAACAGACAATTATAGGGGGATTTCATTGTTGAACATAATCAGCAAATTATACAGTACAGTAGTTAATAACAGACTAAAGGACTTTTGTGATGCAAATGATACTATTCCTGAAGCTCAAGCAGGTTTTCGCAAAGGTTACAGTACCACAGATAACATTTTTTCTCTTCAATCACTGGTTCAAAAATACCTGACAAAACATGGTGGTCGGTTTTACACGCTCTTTGTGGATTTCTCTAAAGCATTCGATAGTATACACAGACAAAAACTGCTATACTTCATATTACAAAAAACAGGTATTCACGGAAAAATGTTCAAAACATTGAAGGCTATGTATAGAAATGTGAAAGCCGCTGTTGAAGTGGGAACCAGTATAACTGAGTATTTTGACTCTGTGTCAGGTGTAAGACAAGGATGTGTTTTAAGTCCATTGTTGTTCTCTATATTTTTGTCTGAGTTGCAAGCTGACTTATTAGACTGTGGTGCAAGAGGTATTGACATTTTTGCTGACCCACTTGGTATTTTTCTGTTGATGTATGCAGATGATATTGCTTTAGTTTCCGATTCTGTGGCAGACTTGCAGAAGAAGATAGTGTGTCTGGAAAAATACTGCCGTAAATGGGGTCTGACTGTGAATATGGATAAAACCAGAGTGGTTGTGTTCAAAAATGGTGGTTTCATTAAATCAACTGAGAAATGGTGGTATGATGGTAAGCAGATTCAGGTTGAACCTAGATACAACTATCTTGGCCTTTTATTCTCAGCCACATTAAACTGGTCCAGGTGTGCAGAAAATCTGTCAGGTAAGGCTCTGAGAGCAGTGGCAGGGATTAAAAGACTGCATGTTAAACTTAAGGAATTCCAGTTGCTACGTTATTCAAAATTGTTGACACGAAAGTAAAGCCAATTCTGTTGTATGGTTCTGAAATATGGGGGTTTCAAAAATATGATGCTATTGAAAAAGTCCAGATTAAATTTTGCAAGATGATTTTAGGGGTTGGGAGGGATGTCAAAAACAATATTGCCCTTGGGGAGTGTGGTAGATATCCTATCTATATTGATACATATCTTCGACTTGTGAAATATTGGTGCAGGCTTGTGTCTATGTCCGACAACAGATATCCAAAACAATGCTATAAAATGTTGCAAATCCACGATCACTCTGGTAGAAAAAACTGGGTTACACGTGTAAGACTGCTACTGTGCACTTATGGCTTTGGATATGTATGGCAGATGCAGAATGTAGGAAATGCTCATTGTTTTATAGATCTGCTCAAACATCGTTTGAAGGATTCGTATTTTCAAGACTGGCATTCTTCGCTTTCATCATACCCTGACTATTGTATGTATCACCCAGAGTTAATAATGGCCGGTTATGTGAGTCAGTTGTCTGCTTGCGAACATCGTCGTGTTTTGTGTCTGTTTAGATGCAATCGGCTACCTCTGAACAGTGTGTGTCACTCGACTCAACAAATCACTGATCCATTTTGTAAACAGTGTGATGGTCATTGTATTGAAGATTTATGTCATTTCATGTTAATTTGTCCTAAATATTCCACACTTCGCAGGAAATTCATACCCTTGTGTTATTATCGTTTTCCATCGGATAACTGATTCGTAAGGTAAACGTTTACTTGTGTTGCTATAAGATTTGCCGTGTATTTCTTGTTTCTTTGTCATTATACTCTCTCAAACTAACCTGTACCATGCTAATTATTGCGCAATTCAGTTCTCCTGTTCATATGGACCAGAGGGCCTGCAAAAACTGAATAAACCATTGTTATTGTTATTGTTGTTATTGTTACACACACACACACACACACACACACACACACACACACACACACACACACACACACACACACGGGAAGATAAAGGCTGTCTTTCCATTGCAAGAAGAGCTATTTTTTCTCCGTAAATGGGTCAAGCAAGTAGCTCTGGAGTGTGAAATATTTGATTGAGCAGCACGCCAGATCATAAAACTGATATTGACATAGTACATTACAGGCATACTGTTTTATACCCATGTTTGGTATTTTATTTGGCTGGTTTGACTCTTCCGATTATCAGTGAGTCAACATTGCTTTGAGCGTGCGGGGTCACTCTCATTGAATGCGAGCTATAGCAGTAGAAAGAAACTCGTGGAGAGCGTGGCAGCAGAGAGTCCTCAGAAGAGAAGCCCCCTTCAAGCAAGTGTTTCGGCCCTTATCTCCTGACACTCTAGGGAGGTTGGGCCACACCCGGTTCATGACTACGGATGTCCCTCTGCTGCCCCTTTTTTCCCATCTTGTGACGAGCCATGGCTGGGATTCGAACCCATGACCCTCTGGACATGCTCATTTTCCACTTAATGACTCGCTCTCTAACCACTGAGCCACTGGGGCACCTGATATTTGTAGGGAAATGTAAGCCTTGTGAAGTTCACTTTTGTTCCTCCTTGACCAGATCCAGCTTGAACACCTCTCTGCCGCTTCTGCCATTGCTTTCAGGGCTCTGGTTTTTTCCCTCCCTGCAACTTAGAGCTGTTTCATGAGGCTATATGCAGACGTTCCTACAAATCCCCTAGCTCCAATTTCTGCAGTGAGGACTTTGACCTGATAGCCTTCTCTCCTCGGGCTGTTTGCCAGATCAGCATACTTTTCAGTCTTGTAGATTTGAGCTGCCTCCATTCTGTTCTCATATGGCACGTGAGCTCGATCATGATCAGCTGCTTGGTTGACTGAGAGTGGACTACTATGTCTGGTCTCATGCCACTCTTGCTGATGATCTCTGGGTGACTCTTCCATTCTGGGACGTCTGCAGTGCACTCCCAGTCATCTGCCCCGTCAAGCAGACTCTGCCTGCATGTTCCGAGTGGCACTGTTGTTCGTGGCCATGATTTGCTACCTCCTGCCATGAATAATGTCGCGGGTGCTTTTGGAGTCCTGATTTTCCCTTTTGTGGTGTTGGTACTAGCCCAGACTGCTTGTGCAATTTCTTTGAGCACTTGGTTGTGCCTCCATGTGTACCTTCCTTGAGCCAGGGCTACTCTACATGAGCTTAGGACATGCTCCACTGTTTGTTTTTCATGGCAGAGGGGGACATGTAGGATCGTCTGTTTTTCCCCACTTCACCAGGTTTGCATTTGAGGGCAGAAGGTCATATGCAGATCTGAGAATGAAGCTGATCCTGAGAGGGGCCATGTGCCAAATGTCATTCCAAGTGAGATTTCTTTGGAGTGCATTCTCCCACGTTGTCCATTGCCCTTGCTGGCTCTGCTGGACTGCTTTTTGGAGTCTTTTTTGGTCTTCTTCTTTTCTCATCTCCTGAATCATCATGTCTCTTTTGGCTTTTCTTTTGGCCTTTGACCACCATTCAGTTTTGGTCACCCCCAGTCCTTGTCTGTTGGTCTGTGTGTGTCCTGTTATTTCTCTGATCTTGAGACTTTCCTTTGCAGAATCCATCGCCTCTTGAACTTTCCACAATTTACCTCCCTTGCAGATTCCTCAGCATCATCTTTTGGGAAAAAAAGCCCTTAGTGCACCCCAAAAATCGACTAGGGCTGGAATTCTGTTGGAGCGGATCATGAAGGGACAGTAGACAACATCGCATGAGCAGGCCTGTATAGTGACGCCATGGACGGACTCACAATCTGCTCATGCAAAGTCATCAGGCTGAGTCCTATCCTGCTTTTCACGTTTAAGTTTGGCCCCAAAACTATGCCTTAAAATCTCCTTTCTACTGCAGAACATTGTTTACATAAAACTGAATATCCAAAACGTGCTCTTTAACAGATAGATTATTTCGTTCTGTTCTATTACGGGGGAGCCTCCTGGAGAAAAAAAAAAGAGACATTCATATTCACACCACTTTCTTAAAACATCTTTATCTGTACAATTATATTAACATTTTCATAAATTATCCCTTTTCAGAACTTCGTGCCTTATTGGCACTGAAAAGCATCCTGGCTGAAATTCTTAATATTTTGTATGAAGCCAAGCGTGATTTTTTCTCATCATTATTCGTTTGACACCTTATGTGACATCAATGGAATTCCACTGAAGGTAATAAATCATATCCCAGTATTCGACATTTGAATAGATTCCCGCCCATTCCATAATGTTCCGAGTAGCTAGTTTAACATTTTCCACTGCTTCCTAGCTGAATTGTCCTTGTTTCAACCGAACTGATATGGAGACTGAGATAAAAGCAGATCGAAAAAAACTTGATGCAAGTTTCAAATGATTTACAATTTCTTGAAAATAGATATTCTCTATCATCAGCGAGACAGATTATGTTCAGTGTCATTAATATTTCAATACATTGAATATTTGTATACTCCATAAGCATTCTGGCAAGCATTTCAGGGTTCCATTGGGGAATGGCTCCACGCTGTGTTTAGAGTTTGTCAGGGCTGCCTTTTATCGCTCATACTGTTCAACATATTCCTGGCATACATCATGACTAATTCGATTGAAGATCATATCAGCACAGTCAGCATTAGTGAAAAACCACCGCAATCCTTCCACCTGTAGATGTAATCAATGGCCTGATAGGCAGAGAGCAAGAACTAGCCAAGCTTGTTAACAGATCGGATGAAAAATAGGCAAGAGATGGCATGGAAATCAATGCCAAAAAAAAAAAAAAAAAAAAGCCACAATCCTACCATCAGGGCTATATCTGTCCATAGAGAGAACTTACAAAGTGTTCAACGATTCAGTTACTTTTGATCCATCCTTACTAATAAGAGATCGAAACCAGATTTTCGATCAAGGGCAGCAAAGACAATATTGATCCTTTCAGACTAAACCTGTGTATGGCAGTACAGTAACACCTCTGTGAAACAATAGATCAATTCATGCATTCACTGGTTGTTTCATTTTCTGTATGCATTCACTGGTATGTTTCATTTTCCTGTATGCATTCACTGGTATGTTTCATTTTCCTGTATGCATTCACTGGTATGTTTCATTTTCCTGTATGCATTCACTGGTATGTTTCATTTTCCTGTATGCATTCACTGGTTTGTTTCATTTTCTGTATGCATTCACTGTATGTTCATTTTCTGTATGCATGCAAGACACGGATGTTACAGCGGATCGAAAAAAAAAACTTGGATTATACAAGGTTTTCACAAAATACCAAACTGAAGATGGCTCATAACAAAGCCGAGTGTAATTATAGAATGACTAAGGGGAAAAGATCATCAGATTCAGCTCTTGATGATTTTGCCATGCTCACATGTGCCTGAAAATAAAACCACCTGGGACTTGGGAAGCACATTCTGAAGAAGAGGCAAACGGTGCATCAGAAGGGACCTCTCACTCCAAATAGCGTGTCACTACGACTCCTGTCTTCAAGCTGACAGGACCTTTAATGTCAACAGTTTTACCACCACCAACTCAAGATTAAGTCTGGCGAATGTCCATGAAGTTGAATGGAGGTTTCTTTGTGTCAGTGGAAACCTTTCCTCTATTTTTTTCTTGCGCTTTGGTCTGCATTACTTGGATTAAATGCTGTTATGTGTTCGTCCAGTCTTGGTAAGACAATCCAGTCAGTTTCACAAGGAGGACAGCATAGTGTCCAGTCTTGGTAAGACAATCCAGTCAGTTTCACAAGGAGGACAGCATAGTGTCCAGTCTTGGTAAGACAATCCAGTCAGTTTCACAAGGAGGACCGCATAGTGTCCAGTCTTGGTAAGACAATCCAGTCAGTTTCACAAGGAGGACCGCATAGTGTCCAGTCTCGGTAAGACAATCCAGTCAGTTTCACAAGGAGGACCGCATAGTGTCCAGTCTCGGTAAGACAATCCAGTCAGTTTCACAAGGAGGACCGCATAGTGTCCAGTCTCGGTAAGACAATCCAGTCAGTTTCACAAGGAGGACCGCATAGTGTCCAGTCTCGATAAGACAATCCAGTCAGTTTCACAAGGAGGACCGCATAGTGTCCAGTCTCGGTAAGACAATCCAGTCAGTTTCACAAGGAGGACCGCATAGTGTCCAGTCTTGGTAAGACAATCCAGTCAGTTTCACAAGGAGGACAGCATAGTGTCCAGTCTCGGTAAGACAATCCAGTCAGTTTCACAAGGAGGACAGCATAGTGTCCAGTCTCGGTAAGACAATCCAGTCAGTTTCACAAGGAGGACAGCATAGTGTCCAGTCTTGGTAAGACAATCCAGTCAGTTTCACAAGGAGGACAGCATAGTGTCCAGTCTCGGTAAGACAATCCAGTCAGTTTCACAAGGAGGACAGCATAGTGTCCAGTCTCGGTAAGACAATCCAGTCAGTTTCACAAGGAGGACAGCATAGTGTCCAGTCTCGGTAAGACAATCCAGTCAGTTTCACAAGGAGGACAGCATAGTGTCCAGTCTGGTAAGACAATCCAGTCAGTTTCACAAGGAGGACGCATAGTGTCCAGTCTCGGTAAGACAATCCAGTCAGTTTCACAAGGAGGACGCATAGTGTCCAGTCTCGGTAAGACAATCAGTCAGTTTCACAGGAGACGCATAGTGTCCAGTCTGGGTAAGACAATCCAGTCAGTTTCACAAGGAGGACCGCATAGTGTCCAGTCTCGGTAAGACAATCCAGTCAGTTTCACAAGGAGGACCGCATAGTGTCCAGTCTCGGTAAGACAATCCAGTCAGTTTCACAAGGAGGACCGCATAGTGTCCAGTCTCGGTAAGACAATCCAGTCAGTTTCACAAGGAGGACAGCATAGTGTCCAGTCTCGGTAAGACAATCCAGTCAGTTTCACAAGGAGGACAGCATAGTGTCCAGTCTGGTAAGACAATCCAGTCAGTTTCACAAGGAGGACAGCATAGTGTCCAGTCTCGGTAAGACAATCCAGTCAGTTTCACAAGGAGGACAGCATAGTGTCCAGTCTCGGTAAGACAATCCAGTCAGTTTCACAAGGAGGACAGCATAGTGTCCAGTCTCGGTAAGACAATCCAGTCAGTTTCACAAGGAGGACAGCATAGTGTCCAGTCTCGGTAAGACAATCCAGTCAGTTTCACAAGGAGGACAGCATAGTGTCCAGTCTCGGTAAGACAATCGTCAGTTTCACAAGGAGGACAGCATAGTGTCCAGTCTCGGTAAGACAATCCAGTCAGTTTCACAAGGAGGACAGCATAGTGTCCAGTCTCGGTAAGACAATCCAATCAGTTTCACAAGGAGGACAGCATAGTGTCCAGTCTGGGTAAGACAATCCAATCAGTTTCACAAGGAGGACAGCATAGTGTCCAGTCTTGGTAAGACAATCCAGTCAGTTTCACAAGGAGGACAGCATAGTGTTCTGGTATAAGTCTTTTCGAGGACCGTCAATATCGCCTTCATTTTGGCATGAAAAAAAAGGGTCGGTTTAAGTATCTTTTAAAATCATTTGGGGAAATCAAAGATTAACTATGGGGTCTACAAGTACACTGATTCCCTAGTCAGTTATATGGTCTAAAACCACTTAGGCCACCCCATTGTCTGGTCAAAGGAAAGAGTAGACAAATTATAATCATCCCCTTCCATGTGATCCCTTGGATCTCCACAATTTAAAAGGTTAAACGATCAAGCTTGGCCCTTTTTTGTGTGACAACTTAAAGTTAAGACAAGCATCTAACAAGCGTGTGTGTGTGTGTGTGGCGCGCGCGCGCGCGCGCGTGTGTGTGTGTGTGTGTGTGTGTGTGTGATAACATTTATGATGGACAGCAAACCTTTTCGTAGGCTCATGTGTAAGTAGTAAACAGCCATTTGCCATGTATCCAGTAAGCAGTTTTGTTGTTTGGAGCATGCTTTTCCCAAGAAGAGCTGTATCCAAGAGCACAGACCTTTTCCTGCCCTTCCCAGCGGTAAGGGGACACTGCAGGATTTGCAGAAAACATTGACCGAAATACTCTGGGAGATGGAATTCTGCGTTTTCTGTCTCCTTGACAGCCGACTGACCAACCCTATGTTCCAATGACACATAAGGATAGCATGAAGCACTTTCCGACCAAGCCACATGTTTTGCAACAGCTGGTTAATAACTTGGTTGGTTGGTTGATGATCATGCTTGCAAACTTGACAGTTTGGATGAATGCTGATACGCCTAGATTTTTTTTCAATGTCACAGAAGAGTGTGAACTAGGATGTCTTGCACTGTAATCTATAAACAGTTTTCTTAATGGATATATTGCAGATTCGGAATTTCTAAGACTAGTTATGACATCTCCAGTCTCCGGACACTTCCAGATGAGAAAAAATTCTGATTGTTCTCATCCTCATTTTGTGGAGAAAAATGTGTCTGTTCCAGCCAGAACAATACTCATAGTCAGTTTCAAAGACATAACAAAGGACACATTTTATTCAACCATCGTACTTTTGTATCATTTCTTGCGATTAGATGATTCAGTTGGGGGCTACAGGGAATCAACAGTTTTTGTCAGATTACCACAACAATATTTTGCCTATGTTCTCATTTTCAATGCTACCAAAATCAGTCTGAAAGTACAATGTTACCCCAGACGGAAACCGCCATCATTTATTTTGTTGTTTTCTTTTCTATCGGAGGACCAAGCCCCTGTAAAGCTACCCAGTGGTCTGTGGAACTGTTCTGTGCATCACTATTCCAGTTTCCATCAGCACGTGGCGTGTAATTTGCAGACAGAGTGTGAAGATGGAAGAGACGAAACAGAGCACTGCCCCTTCAGCAGTCCTGAGTGTCAGGGCTTGGTGGCTTTATGTAACAGATGTTATAAATTCGGCAAGGTGCGGGAAGTGGACCGTGGTCACACAGACCCCACAGTAATTGTCAATCAGTATTGTGAGTCTTTGGCAGGTAGGGTGAGCTTTCCAAATTGTGTGGGTGATTGGTCCAGTGCACTGAAAAACTTAACAAAGTCGTATTGGGAAAATCTATGGCCTACTTATAATGGTTATTACTCTTATGATATGTCAGTGCCTACTATGTACAGACACGAGATACTGAAGGAACGCTCAGTTCTTTATCACTACTTCAATTCTGATTCATTAGGTACTATGGTGACAAAAAGATATGCTATCTGTTTGACCGAGACTCCAAAATATCCCAGTCTGTCTGCTTTGTCACTAGTCCTTTTCATTTAAAACCCGTCTGTGAATTCAGACCCAATACGACTGACAGGCACACATATCAGTCACAGTCCATTTCCTTGATCAGCACATACCATTGGTCTGAAGGCCGCAATTTTGTAACACAGTGCGTCGATGGTCATGTGACCTACATATATCTGTTTTGTGGGTCTAACACATACACAGAATGTGAAGGCGAAACTGGGTCGTGCCAATCTCCCTATCACCTGTCACAGGCTAATTCAACAGATAAGCGAGTTATCATTTTTCCAACATTTACATGCAGAGACCAACTGACCACAATGTCATTCACTCTGCTATGTGACTTTATAACTGATTGTATGGATCAGAGTGACGAATCCATATGCATGTATCCGTTCTGTGTCAATGAATTTACGTGTATTAATAGACAATGTGTTCCCTATGACAATGTGTGTGATCAGATATTACACTGTCAGGACGAATCAGATGAGGACTGTACATTTTTCAGGGAAGTAGGCATTCAGTACACATATTTACCATTCCCTACTACAATCAATTTTAATGGAATCAATAAGTTCACAGCAGTCGCCATGAATTCCAGTGATCCCTGTCCTGACAGCCACTATCGTTGTCCAGACGAGTTCAATGACTGCCTGCCTGTCTACACACGATGCAATGGGATGAACGACTGCATTGAGCACCAGGACGAAGAGGGGTGTGAGGGTTTGATCTGTGCAGGATTTTTCAAATGCAGAGCTTCCTCCATCTGCGTGCACAGTGACCACCTGTGTGATGGCTGGCCTCACTGCCCATTACGTGACGATGAACTGGTGTGTGACATGTGTCCTGTGGACTGTGTGTGTCAAGGTCACGCGTTTCTCTGTTTTCAGCCTTTCCCCAGCACACTCTACCCTCAGCTCCGCTACTTGGATGCCACAGGGTCTGGCATGACACTGGCTGATGTCAATAATCATTATCGCCTTTTTCACCTGATCCTTGCCAGATGTATCTTGACTGCTTTGATTAAACTGAACATGTCAAATTTGAGAGTTCTGGACCTAAGTGACAACAAATTTCAGCACATTCAAATGACGTGTTTCTTTAGTTTAGAAAATCTGCATACCTTGTACCTGTCCAACAATCCGCTTACCTCACTGCACGTTGACAGCCTCTCTGCCATCCATCAACACAGACTGAGGGTGCTGGATTTATCATACACATTCCTCACTGTGTTAGAAACAAAAGTTTTGTCTTCATTTAGTAGACTGCAGAAGCTGAATTTAACATTTACGTCCATTCATACTATTAGCGCCAATGGTTTTCAGTTCACACCAACTCTGACTGAGCTATACATGGATGGAAGCCCTGTGAAAACGTTTCCCCCTGATATATTGAAAGAGCTTTCTCAGCTTCAAATTATTGTTACGCAGAACTATAAGCTTTGCTGCACTCAGATACTTCCCTTTGACTTCGATAAATCATCCTGCCACGCCCCAAAGGACGGAATTTCGTCATGTGAGGATTTATTGCATTCCTGGTCTTACCGTGCATTCCTGTGGATCATCGCCTGTCTGTCTGTGACTGGTAATGCCTTCTGTTGCTGTGCACGTCTGTTTGCACAAAGTATGGCCTCCTCTAAAAGCTTTAGCATCTTTGTTATCAACCTTAATATTGCTGATTTTCTGATGGGTGTGTACATTGTAGTCATTGGAGTGGCTGATGAACGATATCGTGGCACATATCTCTACGATGATGACTCCTGGAAGAGCAGTGCGATTTGTAAAATGGCAGGGTTTCTGTCTTTCGTATCAAGTGAAATTTCAGCTCTGATCATCTGGCTAATCACACTAGATCGTTTCATGGTTCTTCACTTTCCGTTCAACGCATTACGATTTGATAGAACATCATCAGCTATGGCATGCTTTATGATTTGGTTAATTGGCTGGTTTCTGGGCCTGGTACCGTTACTTCCAATGACAACAAACTGGGCCTTTTACAGCCAAACTGGTATCTGTATACCCTTACCACTTATGACAAAAGAGTTTAAAGGTCATCTTTATTCTTTCAGCATTTTGATCATTCTGAATTTTGTTTTGTTTTTACTGATCTCAGCCGGTCAAGGTCTTATTTACTGGTCCATAAAAACTAATGCATTGAAGATCAATACAACCAAACAACTGCGTGACATGGCCATAGCTCGAAGGTTGATTACCGTAGCGATAACAGATTTTATGTGTTGGTTTCCAATTGGAATTTGTGGAATATTGGTGTTGGTTGGTGTTTCCATCCCTGGGGAAACGAATGCAGCACTTGCTATTTTCATACTACCTCTAAATTCTGCTGTCAACCCTTTCATGTACACGTTCAACACAATCTCAGAAAAGAGGAAAAAGTCCAGTGAAGCAAAACTTCTGAATTGGTTAAAAACCCATACTGATGTTGCCTTTATTTAAAGGACAGAGACGTACATAGGTCACTCGAGAAATATTGAAATACTTAACACTTATCGACACATTTTCTGACTGACTATCCATCATAGAGTTTCGGCTATCAGAAAATGTGTCAACGAGTGCTGAATACTTTATCAGATTTGAAATAGCTGTATACAGTCTGACAAAACGCAAATTGATGAAGCCTAGTTTGTGATGGGTTCTGTGTCGACTTTTTTACTGTCTGTCTCCATTGAAGATATTGGTCATTTGTTTTCGTTTATCGAATTAATTATGGCTTTCGATGTTTAAAAAAATCGATTTTTCAAC
>CM065736.1:47428995-47521495 GCA_033310375.1 Conus canariensis | reverse complement strand
AACAATATTCTCAACATGATTTCTAAAGGTCAGCATTCTGTCAAAGTCCATGGCCAAATAGCGTAGGTCGTCAGTTGATTCAATTAGTTTTCCACTGAAGGAAAGTGGTGAGGGTACTTGTCCTGATGTCTTGTTGTTGAGCGTGCAGAGCAATGTCTGGACTTTTGTAGGGTTGATGGACGATGTACTTTCTTGACTGAGCAATGTTGTTCAACTGCTGCTGAACTGCTTTTCTTCCTTTGCTTATAAGTCACACACACACACACACACACACACACACACACACACACAACCACCTAACGCGCGCGCGCGCGCGCCGCGCGCGCGCACACACACACACACACACACACACACACACACACACACACACACACACACACACACACTGTGTGTGTGTGTGTGTGTGTGTGTGTGCGGCGGCGCGCGCGGGGGCGTGGTGACGTGTGTGTGTGTGTGTGTGTGTGTGTGTGTGTGTTGTCGTGTGAAAGTCATGTATCGTCTGCACTAACACTTTTGCTCGTTATTCTTCCGAATCCTACACATACACATGTCAAATTCATGTGTCGTCTGAACTAACATTTTTGCTCATTACTCCTCCGAATCCTTTGCATAATTTTTGAGACAAATAGAAAGTGAAAGTTTCAATTGTTCGTTGAAAAAAAAATCCAAATTAAAACCAAAATGTTTAGTACATCAGTCGTATGAAAGTGTTGAATATCAACATGTTTTTTTTTTTAAAGCATACATAACTTACATCCAAAATTTAGAGAGAAACCAAAACTAGGTGTGACTTCAATAATGCACCAAAAGACTAATGTGCAAATGGTCTACAGGTGATTTAAAAGTTCGGTTAAATTGCTGACTATCAACTGAGCTTTTTGTCTCTGTGTCTACACCGTAAATTTTGTGCGTCCATATTGAGTCAGTCCGACATACAGACTTAAAGAGTGTAGAGAAATCACTGAAACCGGATGGTGATATAAGAAAAAAGGCAGCAAAATGCATATAATTACCTCTGGAATACGGGTCGAAAGTAAACAAGAGTATACTTAGATAAGTAGAGACAACAGTTGGAGAAAGATCTCCACACTGCATGGTACGATTGACATGTTTACGAACATGCCATTGAGGCAGAATATAATATGTTTTGATTCATCTCCTACCGTGAGTTTCTGTGGAGTTCGTTGGTTCAATTCCCGTCAGAGCTGTTTATATTTGAGGGACGTTTTGGCACCGGAAACCTCCTACCTTCAGTTGACTTTTCTGTGGGCTCAGTCAGCAAACTAGAACCAAACATTTGCGTTTCATCCGCTTAAATGGTCTCTGAGCGTGTCATCCAAGACCCGACCAACACTACAGGTGTCCATGTTTTTTCGACCCTGGCTAATGCATGAATGAAATATGAAAATAAGCACAGCGTATAGCCCTGTCCTCCAGTCTCAGACGAGAATGGACCTCCATAGCATCATCTTCATCATTCTCATCGATTAGCAGTTCAAAACAGTCTAATATTCTGAGGTCCTTCATGCCCTGCTCTCACAGTGACTTCCATAGCATCATCTTTTTTTTTTTCTTTTTTTTTTCTGTCCCAACCTCTGCACCACCTCAGAGGCAGTGCACCCACGCCGCTCATTCCGACATGCTCTCCACAGCACAGCCCGGTCGGCCCCGCCGCAGCCCCGGCACCGGCAATCCACAGGGGGTAGTCAATGTCAAGTCGTCAAGAGGCAACCCACCGGAGGAGACACTGCACTGCTGCCGAGTCACTTCGGTGGTGTTCAGTGGCGCCTGTTCTGATCTAACATACGCAGGACACCACCTACTAAGCCCCCTACTGACGACAATAATTGCTTAGTCGCGGAGCCGGCGTGAGTGAGCTCTCCCTCCGGAGGGCGCCACCACGTCCGTCCAACGACAGCCCCCATGGACTCGCCGATACCGGTGACCCCGACGGAACCAAACTAAGGCCACAGACGCGGAGAGGACATCGAAATTGAGGTCACCATGAGAGCAGGGCATGAAGGGCCACAGAGCTTGAGACATTTTTTTTTTTAATGCTGATCGATGAGAATGAGGATGATTAAGATGATGCTACGGATTTCCATTTCGTCTGAGACTACATGACAGGGCTGTACTCTACGCTTCCTTTCATAATATATCCCGGCGTCAACCAGGCCCGAGAGATACAGGCACCTGCAGTGTTGGTCAGAAAAATTTTAGCAACACTCTCAGAAACGCATCCATTAAGTGGATGAAGCTCGACTGTGTGGTCCCAGTCTTCCCAACTGAGTCCACAGCAAACTCAACTCTGGGTAGGAGCCGGTCGGGGCAGAAAAACCCACATGATCTGATGGGATTCGAACCCACGACCTCCCAGCCGGGAGTCCGCGACGCTAACCACTTCGCCACGGCGGCTGGTCCATAGCATCATCTTCATCATTCTCATCGATTAGCAATTCAAAACAGTCTAATATTCTGAGGTCCTTCATGCCCTGCTCTCACAGTGATTTCAGTGTTGATTTCCTCTCCAAGTCTTGCGGGTTCATGTCAGGACAGTCACTGGACGGATGCGGAGACGCATACTCACGCTGGTTCTGTAACTAAGCAAATATTGCCACCAGTAGCAGCTTAATAGATGGTGTCCTGCATGTGCTGGATCAGAATAGGTGTCACTGAACACCACCGAAGTGACTCAGCTGCAGCGCAATGTCAACTCAAGTGAGGTTTGCCTCATGACGACTAGACTTGACCCTGGCTCTCCCTGTGGATTGCGACAGAACAAGCCAGTGTGTCTGTAGATGTGAAGCCACACTAATGGGCCTGAGGGTAACGCCACTGGGGTGGCAGATATAATTTGACAGCGAAAGGTAAAATCCTTTAGAATGGCCATCAGATACAAAACTGTATTTCTCAGGAATGGGGACTTTCTGAAAAAGCCTACACTAATTACACTATAAAAACTGAACAACAAACGCAGTTATCAAGCAGCTAGAGCAAAGTATGTGGATGAGAATATCACCGCAAGCGCAAAAGAAGTGACAAGTCAGTATTGAATCGATCCGTGTGGAACGTGTGTACATTGTGCGGAAAGAGTTTGTGGCAGTTCGGTTGTCCTATGCAAGCAATGAGATATGCAGCAGTATAGAGTGACTGTCAACTGAGGTGGCACATCCTAGATTTAAGTGGTAGAAAAGCTGACCGTGGCAAGGAAAAGGTCATCACCATGGTAGTATTGAGCAAAGGGAAGTAATTTGGTGTCCACAGTCTTGAACCAAACTAGTAAGAGGAGGCACAGAGGACTTGGGGGAATGAGGTTTTCTGAGGTAGCTGCTTAGTCTTCAAGTTTAGCCTAATGAAAAACATGTGTAATATTGTACCCGAATCTCCCGAAGTTTTTAGATCTCAGAGGAAGATATTTCGATAGCAGTGCAACACTGACATTTTGTCTTGTGTTTTTCATAACCATAAAATAAGGGCAGATGAAATAACATATACCCCAGAAGTAATGGAGCAGGACAAGAGTGATGGACTGTTACCAAACTGGGAAGAAAATACAATGGTCACCTACATACCTGGTCATGGGACAGAGGGACACATTGACATGTTGGGCAGTGTCACCAACATCTACCAAGAGTTCAGAGGAGTAGGCGCAGGTACAAAAAGGAAAGTAAGATGGAGGATAATAACAACGATGTGCAGGACACAAAGAAAAGCTTGAGCAGCAGTAGAGGAGTGATGGACGATGACGAACTGGGCAAGGAGGGTAAAAGTCATGCCTGATGTAACGGATTCGTTATCAGGAAATTGTAGGAGTGGTAGTGCTAGATAAAATAGTTGTTTGCCTCTGAAGCTAGGGTTTGAAACTTTGACATGATGGTGAGATAATAATGAGCATGAACATAGAGAAACATGTGGCGAAATCCAAGAAATGCAAGAGAGAAGAAGTAGGAATTATTTCTAGGGAAAGCAGAGAGTCTTCAGAGGAGAAACCCTCTCACACAAGTTTTCTTTTGTGTGTGCCGATGGAGGCATGATCTCACGGAAAGAATTTGGTATAATTGCCTTGAGGTTAAGTATTGGTTAAAAAAAAAAAACAACAACAACGGAAAACAGCAACAGAGACGAAGTTCTAAAATCAGTCAAGTCTCCTTCAAGTTATCGATAAATGGATTAAGACTCCATCTCTGTTTCTGGTCTCTCTCTGGGCATGTTATTCATAGGTTTTGTTGGATGCAATTCGGAGATGACAAATGAAAAAAAAAGGTAAATACGATTGTTCCAAGCTAGCTTTTAAATGCTGGGATAATCAAAAATATGATGCAAAGTGGCGAGGGTAACAGGGAAACTACGCACTAATATAGCAGGGTGTTTCTTGACATTCATCTCTCTCTCTATAAAGAAAAACTGTCTACTAAAACAAAACACGGAATTTCGTTTCGAACAAAACGGATAGCAATATATTGTTGTGATAAAGTGTAGATATGTGAAAAGGATTCTGGAAATGGCAGCACGGAGTACGGTCCCTTCATCTGATTCTAAGACAAAAATAACAACAAACATAAAACAAATAATAATCCTTAACAGCTAACTTGTTTTCTTATTCAGAGTAGAGGCACAAAAGTTTTTAAAATACACAGCGGGGAATTGTCTTGGGACAAAAGATCATTTGCCAACCAGCATACAAGGACAGCCAAATAAAAACGTGTACCAGTAAGTCAGTACAGCCCTAAATCCAAAGACTGCTGATGAAAAGTACCAGAGGGCATTTGTTTGATATAAAGGAACGGGAAACGCCAGGACATAGCAAAAGCTTACAACGTTCATGAGAGGACGCAACGATGAATTCCCTCAATTGACCAGCATAGAATGCATTCGTAAAATGGTGGTAATATTGGTCATCTTTTGAGCTATAGTGAAATCAACATGACTGCACTGACAGGACGCGTTTTGTGTCGAGGAGTGCGTATGTGAGGGTGTTCTGATCCAGTAGTTCGGGAAGAGCTTACAATGAAAGGAGGGTGTTGACGCCAATGACAAGAGTTTTCAGTCTGCATTTCAAGCATGTAACCAAAAGTCGTTTTGTAAACAATGAGGCCAACAGAGCGAATACTCTTTTCTGCCTTCTGCTTTCTAGAATATCTAAGATTTGCCAGACCAGGGTGAAACCATTAACTGTGTGTGCGTAGATGAAGCCGAGTCCATTACATCGATCGATGTGTGAGATTAACGTCCTATTGGCTGGAGGCCCTTAAGGACGAGGTAGACTCGCAGACATAGGTCTGTATATTCTGTAGGAACTGTTGTCGCTGACAGTAGTGGGTGAGTTCCGTGTGGGGGCCGTCGTATGTCGCTCTCTGAGCTCTGGTTCCTTTTGAACTTTAGTTAGAATTCAGGTGTTGCTCGGCCGACGATGGGTGCGGTGTATTTTGCCTCTTTCTCCCAACCAAAAGGCTGTCTTCAGGGCAGGCACCAGGCGGCCCTCTTCGTGCTCGGGTGGCGGTGGTCCTATGCCGCGTGAGGCCGCCTCAAAGCTGGCTTGCAGTCTCTTCATACTAAACCTTTGAAGTCTTGATTTTAGTCGGATTATTTTGGCGTTGCGTTCGTGGCGACACTATGGCTTACACAGGGTTTGATTTTAAGTGAAATTCATGCTTCAACTATTTTCCTTATCAGTGCTTGCTTGTTCGGACACGTGTGTGTGTGTATAGTTTTTTTTATGTTCTTGGCGAATCATGTTTCAGTGACTCGTGGTTTGAATCTGTTTTTGGTTTGTTTATTACAATTACATTATGTGGTGATCATGAGCTTGTGGAGTCGCAAATTAATTTCTATTTGGTTGAATTGATTTGCAACTTTTCCGACTTTGTCGAGTCAACGTACGTACGAATACGATTTCATCACGTGTGACGCTCAAACGCTCTGAACTGACAGTCCTTCAGAGCAACGCATCGTGCACGTCGAACTTCCGGTTTCAACGGTTTGCGTGTGTTTTTCGCGACTCATGACGTACTGTGGGTGAATAATTGAAGTTTTGAGACTTATCAACTTTCGACTATATACTTTTGCCCGAATTAAAAGCGACCGAATGACTTCAGGACTGAACACGTTTAGTCGCAATGTTCTGCTTTATCATCTTCGTGGTGGCTCTTCATAAATTTCTTGAATACTTGAAACCTTCAAATCTTTTAAATTTCAAAACTTCAGACGCACACACACACTCCAAACCAAACCAAGCCCCCCCCCCCCCCCCCCTCCACCACCCCCGTAATACAGGCGTGTTTACCCATACGATTTCGCCATAATTTGTACATGTTTGGCGGAAACATGAGTACAACGATCTCAAAGCGGAAGAAAACACTGGGAAAAAGATTTCAAGACAAAACCCTGAAGCGATCATTGCACTTGCGGATGTGACCATCATTAATGCGTTACGACCGAAGAGCGACAACTCTTGCTAAGAAGCGCGCACGAAATCACCTTGCTGCCGATAACGTACAGTGGAACAGCGAACTTCAGGCCCTGCAATGTCGAAAAACGGGCGAGAAAGCTTGAGTTTGTTGTGTCAATAGGCATATGAAAAGGATTTGAAAGGAATTTGTATTGGGAGAAAGTTAAATTTAACAGTAGGTACTTGAAAATAACGGATCCCGGTATTCTGTCCAGTTAAAGAAAACCCCTGTCCCTTTCGCCCGCTATCAAAAAGAATTGGAACATGTGCAGTTTACAGAAAAGAAGCTGTTTGCTTAAAGTACACCAAAAGCAAGTTTTAGAGTAAACTGGTCTGTTCAAGCATTTGAACGTGCAACTGAATGTTTTTCTCATTTTCTGCAAGTACAATACAGGTACGTGCAAACTAACATTTCGTTAGATATAAAATAAAATGAACAGTGCTATCAGAACTTTGTGTCTAGGACAGCTGAGAAAGGAAATATCTGAAATACACCCGAGGTCTGTGTGTACAGAGGGAATACGTGACCACAGAAAATAAGATCGTGACAAGTGACGTGAGGTGATGGCAGGTAGATTTAATGGCTGGCAAGCCCGCGCGCACAGCCACTCAAACATATACATACACAAGCTGCTATTACAGAGCTTAGAACTTTTGAGTAAGAGTATTATGACTGAACATAGTTTATGGCATTAAACCACACTCGCAGAAGTTAACCCTAAATGCTAGTATACATTAGCGAAGACCTCATGAATCCTGTTTTTATATTCAGTTCTGCCGAAGTGAAGTCACACTTCCCTCGTTCTCCTGTGTTCCACACAAAATTTGCCTGAGCAGAGCAGCAAAGATAAAATCAAACTATCGGAACCCCAGAATGTGAAACTAAGGGGGTGACAAAGCCCAGTCTGTGAGTCTTGGCCAACTGTGTGCTGTCCTTTTTGTGTCGTGAATTATACCAGTAATTTCTAATAAATGAAGGTAAGACTTGGTGTGCAAAACGCGTTTTCGGATTTTCTGGGGGCTCTCAAAATTATTCAGAGGTCACACTTTATAGCTGCTAGAAAATATATTGAACTTACCAGTACACATACACGCACGCACGCACGCACGCACACATTTGATGTAATGACACAAGTGGTGTTATGAAAATACCACCCACAAGGTGACAATCGTCTGAATGAATGTCTAGTGCAAGATTTGCCTAAAAACAAAACGCCAATCATCTCGGGCGAGTCAATGCCAGTTGTCAGCGAAGTCACTATTCTGATCGCCAAAGTTCCATGTTGCAGACCATGATTGTCGCAGCCCAGCTAGTTATAAAATCTAAAAACTTGACAAATACTAACACGCGCACACACGCGGGCGCCCACATACATACACAAAGCGACGAAGACGACCGACAAAGCGACAAACGACGGTTCCCCCACAACCGTTGCGACGTTCTGCCCGGGTAAGTAGACCTCCAGAGAGGTATCGGGCAGACGATTTTCGCACAGAGAGTTATCTCCGGAGACTGGGGGTACCTGACACTGACTGGGACCGGAGTAGTGTAGGTTCCCAGGAGCAGCAGCCGCCTCCCCCTGTAGCTGACTCCCCTTCTTCTGTGATGTCTTCTTTCTTCGGCCAGCCGGCAGGGTGGGGGTATTTGTCAGATGGAAGCGAGATAGATGTAGAGTGGGTTGGTGGGGAGGAGTGTCTGAGCCCTCCGTACACCAGGCAGGACCTTATGCGCCGCTCTGCCCGTATCCGTAGGCCCCCAGTTAGGTATCAGTCCGTCGACTTCCGTACGGACAGAAATAGGAGGACCAGACGTTGAAGTTCTTGTCCAGTGGGAGGGGGGAATGGGGGGGGGGGGGGAGGGGCGTAATGTAGAGTGGGATGGTGGGGATGGCTGTGTGACCCCTCCTTATACCAGAGAGGACCTTTTGCGCCCTCTGCCCCTATCCGTAGGCCCTCAAATAGGTATCAGTCCACTGACTTTCCTTCGGAGTCTTATCTCCGACGATTGGAGAGAAATAGGAGGGGCAGACATCGAAATGTAGGGGTAGTGACCTGAAGAGAAAGGGTGACAGGTTAGCTTTAGTGAAAATAGAAATTAGGTTGAATAGAGGGTGTAGTGATATAAGGGCTGGCCGTTTAGGACATTAGATAGCTCTTTCTCTGTGTGTGGTGTTGCTTTACACTCTTTGTCAACGTTCTTGTGGCGTTCTATACGTGTTGAGTTCCTCGTCGTTCTCTTTATTTTGCCAGCAACAGCAGTAGTACGATTAGAAACATTTCCCCACCAAACATGGCTTTAAATGGAAAATATTAGTAGTCACACAGACAAATTAACTTCGGATTAGCATGTAGTGCAGTTGATGCACTTTTTTCAGTCTATATCAAGTTTCTAATAGTGTGTTGGTAAGGGCCCGGGTGTTTGGGATATTAGGGTTTAGCTAAAGGGAGAAGAGAATTAGGTTAGGTTAGCATAGAAAGGCCGGCATGGCGACTTTTTTTTTTTTTTTTTTTTTTTTGCATTTCATCTGGCAACTTTTTTTTTTTTTTTTACATGTTAGTTATCTATGAATGTTATTACCTTTCTAGTTGATAAGTATGTTAAACAAAGGGTTCTGATGGATATTAAAGGACTAATGTTTTGATGCCACAGAAAGCAGGTAGGCACTTTACACTGTATCCTTAGTGTTGACACGTGCACAATAACCATTCTCTTTCATAGAGTCATAGTATCCAAATGTGTTCTTTCATAGAGTCATAGTATCCAAATGTGTTCTTTCATAGAGTCATAGTATCCAAATGTGTTCTTTCATAGAGTCATAGTATCCAAATGTGTTCTTTCATAGAGTCATAGTATCCAAATGTGTTCTTTCGTAGAGTCATAGTATCCAAATGTGTTCTTTCATAGAGTCATAGTATCCAAATGTGTTCAATTGTACAAAAGTATTCTGTGTGTTCTTTGAGGAATATGGTTTACCTTTTATTTCCTGATGTGATTTGTGTTCACGTTTGCGTGTGATTTGCAGTATCATGTTGTTTTAAGTCCTTTGCTAAGGTTCTGAATTAGTGTGCGCTTTACTTTCTCAAACTGCTTTTGTTTTGTTTTTTTGTTTTTTTCAGCCCGTTTTTCCAGATGAAGTCAAACAACTGGCAATTCATGCTTTCAGGGACATCATATGGAATGACAGTGCATCCAAGACTTTCCCATACACGAGTATCATTGAGACCACTGCTTTATTTTTACACTTTCCACTTTTTTTTTTAGACCAGATGTCTTCATTACATGCTCACTTGTTATGGCAGTGGGTACCAAATATTTTTGGTTTATCCTGAAGTCCTGGTGCTCTCTCTCTCTCCCCCTCTCTCTCTCTCTCCTCCTTCCTCCCTCCCTTCTCTCTCTCCTCTCTCTCTCTCTCTCTCTCTCTCTCTCTCTCTCTCTCTCTACTTGTGACACACGCATGCTTCCACGTTTGTGTACATGCGTGCTTTCACTTGCTTGCGTGTGTGCGCACTCATGCATGCACACAGTGCATAGGACGCTATTGCGCACACACATACAAATGTGCTCTTGGTAGATAAAATTGCTTTTGCACCGATTGAAGGCAAGTTGGATGTGTTCTGTGCCTCAACCACTGGAAATTAACCTCTTTCCCCACAGCTAAGTTTAACAAACTAAACGTGTAAAAACCAGCGGCCGTGGCGAAGTGGTTGGCGTCGCGGACTCCCGGCTGGGAGGTCGTGCGTTCGAATCCCATCAGAGTCATGTGGGTTTTTTCTGCCCTGATCGGCTCCTACCCAGAGTTGAGTTTGCTGTGGATTCAGTTGGGAAGACTGGGACCACACAGTCGAGTTTCATCCACTTAATGGATGCGTTTCTGAGAGTGTTGCTCAAATTTCCTGACCAACACTGCAGGTGCCTGTATCTCTCGGGCCTGGTTGACGCCGGGATACTTTATGAAAGGAAGCGTTCCCAGACTCCTGTGTACGAGGCAAGGATTTAGCTGATCTCCGTGCAAGGGGGTGTGCGTGAGTGTGTCGTTTCAATTTCTTTTTTACTTCTGAAGGAAATTGACTTCAATCACTCTGAAATGGCCGCTTGCGGTTGGCTCAGCTGAAAATATCTTCAATCACATGGTCAAAAAGATTATTAGTTTCCAGACTCTGCATATGTGGCTGTAATTTTTCACTTTCTGTGGAAAGGCTTGCTCGTGTTGTGTGATAGAGTGCCCGCGCGTCTGTGGGCGCACGCGTGTGTAGTGTTAGTGTTGTGTGTGTGTGTGTGTGTGTGTGTGTGTGTGTGTGTGTGTGTGTGTGTGTTGTGTGTGTGTGTGTGTGTGTGTGTTCAAGAGTGTGTTTTTCAAGAGTGTGTAAATGTGCGTTCATGCACTTCTGTGTACGTGCGTATGTGTGATGATCCACCTGATACAGAGTTCTGTTATACATTTCTAGGCTGGCCAATATTCGTAGGAAATGATTCAGTTTATTTTGTGCAAAAGCTCTCGAGTACAAATGTCTTGTCTCTTGTCCGTCTTTAGTCAAGTCTGCACGAGTGTAAGAGAGAGAGAGAGAGAGGAGAGAGGGAGAGAGAGAGAGAGGAGAGAGAGAGAGAGAGAGTGTGTATTCATGGATGTGTACGCCTGTGCGAATGAATGCAGGGTTAATCTTAAGGTTGGTTTCATCTGTGTGATGTGTGTGTGTGTGTGTGTGTGTGTGTGTGTGTGTGTGTGTGTGTGTGTGTGTGTGTGTGTGTGTACATATGCAAGCATGCTCATTTTTGTGCGTGTGAAAGCATTCTCTTTATATCAGATTTATATTTTGACTGGGAGATCATGTGATGTTCAGACATATCTGGTGCTCTGATAGTATGAAGTTTGTGCTCGGAAACACGCAACTTCAAATTGACTTTTTCTTTTTTCTTTTTTTTTTTTTTTTTCTTTTTTTTGCTGTTGTTGTCTCTTTTCCACAAACTTGTTTTTCGCTCAACTGTTTCGCTCTAAACGAGCGTTTTCAAATTGTTAGTTGTGCACAGACTTGGAAGTAACGGTTGGAAATGTCGGATCTGTCGGTGATGGTATCAATATCCTACCGTGCTATAACTTGGAAGTAACTGTTGGAAATGTCGCTGTGTTTAGTTGGTGGTAGCATCAAATATCCTGCTGTTCAGTTGTGTACCCATCGAGCAGCCTATGTATGTTTCTGTCAAGTAACCCACCGTTTTTTGTTTTTTTTAAAATCTTTTCTAGACTGAACATTTTACTAACTTCTAAGTAAGATTTTTAAGGTAAATTTCATGTATATTTTGTATTTCTTGTTTTATTCTCTTTACAGTTTAGCCCTTATCCATTAGAAAGGTGATGACATATTTGCCTGCTTTTGCATGGATGCGCAAAGCTTACTAAAAAAAAAATCTTTGTTTGGGGAGGACTTGTACATTTTCCCATCCTTGCAGATAGCCATACTTTTTTTCAGTTTTAAATCTTGTGTGTGGGTGTATTCTGGGCGATAACAGATAGCCAAACATTCAGAGTAGATAGTTGCTCTTCATACTTTTGACATTTGGCAGATAGCCAAACATTCAGAGGATAGTTGCTCTTCATACTTTTGACATTTGGCAGATAGCTATATCTTGAGTGGTTTCTGTTCGTAGAGAGAGAGAGAGAGAGAGAGAGAGAGAGAGAGAGAGAGAGAGAGAGAGAGAGAGAGAGAGAGAGAGAGAGAGAGAGAGAGAGAGACGCTTGAGGCTTCCGGCCTGTCCATATCAGGTGTACACAACAAGTGGCAAATACAATTCATTGTGTATCATCTCAATCCATGTGTTCCTATTGAATATTCGAGGTTTATACAAATGTATTTTCCCCCATTTTACCCTTGTCATTGATTCTCTCATAGATCCTAACCCCAATCAGTATAAGGTAATTTTATAACAGGCTGTACAATTTGTTTCTACTTTGCATCATGTATATTTTCCTTCACACCCCATCTACCCTTCTCTTATACCCTTTGTTTTTACACTTCATTTATCCCACAAGTATGACTGTGTTCTACTTTATCTTCCCTTAGCCCTCATGGTGCCCGTAGGCTTGTATTCCAGTGTGTGTACAACATCAGTATATCTTCCAATCCATGTATTCGGCCTTCATTCCTTTTCATCTTTACTTCCACAACGATATGTCGAGGAAGCTATCCTCAAATACTAATCTACCTTAACATTCCAAATTCTAAGCATATATATGACATCTCTAATTACACAATACATATCTATCTTTTGTTATATCTCCTCAATGTGTTTCCTAGCTCCTTTCCTTTGATACCATACAATATCCATTTTGGATCCAAGAAGCATACATAAGCATTCAAGAAAACACATCAAGGTCTGTACAACCCCATTGGGTTAAATACCTCGCGACCTTTGGTTTGTAGCAATAAGGTATATATTTTGTGGCCTTTGGGCCTTCTAATAGCACCTTCCCCGCCTTCATGCTCTCATAAATACGTGCTGGTTGTTCATACTTATAATACTGTTGATGTTTTATTTCTTGTATTTCTATTTTCTCAATTGTGCTTATCCTTTATACTGCCTATGTATAAGATTCTCTATATTTTAATGCATAATAGGTAAACATGGCCACGTCTCTGGTTATTTCTGTATTGCTATTTTGTACTAAACTTTGTATACTGATTATGCCAACGTTTTTAAAGTGCTTCGATATGTATTTTTCCCTTAGCTGCCTATAGCATGGGCATACTTTGAGGAAATGCAGTTCTGTTTCTTCTACTGGGCAAAAGGGACAAGTTGTTATCGCTTCGTTGTCTATGTACTTTTTATTTGTGTATAATTCATTAGTTCCTAGGCGTAGTCTGGTTAATGCTTTTCTGAATTTTGCTATTGTAATATTGTATAGGTATTCCTCAGGCTGGTGTATTGATTTGAAGGAATAGTATGTATTAAACCTCTCACTATTACTTATTTTATCATGCCAGTATTGTTTATAGCAATCAGTGATTCTTTGTTTTAATGTTCGTAGAAACCTGTCCTCGTCACCTACTCCTTCGTTTAACCAGACTACTGAAAAACCATACATGTCTAGGCAGCGTTTTATGTCTCTTGCCCAGTTTTGTGTTTTACAATTTTCGGCCTTCTCTCTTTCATACGCCTGTTTAGGTATTCTATTTGGAGACATCTTTAGCAACTTGATCCAGTATCTTACCGCTCTTATAGCGCTATCTACACAAATGGGGTATCTACCTAGTTCTCCATTTACTAAGTTATTCGGTGTTTTCTTTGCAACCCCCAAATATTTTTTTACAAGCGAATAGGTGAACGCTCTCTATAGCTTTATATCCAGTCATACCCCATGTTTCTGCTGCGTGTAGAAGTAATGGTTTCACTTGTGAATCAAATAATTTAAAGTAAATAGTCATATCTAGATGCCCCAGACTATACATTGTTTTCATTATTTCTATTGTTTTCCCTTTAGCTCTGCCTGCATATTCTGAAAGTGAAATGTCTACTGATAGCTTCGTTGTTAGTGTAAATCCTAGGTACTTAAAGCTATTAACCACTTCTATCTCTTGCCCTTTGTAAAATCATTTTTCTTTTTTGCCTAAGTACCCGCCTTTTCTAAAAACCATGATCTTTGTTTTTGTAGATTTACTGTTAGACCTATTGTATCCGAGGCTTCTTGCGAGTTCTTCAGCTGATTTTGTAGCCCTGCTGATGTTAACGAAATTAAGGCAATATCGTCTGCGAACAGCAGCGTGAAGATTTCTTCGGCTCCTGCCAAAAATTGGTACCCTTGTTTTCCTTTCTTTGTAACTCTATCTGCTACCTCCGTTATTAAAAGTGAGAAAATTAGAGGAGATAATAAACAGCCCTGTTTTACTCCTGCTGAACATTAAATTTTTTTTTTTTTTCGGCGCTGTGTCTGACACAGGCTTGTACTGTTTTATAAATCCCTTTTAACATATTTAACATTTTGGTGGAGATTTTATGCTTCTTTAGAATTTCCCATAATTTCTCCCTATTTACCGTGTCGAACGCTTTTTGGTAGTCGATGAATGCCACATACAGTTTGCTTCTACGTCTGCCATATAGGCAGTTTGACACCATGCTAGTTAGGGTGAAAATGTGGTCAATTGTAGAGTATCCCTTTCTGAATCCTGCTTGTTCTCTACTGATTTTATTTTCTTCTTGTGCCCAATTGTATATTCTTTTATTTAATATGGCTGTATATATTTTACTTATTATACATAGTAATGAAATTCCTCTGTAATTCCCTGGATTATGCTTGTCCCCTTTTTTGTGAAGTGGTATGATTACCACTTGCGCCCATTCTATGGGAAAATAGCTTCTTAGAAATAAAGTGTTGAACAACTTTGTCAAGTACGGTGTTATTACGTTTTCGATAGTCTTTAGAAATTCTTGGGTGGGGGGTGGGGGGTGGGGGTGGGGGTGGGGGTGGATTTCATCTATTCCTGATGATTTGCCTGAATTTAGTCTTTTTAATGCTAATTTTATTTCTTGTTCCGTTATTTCTCCATTTAAGTCCTGCACTATAACTTCTTCGTCGTTTAGTGATACTTCCGTTTAATTTTCCCTCTGTGTCAGCGTTGTTTGTGGGTTCAATGTGCTCTCAAAATACTCTTTCCACTGGGTGGAGGTAATATGTGGTAGTTTGTTTTTCTTTCTCCTCCTCTTCTTTATTGTGCTCCAGAACTTTTGACTGTCTTTTGAGCTTTGCATAAAGGTGTCATAAATTTGATTTCTTTATAGTTTTTCTTTTCTCTGATTGTTTTTTTGGTAGAACGCTCTTTTGTTTCTATATTCTACTTTTCTTTCTTCATATTTATTTGGATTCTTCCCTTTATCTGTAAATCTGAGTTTATTTAGGGCTTGTCTGGCTTCTTTCTTTTTCTGCTTACAATCATCATCGTACCAACCATTTATTGATTTACTTTCTCCCCCTGTCCCTATTGTTTTGTACATACATCCTCCTGCCTCTTTCAATAATGTATTGAAATTTTCTATACTTGCATCTACATCTTGCTCCACCTCTTCTGTTATCTGTTCTAGCCTTCTTTGTGCTACTTCTGTTTAAAAAAAACTGTGTATGTTCCTGTCATTTACTTGAGTCCCATCTAATTATTTTACAAATTTCCTCTTTTGTTTCTCTAGTTGTGTATTCTGTAGTGTACTCTGTAGCTCTAATATGATAGGCATATGGTGAGATTCAATTCTTTCTCCTACAGCACATGTTTTTACCATCTCAAGCAACTCTGGCGAGCATATATAGAAGTCTATAGTGCTATTGCCTCTTTCCGAGAAGAATGTATATGCATCGTCGAAATTTTCCATTGTCAATCCATCTAGGGGGGTCAGATTGAAACTCGCATGTAATTCAATTATTTTTTGCCGAAGTTGCTGATTATTGGGTCCTAGGACTCGCGTGCATATACATTCTGGTCGTTATCGTTTATAACATCATCTTCATCCCTAGTCAAACCCCACTCCCCCATTCGTGCATTTAGATCCCCACCGATAATCTACAAAAATTCGTTTCCTTGCTCTATCTGCGTACATATGTATTGTTCAATCATTTCCAATGTACATGAAACATCTTTATCAGCATAAAACCTGCTATCTACTGGATGAACATATACACCGAAAAATAAAATATCTTTCTCACACTGCAATAGATTTCTGTTCACTTTCACACATAGTACATTCTCAACATCTGTTTTTAGCAGTTGAATATGATCTGTTAACGTTTTAGTCACTAATAATAAAGTACCTCCTGAAGGCCTACCCATCCGTGTATACTTTATCGCTGGCCAATACATGTGCAGAAAATCATGAAACTTCACATCGAAATCAAAATCCTTTAAAGTAAATGTTTCTGACAAACAACAAAAGTCAAAGGCAGTGACAAATTCAGTGAAATCAGGGTCCGATAATTTCTTAACCAGCCCTTCCACATTCCAACATAAAAAGGAACAATGTTTTAGCTTTCTCATTCCTCTCTCCGTCACTCCTCTCTTCCCTCGCTCTCTCACTCTCATCTTTTGTCTCATCCTCTGTTCCTCCCTTTCTCACTCTCGCTCTCTCACTCACTCACTCACTCTCTCTCTCTCTCTCTCTCTCTCTCTCCTCTCTCTCTCTCTCTCTCTCTCTCTCTCTCTCTATTGTTTGGATCTGTTTTTGGACCGCCTTGGCCCGCCCCTCATTTAGTACCCTTCCTGTCTTTTTTTGGTGTATTTGAGTGTTTTTCCTAGCTGTCTGTTTGAAGTAATTGTATTGTTTGCATTTGATCGTGATGCCTGTTTCTTTGTGGTTTGTGCTCTGTTTCCTTTTGCAACGTCTCTCATTCTGCCTTCTCTCTCCCTCTCTTCTTCTGTCTTCCTGCTGCTGCGTGTGTGTATTATATCCCTTAGTGAGGTTTGTCGCATATTGAGTTTCGTGCATGTTTCATCACTCTGACTGCCCCCCCCCCCCCCCCCCCGTCCCTCCTCTTCCCCCCTCCCCCCCTTCCCCCCCCTCCCCCCCCCCCCCCCCCCCCTTTTCCTCTGACTGTCCCTGTATCGCTGTGTGTGCCCTGTGTGTGACTAGTGGTGTCGTGACACGAGTCCTGTACTCCCTCGATCAGTACTGCTCCCTCTCTCTCCCCTATGTGTGTGACAGCCACCTGTTGCGAGTAAGGCACCCCATCGATCGATGGTTGCTCACTTGTACCTTCTGACTCGCATTGTGAGCTTGCAGCTGGCTCTGACCCTATGTACCCACCTAGGTCTCCCTGACTGTGTGCCCTGTCGACCGATATCGACTGTACACTTGTCTCTCCCTCTGCACGCTGTGTCCCTTTGCCCTTTTCTAGCTCTGTCATCTCCCAACTACTCTGTGGTAGGCTTTCCCACTCACTCATCGTCACACTTGCACATACGCGCATTTCATTTCCCTCATCCACGCCATCCTTTTCCTCTTTGTCTTCACTGTTCCTTCCATCATATTCACTCAGTCTATCTTCCACACCTTCTTTTTCCTGCGCTCCTTTCTCTTTTGCTCGCTGATCATATTGTAGCCGGGTGCTAAAAGTGTATATTTCTTGGTCACCCCTCATAGACGAGATATTTTGTTCGTGAGTTATCTTCCCCCTTACCTCCCTTGGTTGAATCTCTTTTTTTTTTTTGGTGTAAATTCTTTAAATCATGAATACCTCAGAACCTGCATAGTTGTGTATACATCGCTGAAGTCACAAAAATTAATGTATTCTATTCATTACAATCGTGTTGGACTGAGAAGCCCATATTTTCCCTAAAACTGGTATTTTCGACCAAATTAATCTTGGCGCCATTTTGAATTGTCCGACGAACAAACTGTAAATAATTCTTGATTTCACAAAAAGTAAGAGAGAACCCAAAGAATCCATGAACATGCATGGAAAGTAAAGTCCATAAGCTCTCATTTCGTATATCGAATGCCTATGATCTTTCCTGTACAAGCTTGTGACTATACGAAATGACGGACGGCGCCGGTCCCTTGAGCAAGTCGCCTTCTTTGTTGATTGTCGGAGTTTTGATCTAAACTGTCGTTTTATGAAATTCGGACTTCCCAATCGAAATCTTTTTAATTACTCCATTTCTATGATGGAAGCAACCAAAAATATATAACATTTATTATCCGATGGACCATTTCAACAGAATAACATTTTATGGAAGATCGTGTTAGAAGCACATGGCGACGGCCATGTGACGATAAAGCAAATTGTGTTTCCGATCAAATTTTAAATACAAAGTTCTCCGTGCAGACGACATCTGGATAATGAAATTTATATGTATAAAAAGAGCGAAATGCCAGCTATTCATTCATTACAAAATTATTTCATGCTGTTTGGTATTTTTCATCGAAATAGAGGAAAATATGACGTAAACTCGTTAAAAGTGGGTTCATTCTCGGACTTTAATCACCAATAACTTTACACAGCCACAGAATTGTCAATTATGACTTATTGCATTTTATTCCTTGGGTTCTGAGGTTTTCATCGATATCAAATATGTTTGGATACTTTGAACGTACCGCGAGCTAGACAACGCGGAAGCTGCGACAGATAGCACAAATTTGGTCATTTGCTGTCTCGCGAGGCTCATTTTGAGTGCGGCGCTGCGTTGTCTTCTTTGCGGTCCGGGCAAGCTGTATATATTTGGGGGCGCGGCGTGAGTGCGAACAGTGTTGCCTAGAGTGTTCCCCTAGAGTGTGTCCCGAGAGGGTGTCCCGAGTATGCAGAGAGAGTGCTGAGTGTACCGAGTGCTGTGCGAGAGAGATTGCTCCCAGGGCTGTGTTCCTGGTTTGAGCTCCTTGCCATGGGAGAGAAATAAAGGAAGAAAAACTCCACGTCGTCCTCTTGTGTCTTCTTGACTGGCTGCTGTCCCTTGGTTCCTGCACTTGCTACCGTCTGCCTGTCTTCACCTGCACACCCCTTGCCCCTCCACTCCATCACAATATTCTCTTACATTTTTATGCTCACTTCCGGAATCGTCTGTATATCATACCTTTGTCTTTCGCTCGCACTCGCCTCCCCCCCCCCCCCTCCCCTCCGTACCCACACATCTCCTCCCTCCTCCTCCCCTCTCGCCCCCACATTCTCTCCCCCCCCCCTCTCGTTTCTTCCCACTCTCACTCCCTCCCCCCCCCCCCCTCCCTCCCCCTTTCCCTTGCACCCATGCGCCCCTCTTTACTCCTCCCCTCCCACACCCCATTTCCCTCCCTGTTCGCACTCTCCACCCCCCCCCCTTGTCCATGCACTTCCTTGCCCCCCTCCCCTCTCAACTCCCCCATCATCCCCATCTCCCCCCCCCGGTCGCCCCCCTCCCACTCCATCCCCTAGCTCCGTCCCTCTCCCTATCCTCTCCTCGGCCCCTCCATCCATATTGTCCACCCAGACTCCCCCCTCCCATCACACGGCCACTCCCAGCCTGGTGCTCTCTGTTTGCCACCTTTGTTGCGGTTCATACTGTCCTGATGGCACACTGTCCTTGTCCTTCACTGGTAGCTGCCTCCCTCTGTAGTAGCCTACTTTTCCTTGGGCCCGTAATGTTCTCAGGGTTTCAGTCTGGCGTCTTGTTCTGTCTTGTGTCAGTCTGATCCCTTCCTTTTCAACCTTTCCCTCCCCTCCGTGTCTTTCATGATTTTCATCGCATCTGACCATGTTAATAGTTTCACAATCACAGGTCTTGGGTGCGGATTCAGCGGGTTCCTTCTCCCCAGCCTATGTGCTCTGTCCACCACATCCTCCTTCCATGCAGGGTCTGACATGAAGTGGTTCAGCATGTCCTTTACCAGTTCCTCACAGTTTTCACTCATATTCCCATCTTGTGTTTCTTGCAGCCCCAGGATCTTGATGTTGTTTCTTCTTGAGAAACCTTCTAGCTTATCTGTTTCGTCTTCTAGCCCAACTATTTTTTGTGCCATGCACTCTCGCTCTCTTCTAGTTGTCTGATTGCTGCTGTGTTTCTTTGTGTGTTTCTTTTTGTGTCTGCCACCTCTTTGTGTAGTTGTTCTAATGTGTTAGCCAGGTGTATCTGCTTCGTCTCTACTCTATTTATGGGTCTATCTGGGATTTGAATTTATTTGCTAATGATGTGTCTGTGAATCTGTAAGTCCCTGAAGCCCTACGAGTATCTTTGTCAACTTGGTCTAAACAAATTGTATTTGTTCGAGAACAATTTTGCAGCAATATTCGTCAAATCAAACTGTGTCAACTTGATTTCTAAGGTTGAGAGTTTCTCGTCAACGCTTTGTTGCAATTTGTTGGCCCCTCCCCTAGCGTTTCCTGACTGTTCATGGTGCTACTGGTACTGATGTTGCTGCTTTGGCTCGGTCCCAGGTTGATCTCGACGTCTCCACTCAGCCGAAGCCTGCTCGCCAGGTACATTGCGTTCACCAAGGTCGCGATCATGCCCATCGTTCTCGTAATCATCATTGTGGCAGTCTGGCTAGGATATCCGAGCGTTCCTCCTCCCCACTCCTGCCACTGTGTCGCCGTATCGACCGCGGCCTGCCATGGCTGGCCGTCCGCTGTTTCACTGTCGATACGGCCCGCCCCTCTTTAGCCGTCTCATTCCAGGGCGAAGACACTGAGAGTCCAGTCCCTAACTCATCGAGCGGGGGCCGAAGGCCACCTCGATCATCTGCAGCGCGTACCATGTCAGCAGGCTTGCACAAACCAGTTCGATCACAAAACGTAGCACTTCACTCACTCCCAATACTTTTTCCCTGACACCATCTTGTCTGTTTACTTTCAACCTCCCCGACCCCCCAAACAAACCGATTTTCGCTCTCGCTCTCCACAGCTCTAGTTCCACCATTGTCTTCTTCTAAACCACACACAGCGTTCACTGACACTCTTACATCCACTGTCGTGCTAATTTCGCCACTGTCACTGTCGTTGTTCCGACCTAGCACGCTTATCTTGCTTAGAGCTCACACACAGCCCTGCTGCTTCGTCGCATCTTGATGTGATCACCGAGAGAGAGAGAGGAGAAGAGAGGAGAGGAGGAAAAGAGAGAGTGCATAAAAATAACTGTGTAAAAGTTACTGATGCTGAAATGAAGTTAGTTCATAACTCGGTTAGTCCACGTTTTTGCAATAACAATTGTGATTTTCATTTTCTAGACAGCGTTACTGCTCTCTGCTGCACATGAGAGGATTTTTGGTGTGGACTGGGCACATCGATGACGGATCCCCAAGTGAGTTGAAGCGTTCCAACTGCTAGCAATGGACAGTGCTGGTGGTAGTGGTGGTGGTTTATGGCTGACAGCCTCCATGCCATGGACAGTGCTGGTGGTAGTGGTGGTGGTTTATGGCTGACAAACTCCATGCCATGGACTGTGCTGGTGGTAGTGGTGGTGGTTTATGGCTGACAGTCCTCCATGCCATGGACAGTGCTGGTGGTAGTGGTGGTGGTTTATGGCTGACAGACCTCCATGCCATGGACTGTGCTGGTGGTAGTGGTGGTGGTTTATGGCTGACAGTCTCCATGCCATGGACAGTGCTGGTGGTAGTGGTGGTGGTTTATGGCTGACAGCTCCATGCCATGGACAGTGCTGGTGGTAGTGGTGGTGGTTTATGGTGCACCTGCACCATGTTAGTATGGCCTGACAGTCTCCATGCCATGGAAGTGCGTGGGTTAGGGGTGGTATGGCCAGTATGTGGAGGGGTGGGTGGGCGGTGGTATGGTGAAGTGGGAATGCGGTGTCAGGAGTGGAGGGCGTCCCCCATACCATGGTTATGTGTGATCATACATTACTGTGCAGTTCCACAAACGTTCAGACAGTTATGGGCTTCATTCGTACACAGAGGAGCGGAAATCCAACATTGTCCATTATACAAGGTGACTTACCACAAACTTGAAGCTGAGTTTTGTGTGTGATGGGGGGGGTGCCGTGCTCCTTGACTGAGTCAGTGTAAGGGGTGTTTTTAATTGTGTGTTGTGTTTGTGTTGCTTCGTTCCGCATTATTTACTTCTCTTCCAGTATATAAAACCATAGAACTAATAAACATGTTTCAAAGTTTTTCACCAAAAAATGCCAAATGAATGCTGCAAAAAATGGAAGGATGGTTGAGATATGTATAGTGTTTCTATAAGGCAATTCATCTTGATGTGTGGGCGAGGTGCTGTTTTCACTGGCATACCACCACTGATGGTGGGAGAAGTGCCTGGTTCTCATAGGCTGTTCACGGCAACGCTTGACCACCACTGGACCACCGCTGGACCACCACTGGACCACCACTGGACCACCACTGGACCACCACTGGACGCTGAGGGATTCTGTAACGAAACCCTAGGTCCAGGGTTAACCTCTAAAATGAATTTTATTTATTCTTTCTCTTTCTCTCTTATTATTCATAGCTCCTTTTTAACTCCTTTCACATTCACTCCAAGATCAATATAGAATACTCACATGAGTCTTGTTCCGCCAACCTATTCCTACCTACAGTTGGGGTACAGAGAGAAATCTTTATACAACAATATTTTATTTATTTATTTTTCAATTCTTCTCTTTTCGCGTTCAACGTTCATCTTTCTCTTTTTCCCAAATAGCGCAATATCATCAAATCTGTATAATTATCAAACTTCTGTTATCATTACAATTACACATTTACTGTAATTGCTTTAACCAGTTTACAACCCCAACTGGTACTCACCTTCTAGGGAATAAGCGACAAGCCTACCCTAGTAGACTTCCAGTCTACATCTACACTCTATACTCGAGTGAACTTGCCACGCCAGGCATATTACACCAACCAAGGGTAAGCACACCCAAACCAGGGTTGCATCGGACAAACCAGTCCAATAATATAGCACACCCAACCCAGGGTTGCATCGGACAATCCTAGTCCTAAGTTAAACCCAAAGAGGGTCTCAATCAGGACATCTCGCTTATGGTGCGTGTTTCGCAATCTCCTGCTGAAGTGCAGGTGTAGTGTGTTCCACCCATGCCATGCACATGGGTGAACACACCTTCCAATCCACTCAGGCTGTGTAGTGTGTCGTTTATGGCTGCATCTCCATGCATACAATAAGCTCGAACGTGGTGGTTTATCCACCAATTGCAATGACGTCTGTTATTGGGGTATCGAAACTTTTCCATTCCAACGTTCACATTTGTTCTTCATTGAGATGATACCAGAGAGGGGCAGAGAGAGGGAAGTGCTTGATGTTCACAGGGACATTGTCTGATTTATACGACAGGTAACTTGAGACCACTGAAGACTTGGAGGGCTGGATGTGTTGTGTGTGTGTGTGGGGGGGGGGGGGGTGCGTGCGTGCGTGCGTGCTTGAGTGAGTGCGTGTGTGTGTGTGTGTGTGTGTGTGTGTGTGTGTGTGTGTGTGGTGTGTGTGTGTTCGTCCTCGCGCGTGTATGTAGAGGTAATGTACTGCTTGCCCAGTGTTGATAAAGCTGGCAGTTAGGACTTGATTAAAGCATTGTGTTTAACGCTTTGTGCTCTGCTTACAAAGGAAGGATGCCTGGAAGGGATTGAGGAGGTGGTGGAATGGGGAGAAGATGGGGATGGGAGGGGGATGGGTGGGGAGAGATGGTGTGCCTGTGTGTGCTCATGGCATATTCACGGCAACGTTGATGGGTGGGGAGAGATGGTGTGCCTGTGTGTGCTCATGGCATATTCACGGCAACGTTGATGGGTGGGGAGAGATGGTGTGCCTGTGTGTGCTCATGGCATGATTCACGGCAACGTTGATGGGTGGGGAGAGATGGTGTGCCTGTGTGTGCTCATGGCATTTCACGGCAACGTTGATGGGTGGGGAGAGATGGTGTGCCTGTGTGTGCTCATGGCATATTCACGGCAACGTTGATGGGTGGGGAGAGATGGTGTGCCTGTGTGTGCTCATGGCATATCACGGCAACGTTGATGGGTGGGGAGAGATGGTGTGCCTGTGTGTGCTCATGGCATATTCACGGCAACGTTGATGTGGGAAATGTGTCTTTGTGCTCATGGCATATTCACGGCAACGTGATGGTGGGGAGAGTGGTGTGCGTGTGCCTGGCATATTCACGGCAACGTTGATGGGTGGGGAGAGATGGTGTGCCTGTGTGTGCTCATGGCATATTCACGGCAACGTTGATGGGTGGGGAGAGATGGTGTGCCTGTGTGTGCTCATGGCATATTCACGGCAACGTTATGTGAACTTTTTTTTGTACAGGGGTCTGACTGCTGTAGACTAGGGGAGAGCTGGATGTGAGGTGTGTGCAAGTGAACACAAACATAACTTTTCTGCTTGTGCTTTGAGCAGGTAATTTGAGATAGCCGGTGATCAGGATGGCTGTTTGAGAGTGTTGTGTGTAGTAATTGTTTTGTAGTAATATTTTAGATATAGTTTTGACACTAAGTACTTGGCTTTCATGGTATCTAAAAACAGCCAAAGACTGTTTGTGTGAATTGCAAAGATGTTTACACGCTCAAGTTGGCATTTACAGAGTTGACATCCCAAGGGTTGAAGATGGTGCACTATGACGCTGATGACGGCGGGATCTTGCTGTGGGATCCGAGTAGTATGCGGCATGAACCTGAGTGCATCGCAGCAAGTTGGTAAATGCGTAGCAATTCAACTTGGTTCTCTGGTCCAAGTGTTCTAGTGTGAGTTTCAGAAAGCTGAGCTGTTCTGCATCTGGCCACTGTGCTAACTATCAATGACTGTGTCTACATCTCATGTGTCACAGTACTTTGGGAGTGATGGTCTATTGTTGAACACGCCTTTGACAATTTTACAGACTACAGGGTGTTGACCTATTGTTTCTGCGTTATCAGGGCAAAGGTATGCTGAAACAGTACTCCTAGCTAGGTTAACTGTACTTTCACAAGCACCTGCAGCACACAGTTCTAACAAAAACATTTGCCGCATACACATGAGTAGCAGCACTGACTTTATTTATGCTTGCAAAGTTCTTGCATTTTTGAATATAGGTGTTGTGGGTTTACAGGAGCTGAGCCTCCATGAATCCATTATTAGAGCACTGAATCTTTTGATAAACCAAAACTTAAGACAATTTTGCTGAGATGTTGGAGACAAGCAGGTTTTTAACCGACGTTTCTGAATGAGAGAATGAACTACTCTGAGGTCGCTGGGTAGGTGAAGAAGTCGGCGTCTGCAACTGAGATTACGGGAGGGCAGCAGAGAAGACGTTAAAAAAACAGCCAACCACTGTTGTATTGGACAGTTGGGTACCACAACTATCCCCTTTGCATGGTCTCTCTGGATCTTCTGCAGCACCAGTTCTAGAGGTTGAAAGGTGGAAATGCATGCCACTGTAAATGCTCCCAAGAGATGGAAAAAGCAACAATTGCTTCAGCTTCTCCATCTGGCCTGTACAAAATGTATCACTGCATTTCAAAGTTCAACCTGGAAGCAAGGTGGTCAATATCTGGAGAAGCCGTGATCTGTTGGAAGGCAGACTGCAGAGTCTGCTTATCAAGTTTCCACTCTGCATCAGTGTTCTGACGTCTGGACTCCTTGTCAGCTGTGCTGTTCTGCTTCGCTGGAATGTCTGCTGCACTGATCCAGATATTCTTAGAAATGCACAATGACCGACTTGTAAATGTGATGTCATTATAAGCATCTGAATGGCGTGTTCCCATGCGATTGATACAGGTGGCTGCTGGTGTATTGTCTATCATTATCCAGACATGTTTCCTGTCCAGCTTTCCCAGAAATGATTGCAAAACAAGTAAGACAGCTTTCAGTTCTAATTATTAAAGTGAAAGACCCTTTCATGCGGGCAACCAATGTCCACCTGAAGCTGTACTTTCACACCCACACCCCAAACTACCTCTGCCACTATCATCAGTGGTGATAATTGTATCTGACTCTGTTCTGCCAATGTCATTCTATGTATCAGTCACATTGACAATCAGCTATTTCAGTTCCTCCTTATTGTCTTCACACAGCTGGTATGCTTTGTCTTCTTCAAGCTGTCTGTGATACAGAGGCCCATACTTGACAGCAGCGAAGCTGGCCACAATTTGTCCTGTAATCTGAGCAAGCTCATGGATAGTGTGACGTTGCCGATCAAGAAGCTTTTGACAACTAAACTGTGTGCTGACAGTCCTTTCAGCGCTAAGCGTGACTTTCATGGAGACAGAATCTACTATGACCCTAAGGAATGGAATTCTGGTCATGGGCTGAAGAACTGCCTTGTTTGGGTGAATGAAGAACCCTAACTTTTGACGCAAAACAGTGGTGTCTGTAACATTCCTCATGCAGTTATTCTTTGTGAGTCCAACCAACAGAGAGTCATCCAAAAATGCTGTATATACATGACCTTTTGTTCTGAAGCAGGCATAGACAGGTTTTAACAGCTTTGTGAACAAATGAGGAGTTGATGATAGACCATTAGGTAAAGCATTGAATTCATAGAGTTAATCTCTCCATTGATAGCTAAGTAGTTTCCTTTGCTGTTCATTAATTGCTACACTACAATAGACTTCTTCCAAAATTAATTGAGCCATAAAACAGCCTTTGGTTATCAGAGTCAAGGCTGTGTTCAAAGTATCCAGTTTGAAATGATGATATCTGTCTTCCAAACTGAGTCTTTTCAGATTAAAATCATGCCACAATATCCATCTGTCTTTTCTCTGGTACAATCTGGAGAAAAATGTTCACCAGGGAAACATTCACAAGGGGAAATTACTTTCTTGGCTATCAATTTTCAGCTTCTGAATCAATGATCAGGCACTCTTTCTGATTTTTTTTAGCAGTTCTTTCATAGAGAGAGGGGTGTAATGGTGGATGGAGTGAGGTCAAGGACATAGTAGGTGATTGAGATTCCTAGGAACAGCAGCACAGAAAACAACAACAAAGGTGCAGCCCCCATCTTACAATAATGGACTTGACCAGGGACAGTGCGGACTGAGGCGCTGACCCTGTTCTCACTGAACGCGCGAAAAGCAGACGATACTATAGTATATTGGTAAAGGGAGAGTGCATTGCTGTGTTTAAGTTAAAAAATCCGATTTTCTTTCTAAATATCCTTTCTTTGCAGTGGATTCCGTCCTCAATGCATTAATTGCGATACACATGTTTGTACTTAATTGACAAAAATAGTCGAAAGTAAACGCGAAGTGCTCTATTTGGGACTTCTGTGAGGATACGGCTCTGCTGTGAGCATTGGGCGCCACGTGTGTTCTTCTGGGACTTTACAGCCAATGTGGAGATCTAAAAGTCTGGAATTCAAGAGATCTGGAAGTCTGAAAGTCTAGAATTCTGAAGGTTTAAAAATCTGGAAGTCTAGTGCTTTGGAAGTCTGAAAGTCCGGAGATCTGGAAGTTTGGAGGTCTGGAAGTTTGGAAATCTAGATCTCTCGAGGTCTAGAAGTAAGGAATTCCAAAGATTTGGAAATGTGGAAATCTAGGAGTCTGGAATTCTGGAGGTCTGGAAGTCTGGCAGTATGGGAGTCTGAAAGTCTGGTTGCCTAGAGATTTGACAGTCTAGAAGTCTGGAGGTCTGGTGGTTTGGAGGTTTAGAAGTCTAGAAGTCTTGAATTCCAGAGGTCTGAAAGTCAGGAAATCTGGCAGTGTGGAAGTCTGGAAGTCTGGAAGTCTGGAGGTCTGGTGGTTTGGAAGTCTGGAAGTCCAGATATTGCCGGTAATGCCAACTGACAGGCAACTGTGAGAAGAGGCAACCCTGAACTCATCTGTTGGGACCGAGAGGACCCTCGGCAAAACTGAAAGTCTGTTTTCTGTCTCACACATGTTTGAAGTATGTAACACACGCCTTGTGTTTCCATTCATCACTTCTACCGATTTCGTCTGGTGGTTTGTGAGCCATCACGTCCTCATCATTCTTTCTTCCTTCAGCTCAACGTGTCTGCTTTTTTTTTTTTTTTTAGATGTGCCTCTTAAATACTTAAAATGGAATAAATGCTATGAAATATTTTTATTAGCCTGGAGTCTTTCTGAGTCTGGAGCTGGGTGGTCTATCTATACGACGATAACATTTACTTTTCCTGTGGAAAAAACAATGTAAGTATGCTAACAGAGCAGCACATTCCACACGACGAATCATAGAGGACAGGATGGACATTTTCACACTATATTTTAACTTTTCAATTAACTGTAGCATTTTACGTGTTGAGGTTTGGCTTCCATTGACTGAAACACACATTAATTACCCTTTTCACACAGATATTTCTAGTTTTATATGTAAACTCTTTTCCTTAAATACGCACATCAGCAGTTGCTGCATAATTAGTTGTGCAAATAGGCTCTAGGTGTAAATTAACAGCAATACAAAAAGATTACTGACACTGGGTGCTAGTTAGATTTCCCATTAGGTTCCATATTACATGTCGAGTTATTAATTACTGGACATATATTTTAAATACTCAATAGTCCACACACGAGACAAACACCACGACTGAAACTAAACGATATTATTTTCAAAAGACCTCATGTCAGTCAGACGACATTTAGTGAAAATAATTTGAATTCACCCTTCGGCGACTATTAAGAAGCAGATATGTCGAATTTGAAGAAAAAAAAACCCTGAATGTAATAAATCGTACTTTAACAGCAGAATCAAGAACATGTTACTGATTAGAGAGCCTTATTTGCTTGATGAAATCAAATTTAATCACAAACGAACTCTTTGTAAACTCAGAATCAGTGCCCATAGAACGAGCAAGATTCACAAACATTCCAAGAGAAAACATAAAGTGTGTAAACTCAGTGGAGAAGTTTTTTTTTTGTTTTTTTGTTTGTTTTTTTAACATGAAAGTACCTTATTTGATAACTTAAGGAAACGTCTGATCTAAACCACACCCTACCTCCCCCCCCCCTCCCCCGAAAAACCTATTCACATGTAGAGTAGAAAGAAACTCGTGGAGAGCGTGGCAGCAGAGAGTCCTCAGAAGAGAAGCCCCCTTCAAGCAAGTGTTTCGGCCCTTATCTCCTGACACTCTAGGGGGTTGGGCCACACCCGGTTCATGACTCCGGATGTCCCTCTGCTGCCCCTTTTTTTCCCATCTTGGGACGAGCCATGGCTGGGATTCGAACCCATGACCCTCTGGACATGCTCATTTTCCACTTAATGACTCGCGCTTTAACCACTGAGCCACAGGGACACCTGATATTTGTAGGGAAATTAAGCCTTATGAAGTTCACTTTTGTTCCTCCTTGACCAGATCCAGCTTGAACACCTCTCTGCCGCTTCTGCCATTGCTTTCAGGGCTCTGGTTTTTTCCTTCCCTGCAACTGAGAGCTGTTTCATGAGGCTGTATGCAGACGTTCCTACAAACCCCCTAGCTCCAATTTCTGCAGTGAGGACTTTGACCTGATAGCCTTCTCTCCTCAGGCTGTTTGCCAGATCAGCATACTTTTCAGTCTTGTAGATTTGAGCTGCCTCCATTCTGTTCTCATATGGCACCGTGAGCTCGATCATGATCAGCTGCTTGGTTGACTTAGAGTGGACTACTATGTCTGGTCTCATGCCACTCTTGCTGATGATCTCTGGGTGACTCTTCCATTCTGGGAGGTCTGCAGTGCACTCCCAGTCATCTGCCCCGTCCAGCAGACTCTGCCTGCATGTTTCGAGTGGCACTGTTGTTCTTGGCCATGATTTGCTGCCTCCTGCCGTGAAGAATGTTGCGGGTGCTTTCGGAGTCCTGAGTTTCCCTTTTGTGGTGTTGATACTAGCCCAGACTACTTGTACAATCTCTTTGAGCACTTGGTTGTGCCTCCATGTGTACCTTCCTTGAGCCAGGGCTACTTTACATGAGCTTAGGACATGCTCCACTGTTTGTTTTTCATGGCAGAGGGGGCATGCAGGATCGTCTGTTTTCCCCCACTTCACCAGGTTTGCATTTGAGGGCAGAAGGTCATATGCAGATCTGAGAATGAAGCTGATCCTGAGAGGGGCCATGTGCCAAATGTCATTCCAAGTGAGACTTCTTTGGAGTGCATTCTCCCACGTTGTCCATTGCCCTTGCTGGCTCTGCTGGACTGCTTTTTGGAGTCTTTTTTGGTCTTCTTCTTTTCTCATCTCCTGAATCATCATGTCTCTTTTGGCTTTTCCTTTGGCCTTTGACCACCATTCAGTTTTGGTCACCCCCAGTCCCTGTCTGTTGGTCTGTGTGTGTCCTGTTATTTCTCTGATTTTGAGACTTTCTTTTGCAGAATCCATCGCCTCTTGAACTTTCCATTTTCTGCCTGTCTTCAGCTGGGGCTTAATTGCTTCTATCACCTTGTCTCCTGAGTCCTCCAGCATGCTTTGAAGTCTGATCTTCCCTGCTTTGTATTCCTCCAGGATGGATTTCAGGGTAGTTTCAGCTTTGCTTGGCGACAGTACAGCGCTATGTCAGTCAGACAGGGTGGGACACCAAGCCATTTCCTTGTGAACTTGTTGATTTTGGCTTCCATTGCCTCCACTATGCTGGTGCAGATGTCGTATATCATCAGAGGCCATAGCAGCTTTGGTATCAGCATGAACTGCAGATACCAGACCTTGTATTTGCCAGGGAGCCCACACTGGTCAATGGTCTCCAAGCCTTCCTCCGCCATCTGCTTGGTTTCTTTTGCTCTTTGTGTGTCTTTCAGCGTATCATCATACCATCTTCCAAGGCTCTTGACTGGTTCTTCTGTGACTGTTGGAATGGCCTGGTTGGCAACACTGAAGACCACAGATCCGGCCACTTTTCCTTTCCTCAGTGAGAGACTCCGTGATTTCTTTGGCTTGAACTTCATTCTGGATGAGGCAACTATGTCGTCCAGCCTCTCCAGCACATGACGTGTCTCGTCTTCTCTGGATGAAATCACTGTAGTGTCATCCATGAAGGCCTTAGAGGAGGCATCTTGTATCCATCGCCAAGGTCTGTTTGTCTCGCGTTGTTTGTTGCTGCTTTCAAGATGAGTTCCATTGCCAGCACGAACAGTATTGGGGAAATTGCACAGCCCATTGCAATACCCACTTCCAAGTTGATCCAGTCTGTTGTGTACTCCTTGGTAGAGAACCGCATTGAGAAGCCATTGAAGTACTTCTTGAGCATGTCGCGGATGTTCTTTGGCACATGGTACATCTCAAGAGCCAACTGTATCATCTCATGGGGCACAGATCCATATGCGTTTGCCAGATCAAGCCACACTACGTCCAGGTCTCTCTTGTCTGTTTTTGCTTTTTGGATTGCGTCCCAGATCATTGTGGCGTGTTCTACACAGCCCGCCACGCCTGGGATGCCACCTTTCTGGACTGACACATCCAAGTACTTGTTTTCCATCAGGTACTTGGTCAGCCTTGCTGCCATGACAGAGAAGAAGATTTTCCCTTCGACGTTCAGTAGTGATATTGGCCTGAACTGGCTAATGTCACTTGAGTTTTGCTCTTTGGGGATGTACACACCATCTGCCGTCATCCACTGGCCGCTGATCTTCTGGTTTCTCCAAGCCGATCGCAGCAGCCTGTGGAGCCACTCCAGCACCTTGGGACATTTCTTGTAAAGCTGGTAAGGTATTCCGTTTGGCCCTGGTGATGATTTGGCTCTGGCTTTGTCGACCACCTTCTTGATTTCCGCCAACGTTGGAGGCTTGCCATTGAACTGTTCCTCAGGGTTGGTTGGCCACACCAGACCTTGAATGTCGAGTGGTGCTTTGCTCTGTGGGTCAGAGTATGTTTTCCTCAGATGCTGCTCAAGAACTCCTTTGTCCACACTTAGGGTCCCAGATTTTGGCTGCTCAAACAGTGTTCTGGCAAACTGGAAGGGGTCTCTGAAGAAGCGCTCTTGTGTCTTCTTCTTTTTGCTCTTCCTCTTCCTCGCAGATTCCGCTTTGCTGAGGGCACTGTGTTTTTTCTTTCAGGTCTTTCCACAGTTTTTCCAAGCCTTGTTTTTCAGCTGGCAGTGCGGTCTTCATTTGCATCTTGAGGTTTTTCTTTTGGACCCTGATCTTGTCCATCTTTTCTTGGCGTCTGGATTTCTTTGGAGGTGTTTTCTCTTTGGGTAGTTTTGCTCCATAGGCGTCTCTACATGTGGCATACACAATGTCCCCATATGTGGCTAGTTTGTGTTCCAGGGTGCTTTTCCCTATCAGTGCATCGAGTCTTTGGACGATTTTTGCATCCAGTTTCTCCCAATCTTCAGTTTCGTTTGCTCGTGGCAGGTTGAGTTTCAGGCGCCTGGCATCGAGGGCCTGTGCAAATTCCTCATCCGAACCAACAGCGTGGATGTCCTTGGCACTGTGGTTTAAATCCTGGCCTTGGTCTTCCGACGTCTTATCTGCTGATGCAGTGCGCTGCTGCTCATTCAGATGAGTCTTCACACATCCCATCTTTGTTCTGTGGATCTTCATGCCACGGGTGGTAGCGAAACGCTTTCCACAGACACATGGATATTCCATTTGGTCCATGTTCATAGTCCGTTTGGGATTTGCAGTCATGATTGGTTGAGCACCGATGGATTCATCATTCTCTCCCCCTTTCGGTGAATCCTGGGAGCATCTTTTCCTTTTATTTTTAGTAGCCACATGTTTAAGGCAAAGTGGGGAGCCAGCCCACAGAGCCCTTGGTTCTGGTCTTTCCCAGTGTCCTCCGGTCTTTCCCGGACGTCCTCCGGCCTATTCCCGGAAGTCAATGGTTTACACATGACAAATACTGTAAATATTTAAACAAAGCGATGTTTTTAGATGACGATAAATGTACGAACACGTTAGTATAATATGTATTTGAGTGCATTTGTCTCGAGTGACATTTATCATTGATATTGCTGTTCTTCTGGCGATTAACCTCTTTGCGTTTTCATGAAATAAAATCATGACGGGTTGGGTCGAGTCCCTGACGGGTTACAGGCCATCATAGTGTTGTCAGCATTGTGGTGGGACACGGCAGTTTCATTCCTAAATGACAGCTAAGCGGACAGTACAGGCCTTTTCAGAGCTGCACGGGTCTCCACAACTCTGTTATTAACTATGTGGGAAAAAAAGGGGAAAAATCGGAGGAGCTAGTGCTAAACCAGTAACAAGACCTCTTCGACCTGCATCCGGAATATGCATGCTCCACTGTCCCTTGTACAGTTGTGGATTGGGATTAATGGCTGGACACATGCCCATTCTAGGAAAGGTTACAGAGCTTAATAACTGTGAGAAGAGGTTTTTGTCAGTCGGTTTACCACTGACTTGCAATCTGACATTGTTGTCAATATTCCGTTACACTCTTTCTGACTGAATGCCCCAAATACCATAATTTTTCATCCGTCAGAGAGTATATAAACGAGTATTAACCATTTTTAATTTTCCGACCACCAGTTTATGTATGAGTGTATTAAGTAAATATCACATCAGTATGGGATTCTAACCAGTTCAGAAGTTTTGCTTCACTCGCCTTTTTCCTCTTTTCTGTGAGTATGTTGAACGTATACATGAAAGGGTTAACTGCAGAATTTAAAGGCAGTATGAAAATAGCCAGAATAACATTTGCTTCTCCTGGGATGGGAATACCAGCCATTGCAAATATTCCACACATTCCAATTGGAAACCAACACAGGAAATCTGTTACAGCAACAGATATTAACCTCCGAGCTATGGTCGTGTCATGTATTTGCTTCGTTGTATTGATTTTCAATGCATTATTTCGTACGGACCAATAGATGAGGGTTTGACCTATGGAAATAAATGAAAATAGTACAAAATTCAGAATGACTAAAACGCCGAAAGAATAAAGTCTACCTTCAAAGTTTTTTCTTGTAACTGGTAAAGGTATACAGATGCCTGTCTGGCTGTAAAAGCCCCATTTTTTCGTCACTGGAAGTAACGGTATTATGCCTAGAAACCAGCCAGCCAACCAAGTTATGAGACAGGCGACGGTTGACGACATTCTATCAAATCGCATTGTGCTAAATGGAAACTGTAGAACCAGGAAACGATCCAGTGTGATTAACCAGATGGTCAGTGCTGACACTTCGCTGGACACCAAAGACAGGAAACCAGCCATCTTACAGATCGCACTGCTCTTCCAGGTGTTATCATCGTGGAGATATCTGCCACGGAACTGCTCATCAGCCACTCCAATGATAACAATATACACACCCATCAGAAAGTCAGCGGCGTTAAGGTTCATAACAAAGACACTGAAGCTTCTTGAAGAGGACATGCTCCTTGCAAACAGACGTGCACAGCAACAGAAGGCATTACCACTCACAGACAGACAGGCGACGATCCACAGGAATGCACGGTAAGACCAGGAATGCAATAAATCCTCACAGGATGAAATTGCATCCCTTGGGGCATAGCAGGAGGATGTATCGAAGTTATAGGGGAGTATCTGACTGCAGCAGAGCTTATAATTTTGCGTTACAATGATTTTTAGATAAGGAAGATATTGAAAAACATCTGGAGGAAACTTTTCCACAGGACTGCCATCCATGTACAAAGCAGTCAAACTTGGTAGGAACTGAAATCCACTGGGGCTTACAGTATGGATGGATGTGGATGTTAAATTCAGTTTCTGTAGTCTATAAAATGATGAAAAGACTTGTGTTTCTAACACAGTCAATAATGTGTATGACAAATCCAACACCGTCAGTTCATGTTGATGGATAGAGGCATGATCAGTGTAAAGTGAGATGAGAGGGTTGTTGGACAGAGACAGGCCATGAAGATTCTCTAAACCAAGGAAGCACGTCAGACTGATGTGTTGAAATTTGTTGCCACTGAGGTTAAGAATTCTCAGATTCGACATGTTCAGCTTAATCAAAACAGTTAACGAACATTTAGCAAGGATCAGATGAAAAAGGCGATAATGATTGTTGACATCAGCCAGTGTCATGCCAGACCCTGTGGCATCCAAGTAGCGGAGCTGAGGGAAGAATGTGCTGGGGAAAGGCTGAAAACAGAGAAACGCGTGACCTTGACACATACAGTCCACAGGACACATGTCACACACCAGTTCATCGTCACGTAATGGGCAGTGAGGCCAGCCATCACACAGGTGGTCACTATGCACGCAGATGGAGGAAGCTCTGCATTTGAAAAATCCTGCACAGATCAAACCCTCACACCCCTCTTCGTCCTGGTGCTCAATGCAGTCGTTCATCCCATTGCATCGTGTGTAGACAGGCAGGCAGTCATTGAACACGCCTGGACAACGATAGTGGCTGTCAGGACAGGGATCACTGGAATTCATGGCGATTGCTGTGAACTTATTGATTCCATTAAAATTGATCGTTGTAGGAAATGGTAAATACACGTATTGAATGTATAATGCCTTGAAAAAGTCACATTCTTCATCCGATTCATCTTGGCAATGCAACATTTGATCACACACATTGTTGTAGGGCAGACATTGTCTATTAACGCAGGTAAATTCACTGACACAAACGGGATACTTGCACATGGATTCGTCACTCTGATCCTGACAATCAGTCATAAAGTCACATAGCAGAGTGTATGACAGTGTGGTGAATTGATCTTTGCATATAAATAACGGGAAAACGATTGCAAGATTATTTGCTGCTACAATTTCATTTGCACCGGGCGGCTGATATAAAATCTTGCAAGCCACGTGTTCGCCCTTACATATTTTGTATGCATTAGACCCGCACAGCAGAAATGAGTGGGTCACTTGACCATCATGGCACTTTGTCACAAAATGCTGTCCTTCTGACCAAATGTATGTACTGATCAGAGCAATGGACTGTGAATGATATCTACGCATGTCAGTCTTGTTTGGTCTGAGTTCACACACTGGCTTCAAATAGTGAAGAAGACTGTTCGAACAGGCAGATTTCCGTATTAATGAGCTTCGATCAAATAAATAGCATATTGTTTTGCCAGTATGCCTAATGACTCTAGAGTTGAAATAATGATAAAGAATAGAATATTCATTCAAAATTTCATTTCTGTACATAGTTGGCACAGACGTATCATGAGAGTAGTATCCAGATAAAGCAGGCCATAGACTTAACCAATCCGTCTTCGCTAACATTTTAAGTGCATTAGACCAGTCACCCACACACATTGGAAAACTCACCCTACCCCCGAAAGATTTACAATACTGACCGAGTACAGCAACAGAGTCTGGGTGACTACGATCCACGCCCCCCACCTTACCAAATTTATAACATCGGTTACATAAAGCCACCAAGCCCTGACACTCAGGACTGCTGAAGGGGCAGTGCTCTGTTTCGTCTCTTCCATCTTCACACTCTGTCTGCAAATTACACGCCACATGCTGATGGAAAGCTGGATAATAATGCACAGAACAGTTCCACAGACCACTTGAGAGCTGTTTAGGAGCCTCATTCTCGGGTAAGAGTGAAAATATCAAATGAAATGGTTCTGGTATGGCTGGGAAGAAACACCGTACTTTCATACTGATTTTGGTCACATTTGAGATAAGAACATGAGTAAAACGAAGCATTGATAATCTGATACGATGTTTTGATTCTCTGTGAATCCCAATAGAATTTTCAAAAGCCATAGAATGATAGAAAAGGGTGATGCGATCAACACGTATTAGTTTTTCTTTGAAACTGACAATCATTATTGTTCTGGCTAAAACAGACACAAACTGACAATCATTATTGTTCTGGCTAAAACAGACACAAACTGACAATCATTATTGTTCTGCTAAAACAGACACAAACTGACAATCATTATTGTTCTGGCTAAAACAGACACAAACTGACAATCATTATGTTCTGGCTAAAACAGACACAAACTGACAATCATTATTGTTCTGGCTAAAACAGACACAAACTGACAATCATTATTGTTCTGGCTAAAACAGACACAAACTGACAATCATTATTGTCTGGCTAAAACAGACACAAACTGACAATCATTATTGTTCTGGCTCAATCATTATTGTTCTGGCTAAAACAGACACAAACTGACAATCATTATTGTTCTGGCTAAAACAGACACAAACTGACAATCATTATGTTCTGGCTAAAACAGACACATTTGCTTCCATAAAATGAGGATCAGAGCAAGGAGGAATTTCTCTAAATCTGAAGTATCCCGAGACTGGTGACGTCATAACCAGACGTAGAGATTCCGAGTCTGCAAGATGTTGGTAATCAAAAGCAACTTATGAGGTTTAGAGTACAGAAATGCAAATACTTCATCATCAGTGAATTTAAAAATAAAAAAAAACACTCTCAACCTAGCATTCAGATAAGCATTTAATTGAAGACGCAAAGCCATCAAACAACTAAGTAACTAACCAATTAATGTAGGCCCATTGCAACTCACCTGACGTGTTTAGGAATTGGATGATGATGCCACTCCCAGTGGTCACCAGTCAATGGGATTTGTCAGCCTTGGTCAGTAACCCACTTTGAAGATGGGAAACTTTCAGTGCCAACGCCCCGATGATCCAGGCTGTGAGCAGGAGACCTTCCTTCAGAACCAACGTTCTGTGCGGAACCTAAAGCGTCCACCAGCACTAGGCGGAGTAGAAAAGGCCTTAATTCTCAACTGCAAATCTTCCCAGCAGACATACGCTGAAATTGAACAAAACTGCACTCGTGGTTGACACAGTTAATGTATGTACTTTGAAACGTGATACCATGAAAGGAATTACAGGTCCTCATACAGATGATCACACACACACACAAACACACACACACACACACACACACACACACACACACACACACACACACACACACACACACACTGTCCCCCAAATGGCATTAAAGAAAGCAAAAAGCGAAAAAGAGGGGGGGGGGGGGGGGGGGGCGAATTTTTAAAAATCAGCAACCATAGATCCAGATCACTCCTACGGACATCACCTAAATCAATGGGAAAAGGCACACAAACGTGTTTCTCAAGTTCCTTGGAAAAACACAACTTCAACCACAACTTGTCTGCTTTTCATTCTGGACACTCTTGTCAGACAGCTTTCGTACATGTGTGGGACTCATTGCATTCCACTGTGAACAAATCCCAGCTCACTGGTGTAATGCGCCTAAACCTTTGAGAAAGGTCTTTAATCAGGTTAACCAGGAAACTGACTCTGTACAAAATGTGTGCCACTCTGACTAGAATTCTCACACTGCGAAGCGGTTCTCAGAATATAAGATGGAGGACGACAGTGCCGGTAGGTACGGGATGATAATACAAAGTCATACAGGTAGAGGATGATAGTCTTACGCCTATGCCCTCCAAGTGGAGGTCAGCTTATTTCTATCCACAAGACTGGAACGGTTTATTTCCTAGTGACGTTGCCCAAGGCGACATGGCCACATACCCAAATGCGGCAAGGAAGGAAGGAAGGATAACAGAACGTGAGAGGGCCAGAAGATGTACTGAAGAGATCAGAAACCACAGTCGATAATGTGTTAGATCTGGCCACAGACAGTGCAGTGAAGATGTATGCACTGAGAACACAGCCGGCTGTGAGAGACCCAGCACTCAGAACAGACTTGACAGTAAGTGAAAAGTGTACTGAACACCAGGACTCTCAGCTTGTTTATCCATCCTGCTCTGATATGCAGAACATCGTCGTCAGCAAAAAAAAATATTTTCCCAGATTCATGACCTGCCCTTCCCTGCCCAGCCTGCAGACACGCTGATGGGATGGACTTGCCCTGTAGAGAATCAGGAATCACAGATGGTCAATCAGCAATAATGGCAACGAAGAGTCCGTTTTCAGTCAAGATCCAGCACCTTTGTACAACAGCTGTGATGTCCACAACAGATTCTGCACATCCTCACAAAGTTTCAAAACGGAGTGACTGAGGGCGGAAAATGAAGCAAAATTTAGAAAGAGAGGGGGTTAGTTACCGCCAAGGACATAGACAAGCAAAGTACAGGGCAAAACAAGTGTCTTGTCCTGTACTGTACTTTGTCTGTGTCCTTGGCGGTAACTAACCCCCTCTCTTTCTAAACATCCTCGCTAGTTGTTGCTGATGATAAACATTGACACAATTAGGACCAGCAGCATGAAAATAATTACGTCTAACCCGTCCATTTCACTATAGACGGTGGTCAGAAATACTGATTCAGGGACAAACGAACTGCTGTTAAGCACTGCACAACCTGCATAAGCAGGTGAACGCTGTTCATGTTGTGTTGGACGTCTATCAGTCTTAGAGATTAATACACATTAACCGAGAGTTACAGATTCTCGAATCATAGAGTACTCCGCTGGCTGTCGATAAACCTGAAGAAAATGATAGGGATCTGTCATTTTATGGCTGTGTGCAAGCGTGCGCTCAAATGAGAGTTTAAATATTTATTTATTTATTTATTTATTATTTAGTATTGTGTGTGTGTGTGTGTGTGTGTGTGTGTGTGTGTGTGTGTGCGTGCGTGCGTGCGCGTGCGTGTGTGTGTGTATGTATGTGTATGTGTGTGCACGCGCGCGCGTGAGTGTGTGTGTTGTGTGTGTGTGTGTGTGTGTGTGTGTGTGTGTGTGTGTTGTGTGTGTGTCTGTGTTTGCGCGCATGTGTTAGTGTGTGCTAAGCATTTGTGTATGTAGTGTATGCGTGCGTGCGTGCGAGAGTGCGAGTGTGCGTGTGTGCGTGCATGTGTGCGTGTGTGTGTGTGTGTGTGTGTGTGTGTGTGTGTGTGTGTGTGTGTGTGTGTGTTACGCGCGCGCGAGCGTGTGCGTGCGTCCGTATGTGTGTGTGCTTGTGTGTGTGTGTGTGTGTGTGTGTGTGTGTGTGTGTGTGTGCGTGCGTGCGTGCGTGCGTGCGTGCGTGCGTGTGTATGTATGTATGTATGTATGTATTGTGTGTGTGTGTGCACGCGTGTGTGTGTGTGTGTGCACGTGCGCGTGAGTGTTTTGTGTGTGTGTGTGTATCTGTGTGTGTGTCTGTGTTTGCGCGCATGTGTATATGCGTGCCGTATATTTATGTATGTAGTGTATGCCTGTGAGCATGATAATGATGTGTTTGACGAGATCGTGGGAGAGGAGTGATTTACATGAGAAATATGGTATTGCAAATCACACGGGGGATTTCAATTCCATCACCATGTCCATTTTCTTTCCTTCCTTTCTTCTCCTCCCCATTCATGCCCTCCATATCCTCATCTTCTCCATCCCCCACCCCCCCTCCCCACTGCCACGCTTCCCCTACCCCACTCACATTCCCTTCTCCCTCATCCCTCCCTTATCCTCCTTTAATACCCCTGTCCACTCAAACACTCCCACCCCTATCCCACCCCAGCTCTCACTTCCTCTCCCCCTCACCATTTCTTTCTTCACACCCCCCCCCCCCCCAACAAAAAAAAAAAAAAAAAAAAACTTCCCCAACTTTTAAACTGGTCTGTGGATGTGACCCAGCGGAGTGCTTGTGTTGCTGCGTCTCCCTCCATTGTTAGACTTGAAGTTGTTAAACTGTGTGCACCATTGTCTTCCCGGATAGTTCGGCCATTTTGCTTCACTCTGTATCCCCAGCCTGATTTATCTTTGGTGACGGAACCGTCAGTGCATATAAAAATATCTTCTTTTGTGTCTGCATCCGAATTTCTGCGTTGGATTTGCCTTCTGGCCATTCTCTACAGTGTCTACAAAGTTCTGGAGCGATGGCAGTTGGTAAATTTGTTTGAAGTGGTTTGGATACTTTTCCCATTCCTTCGTTTCTTTGAGTTCTGCTTATTGGCACATAGCTGTATATTGACTTCTGCCATCCCGCCCAGGATTTTCCACGTTCTAGGCGAGTGCCTTTTGTTTCTTTGACTGCTGCATGTGGTTGGTTTGGAAATTCTCAAGTGCACTGAAATATATCTTCAATTGTTCTAGCTTGTGTTTTGCCTGCATTGAAGGAAGGTCAAGCAGGCGTTGCATAGCTTCAACTGGTGTATCTTTCGTGGTTCCCAGAATCAACCTCATTGCTTCATTTTGAATTCTTTCTCATTTAAGAAGATTGCCTTGGACTTAAGCCCTAATCCATAATCAATCCCATTGAGTACAACTGCTTGATAAAGTAGGTAGAGATGGCGCTGTTCAATACCTTTAGCTGCCATTGCTCTCATGGCAAACAGGCCCATTTTGCTTTTAAGAACAATATTCTCAACATGTGTTCTAAAGGTCAGCATTCTATCAGTTGATTCAAATAGCCTATACCCTAAGAGGGTACGCTGTTATTTGATTCAGTTGGTTTTCCATCGAAGGAAACTGATGAGGGTACTTGTCCTGATGTCTTGTTGAGAGTGCAGACCAATGTCTGAGCTTTTCAAATTTTTTGATGAACATTCTTTGATGCATTGTAGATCAGACCGTCATTTGCTAGCGTCAACACTCCAGCAATTCCGTTTCGATTGAGGTCTGACATGAAACAACCATTCACAAGGAAGAAGCATTAGATGATTTTGTTATTTGCCTTGCCAGAGTACGATTCTATTCATCGAGCTTGCTAGTGTATGATAGGACAGTGCAGAGTGCACAAATGCTTTATGATACAATGAAGATTGCAAAGCAGCAAAAAGGCTCTGCAGGGGAAAAGATCACTTGTTGTCCACAGAACAAAAGACTGAACACATAAAGCACTGTGTACAAGAAGCAAAGACAATATGTAATATGGTTAACAGAGAAACCAGGAGCAAACGTCCTGAAAAACAAATCTAGCTTTCGTCCATATTTTGTGTAATTCGTCTTTTTTCTGCTAAAAGTTGACAGGTCTTGGAGGGAAGAAAAATCAATTGCAAGTGATTATTCATATTTCAGAAGAGAGCCACCACTTTTCACATTCTTTTTCTGATCTAAGATGATGTTAGTGATAGGTATGCTGAAGTTATCGACAGATACAAGTACAGATCCTAAGATTCAATGAGAAGTCAAACGCTGTAAGAAATCTAGTTGCAAGGAGGACATCAGGCGGAATCTAACAAATGTATAATGTCGAACCCAAATGGAGTGAAGTTTGTCAAAATTACCGGCTGTTTAAGGAAACTGAGGAATGGTAAGTCTTGTGGAAGTGATGCTATTACTTTGAAAATGTTGAACATAGCGGACACCAAGGGACAGGCTCTCTAGTTAAGCTGTTTAATGCTCTATTTGGCGTTGGCATTTGCGCAGCAGAGTGGGTGAAAGCTCCTAAAGTACCAATGTAGCCTACATAGAGGGAGAAATGGGCCTAGCTGACAACTGTAAGGAGTGTCATTTCTCAGTAACACCAACAAACGTTTTATATCCATTCTGAACACAAGGGTACTCAAATGTTTAACAGATTACGATAATAAAAAGCTAATTCCCAATCATAAATATTCTCCAACCGATCACATTTTCAATGTATGTACGTTAGTTCAGAAGTTCCGAATCAAAAGGATCAGAAATCATATGTTGCTTTTCCTGATTTCAGAACGACCTTCGACTCAGAAAATCATGCATAATTGCATGAAGTTATTCATGGTCAGAATAATAAAAATGGAGGGTTTCTGTTTACTGGCTCCTGTGTACACTTCACTGGCATCATGTGCCAGACTCAGCAGTGAATAGTCGCATTTGTTTTTCTACTGCTTAAGGGGCTTGCGTCAAAGGTGTGGTAGCAGACCTGCTTTGTTTTTGCTTTTTGTCAATAGCTACTCGCAGCTCAGAGACATGGAGAGGTGGCATACTGCTCTTATTTTGCCTTAGAGAGCTTTTAAATCCTTTTCTTCGTTGGAGATGTAGCGTTCCTGGCAACAACACCTTTGGCTTGCAGAATCAGCTTGGTGTTTCGAGATCATGTTGCAATAATTTGAAACTGTAAGTCAACAAAGAGAAGACCTAAGCTAGAGTACTTAAAGAAAGGTGGCTATCTGTCAAACACAGAGAGTGGTACCATGATCACAGCGAGCTCAAATATTGTAAACCACTCCTGCAACATACTGAGACGAGACTGATATGGGCATCCGTTCGGTCCTACACGCACCACGTTGAAAGCGCGTCTCACCTGATAAATCATTTAAGAGCCCAGATGTACAGCCTCCTTGACCAGAAGATGTCAAGTTTCATCATCAACACTGTGAGGACGGCCAAGCAACAACTCCACTAGAGCATGAATGAGAGAAAAAAACGGAAAAAGGAATGTCTTCAACCCCAGCCCACACACTGCCCACCCACCCCTGATCATGCATCCTTAAATCTGGTTGTCACCATTCCTCAGGACCTAAACCTTGCCCAGCGATCAGCGCCTAGTTCTTTCCAGGGGACTGAAGTTCACTCCCCTCCAACCTACCACCAACCGCATGCACGTCCTCTTCTTATGCCAGCGATTTTTCCGGAGACTGAGACTTGCTGCCCATTACTTCAAAGCGTCTCCCCCCAAATTCGCTCCGCCTACTGAAGACGAGGACCTTGCCAAGCTCTTCCCCAGACATCCGAGTTTCTGGACTCCTGCAGCTGGGGAATTCCCGGCACTGGATCATTATATCAAGGTCTGCCGGGAACAGATTTCCCGGATACGCTCCAAACCACTCAGGTACTCCAATTTGACCCCCCTTCAACTCAAAGCCCTGGAGGATCTCCGCCGACGCACGGACATTGTGGTTAAGCCTGCAGACAAGGGAGGGGCTGTCATTGTGTGGAGAACAGACCTGTACATCGAGGAAGCCAGAAGACAACTAGCTGACACGGACTCTACCGCCAGATCACCAAACCAACGACGAAAGCGCACAACACGTTGGTTCGAAAAACCATCAAAGCTGCTATCAACACAGGTCACCTTCCTCCAGAGGCAACCAACGTAGTCTGCAACGAACCCAGAGAGTCCAACTTTTACCTCCTGCCGAAGATCCACAAAGCCAACACACCGGACACACTCGACAGGATCTTTCAACCCATTGTGGCCAAACTACCAACCTACATCAAAGACACCAACCACGCACTGTGGCTGCTTGATGGTTTCTCATTACTAGGATGGGGACAACTCCGAACGGTTTTTGTTCACAATGGACACAATATCTTTATGCACGAGCATCCCTCATGGAGATGGCCTGCAGGCTCTCAGACACTTCCTGCAGAACAACAGCAGTGGACTCCACGTGTCCACCATTCTACGGCTGGCAGAGCTCGTGCTCACCTTGAATTCTTTCGTTTTTGGAGACAGCCACTACCAGCAGACCAGAGGTGTGGCCATAGGGGACAAAATTGGGTCCAAGCTACGCCTGTTTGTTCGTCGGCTATGTGGAACAAGAAGCCCTCAGGGCATTCGAAGGAACAGTGCCCACCCTGTTCAAGAGATACATCGACGATTGCCTGGGAGTCGCCGCCTGCTCAAGAGACGATCTCCTTCACTTCATCAACCACATGTTCACATATCACCCCGCCCTCCAGTACACCTTTGAAGTCTCTACCACTTCAACCAACTTCCTTGACATCACCAATTCCATAGTGCCTAACAGATCCACACTCTCCACGTCCATCTTCTACAAGCATACTGACTCTCATTCCTACCTACTATTCACTTCCAGTCACCCACCAGCCAGCAAAAACAGCATCCCGTACTCCCAGTTCCTTCGACTCAAGCGCATCTGCAGTAGCAGTTCGGGCTTCGAGGAATAGGCGCTGAGGATGTGTGTCTTTTTTTTTTTTTTTTTAGAGACGGCAGTACCCCAGGCAAACAGTTCAAAGAGAGGGCACGCAAGGTTCCAGACAGGAACCTCTCACCCAGTCGAGAGGGAGGAACAAGAAAACCGACCAGTAGCAGTCATCCCCTACCACCTCACAACCTCACCATCTGTGACATCATCCAAGGAACTTCCACATCATCCAGAATGACCCGGACCTGGGACAGGTTTTTCAGAAACTCACCCTGATAGCGTTCCAGAGAGAGAAGAACCTCCGTGACCTGCTTGTGAGGGCCAGAATCAGCCACCAGACTGGTAACCTTGCTCCCCCAGGATGTAGCCCATGCGGCGAGGCCAGTTGCAAGACCTGTGCCCTCATCGACGCCTCCACAACCTTTGTGGGCCCACAGGGCCAGTTCACCCTTCGGTCAAATTACACGTGCAAGTCAACAGACATTGTGTACATTTTGACCTGCACTCTGTGCCACAAGCTTCACGTGGGTGAGACCTGCCGGACACTGAATGAGCGATTCACTGAGCATCTTCGCTCAATGTGGCTGAACTACAGTGACCTGATAGGCCAACATTTCAACAGCCCACTGCACAGCTACACGCATGCAAAGGTGGCAGCTGTATGGCAGAACCCAGGTGACAGATCATACCGCAAGCACATGGAATCCCACGTGATCAGCGCTTGGGAACCATCCAGCCTGCAGGCATCAACGCCAGAGTGATGGACCCTTAGTGGCCCTGGGCCCTCTTCTCTCTCTTCTCCTCTCTTTTTTCACCGCTTCTGTCCCTCTGTTGCCCACCTTCAGACTCTCTCTCTTCTCTCTCTCTCTCTCTCTCTCTCTCTCTCTCTCTCTCTCTCTCTCTCTCTCTCTTCCCCAACTTCCTCTCTCCTCTCCCTCTCTCTCCTCCCCTCTTTTTCTTCTTCTCTCCCTCCTCCTCCCTCTCTCCCTCTCCCCCCCCTCTCTCTTTCTCCCTTTCTTTCTTTCCTCTATATAACACACACCCACACACACGCGCGCGCGCGCGCGCGTACACACACACACACACACACACACACACACACACACACACACACACACAACACGCAACCAACACATACACACTGTTACACCTTTTCATCTTTAGGTAAACCACAACCCTCCTTTCCCGCTCTCTTTTACTACCACCAACCCCCCCCCCCCCACCCGCCCTCCCTCCCCGTCCCCCTTTTTTTCAAGTAACTCTTCAACCATCCCTTTCTCCTTGTAAGTAATGCTCGCCTTTTTCTTCTTTGCCTTTTCCTTTTTGTGTCTTCTTGATGACTTCTCACTGCTTAGAGTTTGACCTCTGTCTTGGTTTTGTTCTCTTCTCTTCTTCATCCTTTACTTTTCTTCCCATGAAGAAGGGCCTACGGCCCGAAACGTCGGGAAAAAAAAAATCTCACCCAAAGGACCAGCTACCACATTCTGGTCAGTTTGACCTTTTTTTCCTCATATATATATATTATATATATATTATATATATATATATATATATATATATATATTATAAAACTCATGCAGCAAGTGAAGGGTTTTCATTTTTATACTATACATCCCCCCCCCCCCCCCCCCTCCTTTTTTTTCTTTTTTTTTAAAATTTCAAATCTTTGCCAAATCATTACTATAATGATGGAGGAATTGTTAATCTACACTTGTTTTCCCCCACTACTTACTTGTTCAGCATTATATTGTTTGCTCAATCAGTGGGCGATTGCATCTCTTAGGAGATCCAAGTAAAGGTTGTTCTACTCAATTCTCAGCCGCTGACAATGCTTGGGTTACTGAACAGCAGAGCTGACCACTCAGACTGTTCCATTTTTTTTTTCATCTCCCTTGCATCCTTAAATGGATCCTCAAGCATAGGCTCAAAGATTATCGCCTACATTTGATACTGTTTACATAATGTTTAAAAATTTCAGCAACTTTTTACCTCTCCACACTTTCGTTTTATTTTATTCTACTGCCTTTCGCTTGCTGCTTTCGGGGTGCTGTTGGATTCTTCTTTGAACCCTTGGTGGTGAGAACACCACAGAATTACGGACTGTGGTGTGTCTCTATTTGACGCCAAGAGCACAGACACAATCAGCTGTGTCTCCCTGATGAGTTCCGATCCAGCGGACGAAAGGCCTAGGAGCAGGCGATACATACACATCTGCCTTCGAGAGGGATTGCGATGGTTCCCTCATGCAGCTAGTGAAGGGTTTTCATTTTTATACTATACATCCCCCCCCCCCCCCCCCTTTTTTTTTTTTTTAAATATCAAATCTTTGCCAAATCATTACTATAATGATGGAAGACTTGTTAACCTACACTTGTTTTCCCCCACTACTTAATTGTTCAGCATTATATATATATATATATATATATATATATATCTTCTTTATTGCTTTTGAGATTCCCATTCTCATCGGAAACCCTTGACGAGAAAATCCTTCAAACGTTCTACCAGTTCTAATATACTGCTACAAAATATGAGGTCACACCAAATCAGAGTATATAGAACGTGTTTATTTCTTAGCGTTCAAAAGATTTTTTTTGTTCAACGAATAGTAACTCATAATGGATTAATTCATTTTGAGTTAGCAGATTCCTATTTCATGTTATTAGCTTGTTATTGCAGCTCCATGTAAATGGGCTACTTCATCGAAGCAAACATGAAGTTCATGGATGAAGATGCGAAAATTTGCTGGCTGTCAAAAGTCAGACGCAATCTGCGTATTAGTGGGTTCAAGTTTGTATGGATGTTCAAGGAGTGAAGGATGGAAAGACATGTTGTGGTCTACTAAGGGAAAAAAGAATAGATACGTACACATAGGACTGGAATGCAGCCAGTAGGACAAAGACCGTTATGACATTTATCATTCCTTTCAAACATTGTTTGAAACTGAAACATTTTTCTCAAATCTTCACGTTTACTGTTTTAGCATAGCATTTACACAACTTCATCAAGGCATAACCAACAAATACTAACCTAAACGAGTACAACGCTTGTCCTGCCTGTAAGAAGAATATTAAAATAATTGTATACGTTATTATATATATCCCGTTTCGTGTCACTCTTCCTCGTGATCTTTGATTGGTTTTCATATTCTAAAAGGTCTAAAAGGTTTGATTCCACCTATCCATCCAGAAAATTCTGATTCCAGACTCCTGATGTCACAGCTATTCCAGATCATCATTTGTGTTTTCCTGCCACGCAGAAAGTCGTCACTGAAGTTTCTGGTTGTGTGGTGTTTTCTCTTGGGCTGGATTGACCTCACAACAATGTCTTCTCTGCGTCTTCAAAGAGGCTTTATTACAACCCTTTCCTGAAATAAAGGCACATGAACTTTTTCCACAAATGTTGCTTCAAATTTCGTAAGTCAAAGTATCACTGGCACAAAGGGAATGGTAAAAACTCAATGCACCTCCTTGTAACACACTAGCTAAGTGGAGTGGCCATTGTTCCTTTTTCCATCCCAACATCTTAGCATGAGCTTCAGATCTATGCAAAACAGCATCAGTATCATCCTCGGCTTCATTGAACATGGCTAATTTGGGAAAATGGGTACCATGAATCTGAGTTTGATTTGTAGTTTTCGTCCCTCATCAGAAGATTGTTCTTGTTTTTGTGCTAGCGCCAGTTTGAGTTCAAGTTCTTTTTTTTTGCTCCAACAGGAACTTATGCTTTTGTGCTTCTTCCTCCACGTGTAATTTCCTTTCTCTTTCCTGTTGTTCAAACTCTAACCTTTTCTTTTTTTTCTTCTTCTTCAATTTCTAACCTTTTATCTTCAATCTCTAACCTTTTCTTTTTTTTTCTTCTTCTTCAATCTCTAACCTTTTCTTTTTTCTACTTCATCTTCTTCAATCTCTAACCTTTTCTTTTTTTTCTTCATCTTCTTCAATCTCTAATCTTTTCTTTTCTTCTTCTTCTTCTTCTATCTCTAACCTTTTCTTTTTTCTTCTTCTTCAATCTCTAACCTTTTCTTTTTTCTTCATCTTCTTCAGTCTCTAACCTTTTCTTTTCTTCTTCTTCTTCAATCTCTAACCTTTTATCTTCAATCTCTAACCTTTTCTTTTTTTCTTCTTCTTCTTCAATCTCTAACTTTTCTTTTTTCTTCTTCTTCAATCTCTAACCTTTTCTTTTTTTTCTTCATCTTCTTCAATCTCTAACCTTTTCATTTTTCTTCTTCATCTTCTTCAATCTCTAACCTTTTCTTTTTTTCTTCTTCATCTTCTTCAATCTCTAACCTTTTCATTTTTCTTCTTCATCTTCTTCAATCTCTAATCTTTTCTTTTTTCTTCTTCATCTTCTTTAATCTCTAACGTTTTCTTTTTTTCTTCTTCATCTTCTTCAATCTCTAACCTTTTCTTTTTTCTTCTTCATCTCCTTCAATCTCTAACCTTTTCTTTTTTTTCTTCTTCAATCTCTAACCTTTTCATTTTTCTTCTTGTTCTGACTTTAGCGTGGCCGCTCTTTCCTTTAGTCTAAATTCATGCTCCATAGCAGAAACAATATATTCACTGATTGTCAAAGGATCTGAGATACCGAGCCACTTTGCTTGTTGCACCAGAGTATCAAATATCTCTTGTGGTAACTCCATAATGATGAAAGTTGCACAAGTTCAAGAAAATGACAAAAGAGATTTTTTTTTCCAATACAGTCAACTCGTCTTCACAAGACAAGTTAGAAATCAGAGATTATTTTCTGAGTCAAATAGTGAAATTCTTGTCTTCACAAGACAGGTTAGAAATTAACACACAACACTCTTACTAATTTAAATCAGATCCTTTAAAAATGAGAAGCTACTGATTCAGAGAACTTTTCTTTTAAATAACTGCTAATTCGTAATAATAGGGAGCAATTCACAAAAAAAAAATCAATAGCTTGAGTACTAGGAAATCACATAAAATGATCCCATAGCACAATGAATGTTCCCACAGCTATCAGTATTTGTCAAGCTCAAAAATGTTTTCTATTGTTGAAAATAGGTACGAATTCGTTTTTTGAAATTTAAATAAAAACAGGATGAAAATACCAAAATGAGATACAATTATACAATCAATATCATTCGCATATCCACACAAAAGAAACAGTTGTAAATAGGTGCATGTGAAAGAAATGTAATAAGTTTGTGTATGTATGAGTGAAATGCAGAGGAAATCTGTAATTTACAGGAAAGAAAGGAGAAAATGTATGTACTGACTAAATCATACACTTCAAAATCACGTTCACTCCAATGAAAATGGAAGGTGAAGGGAATCCCAAACAATGAGGGTAAATGAATGAAAATGGAAACAATGGAGACAAAACAAAACAACTGCTCACTTTTATGATGATAGAACTCCTAAAGGATAGACAGAAAAGAATAGTAGAAAAGAACAAGACGCAAAGCATATAAACGTACTCCCAGTTTATCTTGAATACGCGTTAGATATTCCATAAAGAGGAAAAACCGTTTTGGCCCGTTACAGCCGTAGTAAAGGCTTTTCTGGTAAACATCGGCCATCATCTGTGACCCATAATGAACATACCTACAAATTTTCAGAAAGATCGGCCAAGTACTTTCTAAGATATTCCATAAAGAAGAAAAACCGTTATGGGCCGTTATAGCTGTTAGTAACGCAATGACGATAAAATAACACATCGGGCATGATCCGTGACCAATAATGAACATACCTACAAATTTTCAGAAAGATCGACCAGTTACTTTCTGAGATATTCCATAAAGAAGAAAAACCATTATAGCCGTTAGTAACAGCTATAACGGTAAATAACACATCGGGCATCATCCGTGACCCATACTGAACATACCTACAAATTTTCAGAAAGATCGCCGAGTAGTTTTGTCTGGAGCGAGTGGAACACATTTTGACCACGGACGGACGGACACACACACACACACACACACACACACACACACACACACACACACACAGAGCATTTCTGCGTTCCCATTGTAAAGTACTCCCTGTTCTATAAGAACTGGGAGTACGAAAAGAAAATCTCTGGCTATGCAGACAGCAGATGCGCGTAACTCGTCAAAAATTGTGCCTGTGACATAAGAATTGTTTAGCTGGACTCTGCTGTCCTAACCTTGTTACACACATCGCTGTCTGCTGTAAATGAAGGTCAGTTAACTGATGAAATACTCCGTGAATTTAAATAGCTTTTGATCTGGTTAACCATGATATCTTGTACATATGTACACACATACATACAAACATGCATACATACATGCATGCATACATACACACACACACACATGCATGCATACAGATATACATGCATGCATGCATGCATGCATGCATACAAACATACAACCATACACACATGCATGCATACATATGTACATACATACATACATACATACATACATACATACATACATACATACGTACATACATACATACATACATACATACATACATATAAAGACGGCATGTTTATAACCAACTTGGCGAAAGTACCGCCTAAGTTTGTCTCAAATTGTCTCTAAAAGAGCATAAAATCAATTAAATGTGGGAATGTAGACGTTAAGGACTGGTTGAACACAATCAGTTTCACTGAGCTCCTCATATCAATAATTTTGCAATTCCCTCCCTACCAAATTCATTTTGGGGAATAAATCGCTGACTCTAATTCCCACGAAATGCTCAGTTCATATTGCTGATGACTGTGCTAGTGTTGTGTCTGAAAAGATTAGATTCCCTGTATCAGTCTGTATCTGTTGACAGAACAAAAGATGAAATAATTGCAAATCCTACCCCTGTTTGTTTGCACATGCATGTATGTATTCGTTTCCATATACACTAGTGTTTGGATTTATATGTTCGTGTTTATGTCTATCAGTGGTGTGCCTCATCACAATCTCCATCTGATTTTCATTTTCACGAGTGATGGTTGTAAACTAAAATGCCTTTCTTTGATATATTTGATGCTGACGCCTGTTGGACAGTATGGCAGGAAGGGATACACAATTTCATAGGAACTGCTTCATTTTATTGTGGTCCATACGGTTGATGACGATGATGCCATGGAATACCAGTCACAGACTAAAATGTATATGAAAAGAGAAGAGACAGAATCGTGAAGAAGACAAACCCTGTGCGAAGAGGGCATTTGAGCCCCGTCATAGCGGACAGGCTAGGAACTAGAGTAAAAGCAATCTCAGTTTTAACTTATTCCGGAGTGGACTCATCAGCGAACTCCATTTTAGAATCCATGCTTCTCCACGGTTTCCCATCGTAACTGGTAATGGACACATCTTTCATTAACACTGGGTAGATTTTCTTGCTTCTTGCGTCTGTCCACCTTACTTACTAACGATATTGTTGAACCGAGTTAAATTGGTAGGATGTTCATAGATCAACTCGTAAAGTCATCAGTCATAGTTACCCCCCCATCGTAACTGGCAATGGACATCATCTTTCAGTAACACTCAGTAGATTTGTCTTGCTTCTTGCGTCTGTCCACCTTACTTACTAACGATATGTTGAACGGAGTTAGATTGGTAAGATGTTCATTCGTTATTTTAATAAAGTAATCAGTCACGGTGTTACAGCTGCGTTTCATAAGAAGGTTCTGAGTTCGGAGCCTAATGGATGGTATTGCTCAAAGTGTTTACCACCTTCATAGAAATCATTTCCTTATAAGTCTGCTCTCCTCTCCGTCAGTCTGTCTTGCTTTCGTCATTCTGCCTCTTCAATAAGGGATGTGTACATATGCAAGCGGCACACAGACCGACTGACTGTATGCAGACAATCAATAGTATTACTGTAAATCAAATACAGGGAGCGAGCGAGTGAGCGAGCGAGCGAGCGAGCGAGCGAGAGAGAGAGAGAGAGAGAGAGAGAGAGAGAGAGAGAGAGAGAGAAAGAAGAGAGAGAGAGAGAGAGAGAAAGAGAGAGAGAGAGAGAGAGGACAGACAGACAAATGGACAGAGTGTGTGTTTGTGTGTGTGTGTGTGAGGGGGGAGGGGGGGGAGGAGGGGGCTGAGAGAGAGAGAGAGAGAGAGAGAGAGAGAGAGAGAGAGAGAGAGAGAGAGAGAGAGAGTCAACAAGTCAACAACTCGTAAATCATGTGAAGACAGAAGTGATGTATGGTCTCCATTACGAAGTATCAGTGAGATGGCTGATGACAAAGCCAGGTGACATCAATATGTGGCGCACGTGGGTTATACATATGTCCGATGTACTCATTGTACTTCGACTGATTCCCGCAAGCTGAATATTTACACGTCAATGATGCTATAGGAGACAAATTTCGTTCCAAAGCTGTCTTAGCTCAAAAGGTGTGCTTCCAAATTCAAGAATGGCGGGTGGCAAGCTCTCTCATTTCTTTCTAGTTTGTCCATCTATGTTTGTCATGTCAGACTTCAGACAACTTTCGTATTATTGTTCTCTAATGAACGGTCATCAATAGAATGAGAAAAGTATATAGATGATAAGTATTAAACACACACGCGCGCGCGCGCGCGCGCGCGCGAACACACACACACACACACACACACACACACACACATACACACTCTGGTGTGTGTTGTGTGTGTGTGTGGTGTGTGTGTGTGTGTGTGTGTGTGTGTGTGTGCCTTTCTCTCTTTATCTCTCTCTCACACACACGCACACACACACAACACACACACACACACACACACACACACACACACACACACACACACACACACACACACACACACACTTCGGGGGGAGAGAGAGAGAGAGAAGAGGAGGAGGAGGGATGGGGAAAGGAAGGCGGATAGGCGAGGGTAGCATAGTGGGCAGTGTGGCCTTTGATATGAATGACACGAATTCACATAGCATGCAAGTGAAATGTAAATGAAAAACTATGTGCTTGATATTCGAATGAAGGACACAGGAAACACATGATTAGCACCATGATGTAGCTCTTCAGTCTCGTCCTGTCCTGTAGGCAGCCTTTGGTCAAAACGAGTGTGGATTGCAAAGATGCTTGGACATGGGTTTTCCACATGGGATCGATTATAGAAAGACTTTTAACGTTACAATAATAGTAATAATTATAATAGTAATAATGATGTTGATGATGATGATGAGAATAACAATAACAATAACAATAATAATAATAATAATAATGTTAATGACAATAATACTGATGATGATGATGCTAATGATGATGATGATGATGATAACAATAACAACACCAATACTGTAATAATAATGATAGTAATACTGAACACAACAATAACAACGGCAACAACTCTAACAATAATGATAATAATAGTTATGAGTACAATAATAATGATAATGATAGTAATAATAATAATAATAACAATGATGATGATGATAATGGTGTTGATGATGATGCAAAGACTACTATTTCGACGTATATAGAGGGGATAGTAATAGGGTTCTACCCAGGAAGACAGCCTGTTGTATAAACGCCAAACATGAACAAAGCAGTCACAAGACCCCCAGTTTGCACCGAATCAGTGAGATATGTGATTGCTCGTTTTTCATTTTTGTTGTCCTGAGTGTTGTTTGACTTGCCTGAAGAAGACCCAGCAGATCGAAACGCGTCGTGTTTTGTATGGTGATTCGTGTGTTCTTGTTTGGCTGATACAGTACTTAATTTCTTTAAAAAAACAACAACAACAACAACAAAAAACAATGATGATGACGATCATGATAATGATAAGGATGATGATGATGATGACGACGATGACGATGATGATGATAGATCAAAGACGACTATTACTTGTGAAGAGGGATGTGGAACAGATGACAGTGGCAGGCCACATACGCTGTTTTACAAAGGCACTGACAGTACATGCGGTTTTCTTATCCATCAAATGTTCACCCTTTGCAGTTGCCATGGGGTTTGTTAAACATTCAGATTGTTTTCAGTTCTGGTGAAGCGCACCATAACAGGAAATAGAGCTTTGCGTTTAACATGGCGTTGTGTGTCCCACTGGACACTGGTCGCCTGCTTTGTGTGCGGAATGTGTAGAATTTCACACACAATGCACAGTTTGTATGGTTTACTACTGATGGACAGTAGCTTGCTGCTCTTTTTTTTCCCATTTCATTTTTAATTGATTATTTTCATTTATGTATCTACCATTTGCGTTCGATACAGAGCGTCTGGGTTTAATCATGTTCTAATATTTGATTAACTGACGCTTTCATTCTGCGGCGTTCACCACTCGTACCAAATTAGCGAAAGAGTGAAGACTACAGCACTAATTAAGTTAAATGCAGAATGTGTGTGTGTGTGTGTGTGTGTGTGTGTGTGTGTGTGTGTGTGTGTGTGTGTGTGTGCGCGCGCGCGCGCGCGCGAAAAATGTGTAACAGGCTGTTCCAGAAAAATCCAATCACCGGTGGCCAATGTCATGCTGTTCAGCATAAGCAGAGGAGTCATGAAATCTGCTCGCAGTGTTAAAGAAAAAGGTCAGGAGCATGTTGTCCATGGTAACCCAATGGTTTGACTGATCAGTAAATCTAATTTGATTGAACTCGCTCACCTCTGAGGTCCGCTATACTGGATGTCCTGTGCACGCCTTTCTCACTGACCTCCGCTACAGCAGAGCTAGTATTGAAAATGTTCCGCAGTTGACGTCATCTTGCTTCATGCTCATTGGAGCAGACCGGCCGGCCGGAGGGCAACCTTTGACCCCTGCACGTGCCACGTTATGACCTGCAGCTGACCTAGTTTTACCCTAGCACTGCTCTGTGTTTAGAGTGATTTCACAATGGCCTTTAGGTATGAATGGGTGCAATCTAAAGCAGATGAGGGAGCGGTGTCTGCAGTGGACTTGAAGCTGCAGACCTTGTTCAAAGTGAAGAATTGGACTTTGCAAGATAACGAAAGTGACTTTAACTCAGATGGAGTTGGGAAAAAATGCTGCTAATGCGTCAGACAGTGAACGTGGTGACATTCACAGGAGGGATAGAAGAGTGGGTGGAGTAGTGTCAGTGCTTGTATTTCATGTCTTTTGAAAAAAAAAATCATCTTACGTTGGATAACAGAGAGAGAGAGAGAGAGAGAGAGAGGAGAGAGAGAGAGAGAGCATCCTTTCATGCTATATTTGTTTCTTTTTCTATGAGGGCAGGTTGTAAAAAAAGCTTGACAGCTTATTCTTCAACCCTTAATGAAGATCATTTTGACTTGACGTGTGTGTGGTGGGTGGGTGGGTGGGTGCGTGCGTGGTGTGTGTGTGTGTGTGTGTGTGTGTGTGTGTGTGTGTGTGTGTGTGTGTTTTGTCTTGTGATTTGTTCGTCTGCGTTTTCTTGGCGGTTCGCTATTAATTACATTTGAAATGTGTTTAGATTTCCGCCTGCAGTCACCTCACTTTGCAACTGAATAAAATAATGTACAACAAAATAAAAGCTTAGCTTAATGAGAGGCCGCGAAAACTCAGTTGATAGAGCACTGGGCTCGTGAGCATGGTGAACCTGGGGTTGTGGGTTCGAATCTCCACCGCGCTGTTTGATATCGGGGAATTTTTTCTTTCGGAGTTAACATTGATTCTGACTCCACTTGCCCCAAAGTCTTCAAATGAGGCTATAAACCCCGGCTCCGTGTGTGAACACACACACATAACATCTTGCACACACGCAAAATCCCGTCACCAACTTTCGGACGAGAAGGTCAGTTTGGCCGTTAGTGTGGCTGACACGTTATACATAGCATGCACCCTGTATGAAAAATCGAAAGAATGAAAGAAAGAAAACCAGGTGGTTGAGAAATCACTGAAAGTCGTAGACTGAATGCAGCGAAACCATGCAGCTGGTCAGTCGACTCTTCGAAGGTAGACAGCCCGTCGTGAAAACGGGAGCATGGATTGTAAAGAACTTAGAGCTTGGTCTCTATCTGAGGATAGGCGCTATATCAGAACCCTTACTACTACTACTACTACTACTATTGCTGCTGCTGCTGTTAATATGGATGCAGCTTCTGCTGCTGCTGCTACTGCAACGACTACGACTACGACTACTACTACGACTATGATTCAGCCCTGATGTGGCCCCTTGCGGTCGGCTGGGCTATAAGCAACATTATCTTATCTTATCTTACGACTATGATTACGACTATGACAAGGACTACGACTACTACGACGACAACGACTACGACTACTACTAAGACTACGACTATTACTATTGCTACTACTACTTCTACTACTACTGTTGCTGCTGCTGCAGTTGCTGCTATTACTACTACGCTTACAACTACTACTACGTCGTCGACGACGACGACGACTACGACTATATTAGTACAACAACAGCAACTACTACTACTACTACTACTGCTACTACTACTACTTCCTACAAAATTCCATTTACATTCAAAGAAGCATGTGGTCTGGTCCCCGCGCTTGATGTGTATTTGCGGCTTGCAGTTTTCTCACTCTACTGGAGATATCTGATCTTGTAAAGAAAAATTTCTCACTGGGAATTCCCATTTCGTCATAGGCTACCGCTTCCTTCATTTTTAAAACGTCAATACCCACAATACCCTTATTTTCTTTCAATTTCTTGTACGTACTACCAGAATACATTTCGATTCTGTTTGAAAATATTAATAACATTTATTTTACATTGTTTCAATATATATATATATATATATATATATATATATAATCATAATTATATGATTTTTCCAACAAACCAAAATCACAACTGTCAACACTTAATTTTGAGTTTTTGAAATTGGATATATGAAGCTGCAATAACAACTATACCAACTTTCTCCAGACAGAAGTATGATGCGATCTTCACACACACACACACACACACACACAACACACACACACACACACACACACACCACGCCACACACACACACACACACAGAGTAAACACGCGCACACGAGCATGCATGTACACACACATGCACATACTGCAGACAGACAGACAGACAGACACACGCGCTTACTTGCACTCACTCACTCACATGCACACACTGAGGAACATTCTCACACATATTCACTCAATTTTTTCACTGTCAAATATTGCTTGAGACGTGAAAAACGAACAAGCGAACACACAGACAGACAGGCATACACACTCATACGCGCACGCGCGCGCGCGCACGCACGCACGCACGCACACACCACACACACACACACACACACACACACACACACACACACACTAAGAGACAGACAGACAGACATACAGACAGAGACATAGACACAGAGAGAAAGACAGAGGCAGAGAGAGAGAGAGAGAGAGAGAGAGAGAGAGAGAGAGAGAGAGAGAGAGAGAGACACACACACACTCACACACAGATACACACACTCACACTCACTCACACACACACACACACACACACACACACACACACACACACACACACACACACTCACACACACCACACACACACACACACACACACACACACACACACACACACACACGCACACGACCCGCGCTCCTTCAGAAACACTGTATTTACAACACTTTGCATTATTTTATTGCAATGGCGACCCAGGGGCCTGTTCAACCTTGCTCTACTTGCAGTCCTTCCAAAACGAACCTGGAAATTGTGACATATTTTATACATCACACTCACTCTGCAAGTTTTGTTCAGCGATGACAACTTTTCAAGATGATCTCTATACTATTGGTCAGTGATGTTAGAGCAGGTATACCAGGATTTTTCTTTTTCTTGAAAGGTATTAATTTAAGCTTCCAAGACAGCTATCTTTGATGACATCGACCATACCCAAGGCTAGAACCCAGTCATTGTCTTCTACTCTGGGTTAAACATACTGCGAAGCGTCAAAAGACAAATCTTTATTTTCAAAAATATTATCACGCTAATATAATATCTACCCAGAACATCATACATTTTACTGATGTATTACATGACTCAACACGTTGTTGATGGGTCTGGTGTTGACTGGTGGTGTTAAACAAAACATCACTATTCCGCCAACGAAACAGACAAACAAATATCTAGCAGCCTCGTTTTCATTCCACATTCATTTTGCACCCAGTTTGAGGAGAGAAGGGATTGTTCCTTCTTCGTTTTCATTGTCTTGAATATTGTTTGTTTTGTCTGAAGGAGACCAAAGAGGTCGAAAGGCATCGTGTTTTGCCTTCCAATTTCTTTGTCTCTTTCGTTCGGTGGAACACGAATTGTTTTTATTTAGTGTGTTTCAGTTTCCGCCTGTAGTTACCTCACTTTGAAAATGATACTATAAAGATTTTAGTGGAGATGTTGAATTGACAGTATAAAGACTTGAGTGGGGATGTTGAATTGATAGTATAAAGACTTGAGTGGAGATGTTGAATTGATAGTATAAAGACTTGAGTGGAGATGTTGAATTGATAGTATAAAGACTTGAGTGGAAATGTTGAATTGATAGTATAAAGACTTGAGTGGAGATGTTGAATTGATAGTATAAAGGACTTGAGTGGAGATGTTGAATTGACAGTATAAAGACTTGAGTGGGGATGTTGAATTGACAGTATAAAGACTTGAGTGGAGATGTTGAATTGATAGTATAAAGACTTGAGTGGGGATGTTGAATTGATAGCATAAAGACTTGAGTGGAGATGTTGAATTGATAGTATAAAGACTTGAGTGGAGATGCTGAACTGATAGTATAAAGACTTGAGTGGAGATGTTGAACTGATAGTATAAAGACTTGAGTGGAGATGTTGAACTGATAGTATAAAGACTTGAGTGGAGATGTTGAACTGAGAGTATAAAGACTTGAGTGGAGATGTTGAACTGAGAGTATAAAGACTTGAGTGGAGATGTTGAACTGATAGTATAAAGACTTGAGTGGAGATGTTGAATTGATAGTATAAAGACTTTAGTGGAGATATTGAACTGATGAAATAGGTATTTTCAAATGACTAGAAGTATGTAACTAAAGAATTATATGTCCAACACAAGAAACACACACACACACACACACACACACACACACACACACACACACACACACACATGCACGCGCGCGCGCACGCGCGCACACACACACACACACACACACACACACACACACACACACACACACACACACACACACACACACACTTTTGGTCATGTCTGAAGATATTCGTGATCGCTGGAGGCAGAGCTACATCTACATGAACAATATTGCTGTTTCTTCGAATGTCACTGCCATGTGTCCGGGTGCAGATTACTTCCTGAACCCAAACAACACAAATGTCACTATCATACGCCTCAATGACTCTTCTTGTTACCCCTACCAGTATAAAAAGCGCGAAGAATCTTTTGCTTTTGTTGGAATCTGTCATGACATTATGTTCTGTAGACTGCGAGTACAAGTGCCATCTGGCACGATTGTACGAGTTCGATTTCAACGATTTTCATACTGGTGTGATTCTAGAAAGTGGTCCACGTGTATAAGGCCAGGGATTCCATGTGTAGACAGCAACGATCATTCACTTGAAGAAATGTTCTTTCATTTTGAGATTCGTTATTTTGAAATACAACATACCAATGACCCTGACGTTCAAGTTATTATGGAACCAATAAAGAACCATGATTTAATTTTACAATATCTTTCTGAAAATAGTGGCTATGTCATAGTACCCCACCTGCCTGAGGTGTCCGTCAGTCGAGTGTTGGTGGTACCCTCAAACAGTGCCGTCATTATTAGCATTCATCAGACAGTTGAATTTGACCACTGTTCTGAGGACAGGAAGTTAAAATTGGTTTACAGCACTCCAGACTCATCACATCAACGTGATGCACGGGTGTGCATTGACTGTTTTTCTCCCGCTACTGTCCTTGTCGCTTCTCGCCTTCAAATAGCGTTTCATAACATGGCACGAATTCATGCCCACCTGAAAGTGTATTTTGGAATTCTGGCTGTGAATGACATGCCGCAGACGCTGCCCGATGGTTTGTTTAACTGCTCAGCATACCATTACCCCACATTTCACAGCCACTTGCACTGCAATCAAAAACAGGAGTGTGAAGATGGGCGTGATGAGACAGGACACTGTCCTTTCAGCAGTCAGGGGTGCCAGGGACTAGTGGCATCACACAACAAATGTTTCAAATTAGTCACAGTGGACTCCAGGTTGAACATTCTCTTCTTAAGTTACGAATGCCAAGCAATTGGGGGAACACTGGCGTCGTTAAAAACAAGACAGGAACAAGACGATTCTCTTGACATTTTTAAAAAAGTCGACCACTTCTTTGTGGCCTTTGGTTTCATGCTGGGGTGGAGCAAAGTGCCGTTTACATACAGCATGTTTCCTAGCTGGTCTGACAACACTGTGATCTACTTCATGGCTCACTTAACGATGGGAGAAAGCTATCCTCTATCAAGGATTGTCAAGCCCGCAAGTCTGTACAGGTCGGTGTATCGTTTGGATGTTTACGATGACATACTTCATGCATTTACAAACAGTGTTCTGTGTGAAGTACCTCTGCACACACGCATTTCTCTTTCTTTAAAGGCTACACCGACCCCTTTGCATTCTTCGTTTCGGCCTATCGCTAGAAGTACACGACAATTTCTGTTCATTTGCTCTCAAAATCATAGCACGCATACATTCTTGTCATGTGATCCTCACATGTACTGCGGAAGGCCGAAACACTCTTTGTTTTGTTCCTTTCTCGTTGAGACTGGTCATCAGAACTGCAGCAAGGTTATTCACGCGACATCAACCATTGCTAAGTATTCTATGTTCAGGTGTGACGATAGTATCACACTGCAACACACACTGGTGTGTGATTTTCATCAGATAACAGTGATGAGGCGTTTTGTGGACACCCTCCAAGACCCGGATTTCTATGCTCCAATGGTCAGTATGCATTGCGCAGCCAACGATGCAACCAGTTTTCAGATTGTGCTGACGACTCAGATGAGAAGCATTGTCCTGAAAATCATTCGAATTCACTTTCGTATTGCTATCAGGTCAGAAGTGAACATGAAAACCAACGATTTTATATCAGTCTGGACGGCACTGGGTATTTCACCTCTCAGATAATGAAAACCAGCGACCCCTGTCCTGAAGGCCATTACCAGTGCACAGCTGAGTCGTTGAACTGTCTTCCTATCTACACTCGATGCAATGAATTATCTGACTGTGTTTACGGGGAAGACGAACAAAACTGTGAGAAAGTGAAATGTGATGGATTCTACCAATGTCTATCTTCCAGAGTATGTGTGCATGGAGATCATCTGTGTGATGGCTGGGGTCAGTGTCCACAGAGAGATGATGAACTGATGTGTGACCTGATCTGTCCTCAAGTTTGCCTATGTCAAGGTTTCACTTTCCTGTGCATTAGCCCGTTTCCTGCTGAACTTTTCCCGTATCTTCGATACCTCGATGCTACAGGTTCAGAACTGTCGTTGACTGATTTTGCACAAAATGCGTATCTTATTCATCTCAGTTTGTCGTTTTGTTCCATTGTAAATTTGTCCCGTACAAAGCTTAATAACTTGCAGTATATAAACCTAGAAAGTAATCATATTGAACATATTAATTTGTCTGTTTTACTTGACTTGCATAACTTAAAGTTTTTGAATATAGGGAACAACCCTCTGGTCCAGATTGTAAATAAGATTCGAAAGCGGGTGCATTATGCGCTGATGAGAATGGACGTTTCTAGAACTTACACTAACGCAGTAAGCAGTGTAATGTCTGCATGTGTACCTTTCATGGAATTCATGAATTTGTCCTTTACTGCCATTGAAACTATTGGGGCTTTAGGCTTTAAAAATGCCCGACGATCAGTCGAATTGGATATACAAGGGAATCGATTTCTCAACTTTCCTGCCGATTTATTTTCAAGGTCAAATAATTTAGATAAAATTTCTTCATCAAACTACAGATTGTGCTGTCAGAATGTACTTCCTGAAAATTCCCAGCAGACAAAATGTTCAGCACCACAGACTGCCTTACCTTCGTGTGCAACATTGATACCAACACACCTGTACAGGGTGACATTTTGGTTGTTTGCCATGTCTGCCATCTCAGGAAATTTGCTTTGCTTTATAATTTCATTATCAGATAAGGCTGTATTTGGCAAAAATGTAATGATGACTATTGCCCATCTACACTTTGCCCATGTCTGTGTGGGGTGGCATCTTGGGGTCACTCTGGTGGCAGACAGCCTGTTCCATGATGGATACATCCAAACAGAACAGGCGTGGACCAACAGTGTGGCTTGCAAGGTGTCTGGCTTTCTCTCCATTCTGTCCAGTGAGGTATCAGCAATGATTATCTGGTTCATCATTGTGGACCACTTCATCGCTCTTTGTTCTCAGACACCGTCATGGAATATTACTGAACGTTCGACAGCTGGAGCTTGCACACTGACATGGTCTGTTGGAATTGTACTGTCGGTCATACCGTTTCTTCCCGGACTGTCGCACTGGGGAGTGTCTGGTCAGTCTGGTCTGTGTCGTCTGGCTTTATATGATCACCGTGGCCCTGGCCAAGAGTTCAGATGGTTCACAGTGACTGTGGTGATCAATTTCATGCTGTGTTTAATGACTGTGACGGGCCAAGTCATCATCTCAGTTCGAACACCAACATACCGACTGGCACTAGACCCATCAAAAAGATCCTATCATTCTTCAGTCCGCCTGATGGGGAAGCTGGTGTTCACAGATGCTGTTTGCTGGCTTCCATTGGGACTGGTCACCATGACGGCTTCACACGATGTTACTACTGTTTCCCAGAGAATCTATGGTGGACTGGTTGTGTTCATGCTCCCTCTGAAGTCTGCTCTCAGCCCACTTCTGCACATGTGGACACTGGCCACACACCGACAACGACTGGCAAGGGAACAGAAGCTGTTGGAAGTCTTTAGATTGAGGCTTGCCCAGACAGGACAAAAGCTGGTACAGAAGAAATAACAGTCGTATGAGTGTGTGCCAAGACAGATCAGTGACGTCAAAGCATTTTTTCCGTAAGAAACCTTGAAAGAGTACAGACGGTCAAGGAAATGGCGTACAGCTGAAATGAAATGATTTTGAAATGTGTCTCTTGCGTTTTAGTAAGGGCATGTCGATAGTAAATCAGGATTTCATTTAGCCAAAGTACACCGCTAAATTAAACACCATGTAAAATACTTTCCTACATCAGTAAACAGCAGTGGTTAACGGCGCCAGGTATTAGGAAACATGATAATGTTGTTGTTGTTGTTGTTGTTACTGCTGTTTTGTTGTTGCTGCTGCTGCTGTTGTTGCTGTTGCTGATGTTGACCATAAAAATGATGTTGATGATGGTGATGATGGTGATGATGAAGTTGATGATGATGATGATGATGATGATGATGATGATGATGATGATGATGATGACAAACACCACAGGACGACGTTCACACACACACACACACACACACACACACACACACACACACACACACACACACACACACACACACACACACACACACACACACACATTTAAAATTGACACTGCGGTAAATATTCTCACACTCATGATGATTAAACCAAATTAAACAAACATACATGGCACTTTGAGTCATGGTTTACTTGCACTACTTAATGCGTTAGAGAGAAAAAGAGAGAGAGAGAGAGAGAGAGAGAGAGAGAGAGAGAGAGAGAGAGAGAGAGAGAGAGAGAGAGAGAGAGAGAGAGAGAGAGAGAGAGAGAGAGAGAGAGGAGTGAGAGAGAACGATATTGACATTGACTCTGACACATTTTATTGTCCGATAGCTGTACAGCCCTTTAAAACAAGGTGGGACAATCATATATGACTAAATGTTATATATCATAAATGATCTCAAATTACCTTTAACAAAAGAGTATACACCCACACACACGCATGAAAGGAATATGCACACACATGCACATGTAAATGCAAATACACGCGCGCGTTCGCGCACTCGCACTCACACACACGCACGCACGCAGAGAGAGAGAGAGAGAGAGAGAGAGAGAGAGAGAGAGAGAGAGAGAGAATGGAGATGCAGGCGCGCACGGAATTAGCTGACTTTGTTCAATTAACACTTTCCTAATCTTCATTGCTTCTGCTACGAATCTCGCCCGGGATTTGGTTACATTTTCATTATCATTTGAAAGAATATATGTGACCGATCTCTGATCAGGGTTTCCTGTGAAGGAATTTAGAATATCACAGCTTTTGCGTTTATCATCATAAGCAAGGCAGTTGAAAAGCAAATAAACTTCATCTTCTGTTCCAGACACACACACACACACACACACACACACACACACACACACACACACACACACACACACACACACACACACACACGCACGCACGCACGCACACAGACAGACAGATACCCAGGCACATAGGTATTCAAACAGACAGATGTACAGATTGATGGAACGTTGAGAGAGACAGACAGACAGACAGACAGACAGACAGACAGACAGACAGAGATAGAGACAGAGACAGAGACAGAGACAGAGATTGAGACAGACAGAGAGAGAGATTCAAATAATTTATTCATATAATAGGCCAAGGCCCCCCTAGTGAAGGGATCGTGAATACGCATAGCATCATATATTTAAATTGCAATGAAATTACATTACGCAATGAAATGCACAAACTTGGAAAACATTTTCAAAACCTGAAAGTTTCTATTATCTTCAAAAGCTTTATAAAAAAAATGACAAATTTTTAACAGCTTCAGCAGAATAGATGAACAGAGTAGGCTCAGTTTATACCAAGATGGCTGGCTGTAATATCTGGGCTTCATGAACTTTTCTCTGATGCTAATGAGAGCTGGGCTCGACAGTTTGTCGGTGGTGATGTGTCTTCGTAGATATTTCTATGTGTTTACGTTGGTTTAAGAGAGAGAGAGAGAGAGAGAGAGAGAGAGAGAGAGAGAGAGAGAGAGAGAGAGAGAGAGAGAGAGAAGACAGACAGACAGACAGACAGACAGACAGACAGACAGACAGACAGTGTCTGTGTGTCTGTGTTCTCGTGCTTTATGTTACTTTACGCGAGTGATTTGCTTGAGTAGTCTGTTTATTTCCATATGTCTTATGTGTGAAATGCTGAGATTTTGTTTGTATGGTTAAGGCTAACTTTAGCTGTGTAATCTAATCAAGATTGACCAACTGAAAATTCTTCTCATTGCTGAACAACTCCAAGTGACCATAAGAGGACACTTCACCATACTACAACTTATGTAAGATCACCAAACCATTGCAAGCAGTTTCAAACGAGTGACTAACACTTCAACAGAGGTCTTAGAAATATAGCCATGGACATCGAAGCTGTCCATCTCTTCTAAAATCCTGGTAACGTGATCCAAACAGGAAATCCTCTCAGGAACAACAAAAACAATAGCATCACTGTCCACACTATTACCTGTATGGAAGATCAACTGTGTGTGGAGAAATATATATAAAATATATATATATTACTGTTCAAAAAAAGTTAAGGACCAACATTGAGAATGCACAAAAACTTAAAAATTCACAAAATTTAATTGTACCGCCTTTGTGGTCCAAACAAATTGAACCACACGCACAAATTGATAGTGAATGCGGCAACTGCAATTTTGTGGCACACATTTCTCACGCGCCTTGAAAAACACGTGTCGCGACTTGTCATTTTTGGAACAAATTGGGGTGAATTTCTGATGTGTTTGGGATCCGAGGAGCATGTGCTGAATCAAAACCATGTGAAGCACGAGCTAAATCAGGCTGTAGGTCATAAAGTATGCTCAACCAAATGTCTTTAAAAGCCACTGTACTGGCGAAAAATGCAATGCAACAGCATGCCTCCACGTCGAAGACTGAACGAGCTGGATCGAGGAAGAGCAATAGGATGGCTCCAAGAAGGAGTTGCAGTCCGGGAAGTGGCACGGAGACTTGGGGTATCACACTCTGTTGTTATCAGACTCAGACAACGCTTTCATGACACAGGAAGAGTGCAAGAACGACCACGCTCTGGTCGACCCAGAATAACAACACCACGAGAGAACCGATACATTGGAAGGCAGGCCACACAAGAAAGAACAGCAAGTGCAAACAACATCAGATGTCGCCTTAGAGATGCCACCAACACTGTTGTCAGTGATCAGACCATACGAAACCGCCTATACGCCGCTAACCTCCGTGCTCGACGACCAGCGATAAGACCTCGTTTGACTGATGCCCACAGAGCAGCACGCCGAGTATGGTGCACGCAGCACGTGAGATGTACACATGAACAGTGGGCTAACGTGATGTTTACAGACGAGTCGCGGTTCTGTCTGGATCCCACCGATAGACGGAACGGGGTCTGGAGACGCCGTGGGGAGCGTTTTGCAGAAGAAGCTGTCCTGGAAAGGAACCGCTATGGTGGGGGATCCGTTATGATTTGGGGCGGCATAAGCACACGCTACAGAACGGTTCTCTACAATGTGGCAGGGAACTTGAATGGTGTTCGCTACCAAACAGAGATTTTGCAACCCCTGGTGCTGCCAGCCCTTCAACAGCTTGGACCTCAGGCAGTCTTTCAAGACGACAATGCACGGTCCCATCGCACCAGAGCAGTAAACACGTTTCTCCAAGCTGCTGGTGTCAACAGAATGCAGTGGCCCGCAAACAGCCCAGACCTGAACCCCATCGAACATCTTTGGGATGAGCTGGGCCGGAGACTGCAGCAGCGTTGTCCTCCTCCTGCTAACCTGGGTCAGCTGTTTGAGTCACTCCAGCAGGAGTGGGCTGCTGTCCCCCAGGCCTTTCTGCGCACACTGGTGAACTCCATGCGACAACGCTGCCTTGAATGCCTTGCTAATAACGGGGGACACGCACGTTATTAACCATGACATTGAACAAACACTCCTCCTGTGTCTTTCAAATTTGGGGGTGGGGGTGTCTGTACTGCGCTCGATTCCAGTTTGTTGATTCCTCGGACTTGTCATTGTCTTTACACACTTTTCACATATTCAATAAATTCATGTTACACTTGGAGATTGATCACTTCCCAATTGTCTTTTTTATAAGTCAGTGAAATGTTGGTCCTTAACGTTTTTTGAACAGTATAATAGTAAACTAATAAATTCCAAGGATAAGTAACCGAGTACCATTCCAGCAACTTACAGAACAGCTTGGTGTTGCAACGACTGCAAGAAATATTGAATTATAAACAAAGCTTGCTCTTATGTCTTAGATTGAAGAAATAGGGGGAGATACGCATTCATATCTGCAGTGGTAGATAATTCTGTCTAACTATCAGTATGTGCTTGAGTGGGTGAATGGGGAATAATAAATGCTTCTCAAAATGAGCCTTCAGCAAGCTTATAGTCTCCAAGCGGGAGACAATCTCCAATGGGGAGGAAACTCACTAACATATAACTCCTAAGTCAGATACCAGTATTTCGAAACCTGATTGTTTCTCCTCAGTGACCGCCGAAAGTGCTAACTTGACTCCTTTGCCTTATTTCTTCAATTTAAGAGCAAGCTTTGTTTATGATTCAGTACACACACACACACACACACACACACACACACACACACACACACACACACACACACACACACACACACACATATATATATATATATATATATATATATATATATATATATATACACATGTATGTATGTATACGCGCACGCGCTCGCACGTGTGTGTGTGTGTGTGTGTGTGTGTGTGTGTGTGTGTGTGTGTGTGTGTGTGTGTGTGTGTGTGTGTGTGTGTGTGTGTGTGAAACAAAATCAGGCTCCTGTGTGTACTTGCATATTCAATTTTTCTGTATGCCCGCGAGAAAATGGATCAGTAAAGATTTTGGTATCATGAAATGGAGGTCAGGTTTGGGTGTGTGGGGAATGGTCTGTAGTCAGGCACATGGAGGTCAGGTTTGGGTGTGTGGGGAATGGTCTGTAGTCAGGCACATGGAGGTCAGGTTTGGGTGTGTGGGGAATGGTCTGTAGTCAGGCACATGGAGGTCAGGTCTGGGTGTGTGGGGAATGGTCTGTAGTCAGGCATATGGAGGTCAGGTCTGGGTGTGTGGGGAATGGTCTGTAGTCAGGCACATGGGGTCAGTTTGGGTGTGTGGGGAATGGTCTGTAGTCAGGCACATGGAGGTCAGTTTGGGTGTGTGGGGAATGGTCTGTAGTCAGGCACATGGAGGTCAGGTTTGGGATGTGTGGGAAATGGTCTGTTGTGGGGCACATGGAGTGTCAGGTTTGGGTGTGGGGGAATGGTCTATAGTCAGGCACATGGTGGTCAGGTTTGGGTGTGGGGGAATGGTCTATAGTCAGGCACATGGTGGTCAGGTTTGGGTGTGTAGGAATGGTCTATAGTCAGGCACATGGTGGTCAGGTTTGGGTGTGTGGGGAATGGTCTGTAGTCAGGCACATGGAGGTCAGGTTTGGGTGGGTTGAAATGGCGTGCAGGAACATTGTCAATTTGGTGTGTCTGTAATGTCTGTGTCGCATATATTTTATACGTATAGGTATTGGTGGGTTGAAGAGTGGCGTGTAGTGTTTTTAAAACATTCAAAATTTCCGCGTTGTTCTGTACTTTTGATCGTTATATATATACATATATAGGTTTGAGTGGGTTGAAGAGTGGCGTGTAGTGTTTTTAAAACATTCAAAATTTCCGCGTTGTTCTGTACTTTTGATCGTTATATATATACATATATAGGTTTGAGTGGGTTGAAGAGTGGCGTGCAGTGTTTTTAAAACATTCAAAATTTCCGCGTTGTTCTGTACTTTTGATCGTTACACATAACAATATGATTGAACTCAGAAACACAAAAACGCACACACACACACCACACACACCACACACACACACAACACACACATCATAAATATATGTAGTGTTGTGTGTGTGTGTGTGTGTGTGTGTGTGTGTGTGTTGTGTGTGTGTGTGTGTGTGTGTGTGGTGTGTGGTTGTGTGTGTGTGTGTGTGTGTGTGTGTGTGTGTGTGTGTGTGTGTGTGTGTGTGTGAGTGTAGAGAGAGAGAGAGAGAGAGAGAGTTACATAGATAATTATTCTCTTATGACGTATCAAGTCAACCAATTCAGATCTCCACGTCCCTCCAATCATGGAACCAAAACAAATTACAATTTACCTGTATGAAAGGGACTTAGTCTGGAACTATAGTTTTCCCAGCCCCGACCTCTTGTCCCGCCCTTAGCAGCCGACGTCAGTACCGAGTGAGGCGCCTTAGTCCTAGTGCCGAGTGAAGCGCCTTGGTCCCAGTGCCGAGTGAAGCGCCTTGGTCCCAGTGCCGAGTGAGGCGCCTTGGTCCCAGTGCCGAATGAGGCGCCTTGGTCCCAGTGCCGAGTGAAGCGCCTTGGTCCCAGTACCGAGTGAAGCGCCTTGGTCCCAGTGCCGAGTGAAGCGCCTTGGTCCCAGTGCCGAGTGAAGCGCCTTGGTCCCAGTGCCGAGTGAGGCGCCTTGGTCCCAGTGCCGAGTGAAGCGCCTTGGTCCCAGTGCCGAGTGAAGCGCCTTGGTCCCAGTGCCGAGTGAAGCGCCTTGGTCCCAGTGCCGAGTGAGGCGCCTTGGTCCCAGTGCCGAGTGAAGCGCCTTGGTCCCAGTGCCAAGTGAAGCGCCTTGGTCCCAGTGCCGAGTGAAGCGCCTTGGTCCCAGTGCCGAGTGAAGCGCCTTGGTCCCTTCTTCTGCAGTATTGTTTATCTTCCCTTTCTTTTTCAGCATGGTGTCAAACATTCCAAGTGACACACCTCCTTCTGCAGTATCGTTTATCTTCCCTTTCTTTTTCAGCATGGTGTCAAACATTCCAAGTGACACACCTCCTTCTGCAGTATTGTTTATCTTCCCTTTCTTTATCAGCATGGTGTCAAACATTCCAAGTGACACACCTCCTTCTGCAGTATTGTTTATCTTCCCTTTCTTTATCAGCATGGTGTCAAACATTCCAAGTGACACACCTTCTGCAGTATTGTTTATCTTCCCTTTCTTTTTCAGCATGGTGTCAAACATTCCAAGTGCCCCTCTCAACCCCTCACCTCCTTCCCACATTCTCCACTCTTTCCCACCTTCATCATTCCCCTGCCCCTCCCCCTAGTGCTTGTACACACACACACAAACACACACACACACACACACACACACACACACACACTGCTCGCACGCGCGCGCGCGCGCGCGCACGCACACACACACACACACACACACACACACACACACACACACACACACACACACATGTAAATCTAGTCCTACATGCTCTTTCTCACCTCACCACGTGTTCTCCACCTTTCTCCACTTTCCTTTCTCTGTGCACATTTACACTCGTGTAAACATGCATGCATACCATCACCGACACAAGAACATACACAAGCACACACACAAACATACTCACACATAACGTGCGAACGGGCGCGTGCGTGCCTACGTGCGCGCGTGCATGCGTGCGCGCGTGCGTGCGTGCGTGTGTACGTAGGGGTATGTGTGTGTGTGTGTGTGTGTGTGTGGTGTGTGTGTGTGTGTGTGTGTGTGTGTGTGTGTGTGTGTGCGCGCGCGCGCGCGCGCGTGTGCATGCTCTTATTGAATAATGAATTGTTGGTGCAGCTTCTGATAATTACATTCATTGGTCTCTAAACTGTAAAAATGGCTGCCAAGTCATGTTGAGCAGATGACATACTCTGTGACGTCAATTGTGAATTCTCAGTATGTCTCAGTTGACAGTGTAAAACTCACATCAGAACGGGATTCCAACCAGTTCAGAAGTTTTGCTTTACTGGCCTTTGCCCGCTTTTCTGTAAGTATGTTGAACGTATACATGAAAGGGTTAACAGCAGAATTCAAAGGTAGCATGAAAATAGCCAGTGCTACATTTGTTTCTCCAGGAATAGGAACACTAGCCATTGCCAACAGTCCACAAGTTCCAACTGGAAACCAGCACAGGAAATCTGTGACAGCGACAGTGATCAACCTGCGAGCTATGGTCATGTCACCCAACTGTTTTGTTGTATTGATTTTTAACGTATTACTTCGTATGGACCAATAGATGAGAGCTTGACCCATGGATATGAATAAGAAGAGGCCAAAATTTAGAATGACTAAAATGCTGAAAGAATAAAGTTTACCTTCAAACTCTTTTCTCGTGACTGGCAAGGGTATGCAAATGCCCGTCTGGCTGTAAAAGTTCCAGTTTGACATCACTGGCAGTAACGGTATTAAGCCTAGAAGGCAACCAGCTAACCAAGTCATTAGGCAGGCCAATGTTGATGACTTTCTGTCAAATCGTACCATACTGAATGGAAACCGAAGAACCAGGAAACGATCAAAGGTAATTAACCAGATGATCAGCGCCGACACTTCACTGGACACCAACGACAGAAAACCGGCCATCTTACAGATGGCACTGCTCTTCCAGGTGTCGTCATTGTGAAGATATCTGCCACGGAACTGCTCATCAGCCACTCCAATGATAACAATATACACACCCATCAGGAAGTCAGCGGCGTTAAGGTTCATAACAAAGACATTGAAGCTTCTTGAAGAGGACATGCTCCTTGCAAACAGACGTGCACAGCAACAGAAGGCATTACCAGTCACAGACAGACAGGCGACGATCCACAGGAATGCACGGTAAGACCAGGAATGCAATAAATCCTCACAGGATGAAATTTCATCCCTTGGGGCATAGCAGGAGGATGTATCGAAGTTATAGGGGAGTATCTGACTGCAGCAGAGCTTATGATTTTGTGTAACAACAATTTTAAGGTGAGAGAGATCTTTGAAAATATCTGGTGGAAATGTTTTCACAGGGCTGCCGTCCATGTACAACTCAGTCAGACTCTGTGCGAGCTGAAAGCCACCGGGGCTTATAGTATGGATGGGTGTGAATGATAAATTTAGAATTTCTAATTTAGAAAATGAAGACAAGACTTCTGTTTCCAGCATGTTCAGTGATGTATATGACAAATCCATAACTACCAGTGTGTGTTGATGAATAGTAGAGGCATGATCAGTATGCAGTAATGTGAGCGGGTTGTTGGACAAGGACAAGTCATTAAGATTTTCTAAACCAAGGAAAGATATGAAATTCATGTGCTGAAATTTGTTGCCACTGAGGTTAAGAATTCTCAGATTCGACATGTTCAGCTTAATCAAAACGATTAAGGAACATTTAGCAAGGATCAAATGAAAAAGGCGATAATGATTGTTGACATCAGACAGTGTCATGCCAGACCCTGTGGCATCCAAGTAGCGGAGCTGAGGAAAGAGTGTGCTGGAAAAAGGCTGAAAACAGATAAACGCGTGACCTTGACACACACAGTCCACAGGACACATGTCACACACCAGTTCATCGTCACGTAATGGGCAGTGAGGCCAGCCATCACACAGGTGGTCACTGTGCACGCAGATGGAGGAAGCTCTGCATTTGAAAAATCCTGCACAGATCAAACCCTCACACCCCTCTTCGTCCTGGTGCTCAATGCAGTCGTTCATCCCATTGCATCGTGTGTAGACAGGCAGGCAGTCATTGAACTCGCCTGGACAACGATAGTGGCTGTCAGGACAGGGATCACTGGAATTCATGGCGACTGCTGTGAACTTATTGATTCCATTAAAATTGATTGTAGTAGGGAATGGTAAATACATGTACTTAATGTTTACCCACTTAAAGTATGCACAGTCCTCATCTGATGTGTCCTGACAATGCACCATTTGATCACACACATCGTCATAGGGCAGGCATTGTCCATTCTCACACGTAAATTCGTGGACACAAAACGGATACCTGCACATGGATTCGTCATTTTGGTCCTGACAATCCGTTGTGAAGTCACATAGTAGGGTGTGTGCCAGTGTGGTGAATTGATCTCCACATGTAAATGTTGGAAAAGTCATGGTGCCATTTTCTGATATAGTTTTTTTTGCATTTGGCATTTGATACTGAACGCTGCATGACGTGCGTTTGCCTTTACACACCGTTTGTGTGTTAGACCCACACAGCAGAAAAGTGTGGGTCACATGACCATCAAGGCACTGTGTCACAAAATGGCTTCCTTCAGACCAACTGTATGTGCTGGTCAAGAGAATGGACTGTGAATAACTAGTGTGCGTGTCAGACTTGTTTGGTCTGAATTCACAGACGGGTTTTAAATACTGAATATTCGTATCAAAGCATGTAAATATACCTATTTTTGTGTCTCGACGAAAGTTATAACATATTTTTTTGTGGCCAGAATATCGAATGCAGTCAGAATCAAAATAATGATGAAGAACTGAACGTTCTCTTAATATCTCGTGTCTGTACATGGTAGGCACTGATATATCATTAGAGTAATACCCAGATAAGGCAGGCCATATATTTTCCCAGTATGACTTTGTTAAGTTTTTCAGTGCACCAGACCAGTCTCCCACACACATGGGGAAGCTCAGCCTACCCCCCAGAGATGTACAATACTGATTGAGTACTGATATGGAGTCAGGATGATTGTAACTTACGCCCTGCACCTTACCAAATTTATAACATCTGTTACATAAAGCCACCAAGCCCTGACACTCAGGACTGCTGAAGGGGCAGTGCTCTGTTTCGTCTCTTCCATCTTCACACTCTGTCTGCAAATTACACGCCACGTGCTGATGGAAACTGGAATAGTGATGCACAGAACAGTTCCACAAACCACTGGGTAGCATTACGGGAGCTTGGTTCTCCGACAAAAAAGAAAACAACAAACAAAATGATGTTGGTTTGGCTTTGAGTGCGCCGAAACATGTTACTTCCACGCTGATTTTTGTCGCGTTGATGATAACAACATGGTTTAGACGGCTTCTTGAAAATCTGATATAAACTTTTGATTCCTTGCAGGCCCCAGTGGAATGTTCATATTGCATTGAATGGTAAGAAAGTCGAATGCTCGAATGAGTCGTTCCCAGGTCTTTGAAACTGAACAGTAGTATGGCTCTGGTTGGAACAGACACATTTTTTTCTATGAAATAATGACCAAAACAAGCAGAATTCGCTCTCAAGTATCCAGAGACTGGGGACGTCATAACCAGATTTAGAAACTCTGACTCTGTAAGACATGTTAGTTTACAGACATAAAATATAAAATTTACACCATACTAAATGTGAATACTCTTTTTTGAGGATTGAATACTCTTGACAATTCAGCTTTCAGCTAAGTAATTTAGCAAACAAGCAAAACCATCAAGCAAATAAGTAACTAACCAGTTAAAGTAGGGCATTTGGCATTTGACATTGAAAGCTGCATGACGTGCGTTTGCCTTTACACACCATTTGTGTGTTAGACCCACACAACAGAAATGTGTGGGTCACATGACCATCAAGGCACTGTGTCACAAAATGGCTTCCTTCAGACCAACTGTATGTGCTGGTCAAGAGAATGGACTGTGAATAACTAGTGTGCACGTCAGACTTGTTTGGCCTGAATTCACAAACTGGTTTTAAATACCGAAGATTCGTATTAAAGCATGCATATATTTCTATTTTTGTGTCTCGACGAAAGTTATAACATATTTTTTTGTGGCCAGAATATCGAATGCAGTTGTCACGGACGTACATACTTTTAGTTAAGATAAGTCATTTCTTTTCAAACCCAGTATAAAATTTGGGGTGTCACCAGTGACTTCTTTACTACACTGGCCGGGTGTTGACCAATGCTATTTTTGTCATCCCGGGTGCACTACGTCCGTGCATTTCGCTCCCATCCTCCAATACTTCTCTTCATTTTTTTCTTTTAAAAGCTTTCTTTTTTTTTATTCTTTAATCGCTTTCCACGTGGATCATCAGCTGATGTCAGGTGCCACAGGTAAGCTGTTTTTTACCTGTTGCCATCTTGGTTAGGCTAGTGGTGTGGCACTCGTATACGGACCGTCGAGTCGGAGAGATCATCTCTGCTAGCTGGGCCCACTTTTCTTTATCCACTTCGGTGTGGGTTGTGTGGAAGAGTCTTGCACCCTTCAGCGGGTCGGAAAGTATTCCACTGGACACCTCTGGGATCCCTATCCCTGCCAGCTAGAAGAATCACCTTGGGTCGTCCCTGACCTGGAGTCCCCTTCGGTGTGGACCGGCACGGTTTCGGCTTCCACCCTTCGTTGGACTGGGGAGCGAACCGTTTCTCACCTCGCCCACCCGCCATTTTGGTAACTATATGTTCTGTTTTGGACAGTGTTTTGTTTTATTTGGGTTTTCTAACCTTTCAGCAGTTGAGAGGTTTTTCTTTTCCCTTCATGTGCTGTTGGCTCGAGCACACCTTTTCCGTGTGTAACTGCTCCAAAGAGGGGAAGCAGGTATGGAACTGGCATAGAGATATGCATCTTGTTGTAGAATTGTAGAGACGCATTATCTTTAATTGCATTTTCGGTCCTTAGCGGCTAGGGCTCTGTCGCTTTGGACTAAGTTGAAAATCTCTTACTATATAATATCCCTTCATTTCGGTCAATGGAAGCTGTGTTTTTTTTTCCCTAATTACACAGGTTGAGTCAATGCTTATCTCCCCTCTTTTCCAAAGGTGTCATACTGGAATTATGTGATAAATATTGTCTCTCGCTCAATATGTGATTTTGGCCGGAAGGATATCAGAAATGTTAGTTTCATTTTTCCTTGTTGCTTCACAGACACGAGACGGATCGTGGAACGCATGAGCGTGCGAACGGCTAAACATTTAGACCGCGGAGTGTGGAATTCCTGCCGTATCGCCCCACATGTGGTTCCGTTCTCGTTGTGTCCTTGTCTTATATGTTTGGGTGACAGATGTGTGGATGAATTCTAATTGTTTTTTTTTCATTGGAGCTTTTGTTGACTAAGGAAATTGTCCTTAGTACAGGTCAAAAGGAAAGGAAAAGGGGAAAGAGGTTATTCTAATTCCTTTGCCCCTTTTTGTAGTGACAAAGACATTGTTGACATTATCTACGGTATTGTGACCCTTCATACTGTGACGCACTGCCGGACCCACTATGTTGCCACACACTGACTACAACAAGGACTATAGGGTGATGACTTCTCATCTGGAGACTGATCTCCGCCGTAGGGCGGGATTTTTCGCCCTTTTTCTTCAGCTGCAGCTCCGGTCTTGGGCTGGCTGGGCGACCAGCATCTACGGACCCTGCAGTCATCCTTCGCCCAGGCACCAGTCGTTATTCAGACCTGAGGACTGGTGGTGCGGACTGGTGGTGGTGAACCTTGTCTCCTTCACTGAGACATCTGCCACACCTAGGACTGGAAGACCAGCCCACTACGAACGTCGCCCCTCTACAGGATCCACCTCCCTCTGCGAACCTCCTCGGCTCATGGACTCGAGTTGAGTTTTCCATCTTGTGTAGTGTGGACGTGGGTCTGGCGTGCGTGTGCGTGGGCTTAAAGCCTGTCACTGATTCGTTTTTTTTTGTTTTGTTTTTTTATTATTTGTTTAACTCTAGATGTGTAGGTCCTGTTGGATGTAGCATTGTTTCTATAACTGTCTTTCTTCCGTCATTCTGCTGAATGTCCTTGTAGCAGGTTAGTGGGTTAGGTTGGGACGGTAGCGGGATCCCGGGATATTTGGGAGGTTTTTTTTGGTGGTCTATTCAATTTACTTTGTCCCCTAGGTCAGCTAGTTCTGAATAGTGCCTTTCTCTTCTATGCCCCTTTTTTTTTGTTTTTCCTCTCGACTATCTTTTCTCTTCTTTGTTAGGATCCATACCCCATCTGGAGTGCTAGTGCGAGTGAATGATTGTAATGTGAATAAAAGTATTGTCGAAACTTCTTCCTCTTGTGGTCTGGTGGTGTGAGGAATTGAGTGATCACTCCGTTTCTGCCACTACACATTACTTGTACAAGAACCCCCCCTGTCAGGTGTACTCACACTTGACAATTATGGTGGAGATGCGGGGTACAGGAATGTGTATGTGGTAGTGTGGAAGCGACACTCTGAACTCACTACCGCCCGACCCTTGAGAGACCTGTCTATCTTTCTTTACGTGTATTTGACGGGTGGTTGGTTGGGTGGGTTCTAGAGTCGGTAGGGAACCCATTGGAGCGGACCGGTTTTGGGGGTGCTGTCGGCAGTAGAGTTCCGTACTCCGTGGTCGGACCTTCGACGCTTCCGTTCCGCGTTCGTCTCCGTGTTTGTTTTGTTTTGTCTAGTACCGCTGGCTATTGTTTCTAGAATTCCGTTCTGTTCTCATTACCTTGGTTAGAATAGGTACTTGGGTGGAGAAAGAAGGGGTTTTTGAATTTTAGATTAATAGGTCTTGCTTGTGCAGAGTCATTGATATCAGTGCTTGTGCTGATTTAGGGTTTGGTCTGCATTTGCCTGTACCCAAGACGCCGACTGTGTTAGTAAGGTAAGTGTAGGCAGGCTTGCCAAGCATTTGGTGCTTTGTTTACAAGGCAAACTTTGGCACTTCGTTCCGGTACCGTGTTTGCGCGAAACTCGGTCTTACATAAGTCTATCTACTTCAGTTCACAAAACAAGGAAAGACTATTCTTGGTGGTGTGTTATTTCATTGTTAATACACACTAGGTTGTAGGATCTGTGTTGTTTAGTCTAAGGGGATTAGCCCTAAGTTGATAGGCTTTTCTCTTCTGTCTAGCGCACATACAAGCAGTTTATTTGCTTTCCTATCTAGCTGTTGATGTTAGGGCTTTCTTAATTGTTCAACACTAATTTGTGTGACTGTGGTGATTGGAATAATAAATTTGTCAGTCGTGTGTTGAGAATGGGAGTGTAGCGTTTTCTGACATATTTGTTTTTCGAAAGAGCCACTTGCGCCTTTTTCTGTCGCCCCCTCCCCCTCTCATCCGCCTCCCATTCAGTTACAGAGCAGTGATTTTAGCACGTGGGTCCCGTCTTTGGACTAGATCGTGTTGCACGGGAGTTTCGGCGCGCACATCAAGCCACTATTTTGATCGAGTCAGTTCTGTCCCGGTGCCCCAGTGACCGTGTTGGTGCACGTGCGCTTCCGTGTTTACGTCAGTCGCCGGTAGAATTTAGGTTAGCTGTTTGACCTTGCGGTAGCGGGTCGTTTAATTTCTATTGTCCGTCCCTGCCTTATGCGTGTTTGTTGATGTCTTGTTTCTTTTCTCTTTGGATAAGTTGGTTGCTGGTTGGAGTAACGCGTTGAGTTATAAATTCCAGTTGTATAGGTCTGTGATTTCTTTGGCCTCTGCTGGGTAAACGTCTTTGAAGTCTTATTTTGAGAAATCAACATTTGATCCGGATATAGGTTTGTTACCCAGGTGTGGTGACTTGTTTGGGTTCTTGGCACGCCGGTGCACAAGGGCAGTTGTTATACAGTGATAAGCTTTTACTTTGTCGATTTGTTTAACGCCACGTCGTGTCGGAATTGGTTCATGTTTGGACATTGTTTTCCGTAGAGGAAAAGAAACTGCTGAGCTCGGACCACGTTTTTCTGGCCAGCGGGTTTTTGTTGTTAAGATTGCTGTTCTCAACGCTCTGAAGTGTTAAAAACATAACTGGGTATCTCCGTCGTTGGACGTCAGGGGAAATAACTCAAGCTCTTAGCTAGTTATTGGATTTGGACACTCGGTGTTCATTTGGTGAAGAGGTTAGTTTGCTTTACTTATTGAGCTTAGCTAGGGTTAAGCGATTCAGTTCGTTGGGGCTAGCTTAGTGTGGCAGTACTCTTGACTGCAATTTGGTTCGTGGAAGCATTCTTTCTCTTCGAGTTTGAACGGTTTTGTGGATTGACTACACTTAGTCATAAAGTCATACATTGTTGACTTTGTTGTTCAAACTACTTGTTTGTCTTGTGAGACATACCTTAGACTGTAACCTACGGTTGGAGATTTGTTGGTGTTGACTACACTTAGTCAAAAAGTCATTACGTAGGACTTTGTCATTTCTCCTTCCCTGTTTTGGGAATATTGTTACAGTTGTTGACTACCCTTAGTCATAGAGTTACATTTGTGGAACGTTATTACTCCGTATTTCCTTTTCGTGGGAATACAGCTACAATTTAGCGGATTGGAGTTGCTGATACGTTGTGAGATTACTCAATTTCGGTTTCCGTTCTTGGACTTTGACTTTTGTGGTTCTACCTGGGAGGAACTAGGACTTTGGAGGAAATATTGTTGGTGGACCACTCTTGGTTCGTTGGATAGTAGTACTTCCTCGTGGTGTTTTGTTAGGGTTGTCCATGCGTGTTTGACTTATATTAAATCCTAACGTCATTTCTCATTCATTATCGTTCAGTGAGTGTTGTCATTCTCGGTGAGGGTGGATTAACCATTGTGTTGGTGTTACCCTATATGACTCACTGATTTAAGATAGTGCGTTTTTCCCTTTGGAAGTTGGGGATAGTTCTCTTCAAACCTAGTGACTATTCACAGAATCTTGGATTTATATCCATTTAGTGTCGTCCTGTACTGTTGGCTTGTGGGTTCAAATACTTTGTGACCTTCGAAGTAGTCGACTGTGGTACTAAGTGCGAAGTGGACACACACGTGGGAACCTTCGTGGGATTTCGTTCGACAGGGTTCTGCGTGGTTGTGCAAATCTTGTGTATCACTTGGTGATTCGGTGACTTCGTGTGTGGTGAGGTGTACTGTGAGTTATGGAACACGTAGACGACGGGCGCCGGATCACACGCTCTCAGACTCGTGGTGCAGGAATCCTACCAGGGATGGGGAGCCCCATGACTCAGGCGACGACTGGCCCTACTACCCAGGTCGTGTTTTCTTCTGGTGGGACTCGTCCTCCAGTCACCGCAATGTCCACAATGCAGGAGATGACCCCTCCTGGGTCACTCTCTCCGAGACGACCTCTGCCCACTCCAGTCTCGGGACTTCGCCCTCCGCCGTATCTTCGGGATGACTTCCGCTTTCGGCCTTCGCCTATGCCTCATCCTCCTGGACCAGCGCCCATGGATCCACTTATGTTGATGAGGATTGAGAGAGAAGAAAGAGAGGCAAGAGAGAGACGAGAGAGGGAGGAGAAGAGACTGGAAAAGGAGGAGAGAGAAGCCAAAGAAGAGAGACGATGGAAATTGGAAATGGAGGAGAAGAGGTTGGAGAGGGAGGAGAAGGAACGGCGATGGAGGGAGGAGAAAGAGGAGAAGGAACGGCGATGGAGAGAGGAGATGGAGGAAAGGAGACTGGAGCGAGAGTCGAAAGAGAAGAAAGAACAGCTAGACAGAGAGGCCCAGAAACAGAAAGAGTTGACTTTGAGGCTCGTTTGGAGGAGGAAAGAGAAAGACTCCGGGCCGAGCGCGTAAGCAGCATTGGTTTGGAGTTATGAGCGTCTAGTATTTCACCAAAGGAGGAAGAGTTACCCTACTTCTTCTTCAGTTACTATCATCGACCATTTATCGAGAATTATGCAACATTGGCATAGCCTTTGTATGGTCTCATGAGAAAAAATGTTATACTGTAGAAACGAGCAGCAAGTCTCTTCCACACAGCTACGACAGTGTCAGCAGAACTCTCTGTGTTAGCCCTTCCAAGTTACACGGACCCATTCGTCTTGGACATCAAAGCCAGTCACACTTACTTGGGTGGTTCTAAGTGGAGTGCAAGACAAACTGGAACGAGTGACCTCGTACGTACAGCTTCTGGGAAGACCGTTTACCGCCAGGACAGACCACTCAGTTCTCACATGGCTCTTCATGGTGCTCTGACTCCGTGTCCATTGTAGAGGTTGTGGGCATCCAGCCAGAAAAGGTTGCCCTGTGGGAAATGCCGGTACTGCAACAGAGAAGATGAACAGTGGAAAGAGTTCACCCGGGCTGCGTATGAAGCTGCAACCCTTACGGACAGGAGCCCAAGAGATCAGACTCTCAGGAATGGTGGGGGGGGGGGGGGGGACAGCTTGATGGAACCATGGTAACAACTGTGGAGGAGCCAAGTTCAAAAGCCTGCTGTGAAGATGCCATTGGGACTAGATTGGGAAATCTAGTCTTGTAGACCAGTCACCCCAGTGTCATCCGTGGACAGTTTTGGAATTGTTCATGACAGCAAAATTCCTTGAACATCCCAGACTCCTTGCTTGTGCAGGTGCATCAGGAAGCAAGCAGGACATTTTCTGCCCAGCTTTCGCTTGAACCTCATGCCAGTGAACCAGATACCTTGAGTGGTCCAATTTCTCGTGTGTTTCTTGGGGGGATGATCACATGCCAGATCTCTGGTGCAGGGGGGGATGCACCTGACAGCCCAAAGGCGTATTTAAAGCGTGCGTCTGATGTTTTGCTGGTACATCCTGAGCACGTCTCTGACAGTTCTATTCCACATTCAGAGAATGTGCCTGATTGTTCCTTGGTGCACACAAAAAGTACGGCTGCCAGCCATCTTGCATGTTTGGGGGATACGCAAGGCAGTTTGAATCCGAGCCAGCTTCACTGTAGGCATGTCAAGACCTTGTGGGGCGGAGGGGGTGGGGGAGGCTCGAAGGATCAGGAGGGTGTCCTTAACAAAGGACCAACGGCTGTACAGTGTGTTCCAGGGACTAGTCCTTTTGATGCACACTGTCTTTTAGATGACCAAGTCACCCCTCAGTGGAACAGGTGTCCAGGAATGTGTCTGATCTGGCTGTAGACCAAGACGTAGGCAGCACAGATGGTGTAAGCATTGTAACAGAGTAAGGACAACCAAAAGCATTAAAGTTTCAGATTCAGTTTCGTGCAGGAGGTGTCACTGCGTGCAGACTAATCCATTCAAAGCTATACGACATCTGCTAAGCTACGAGACCACAGTGCGAAGGATTTACACTTGATGGATACATAAATAAACAGACAAGGTGAACGGATTTATAACGAAGGTCTCATGGACACGACGTAGCAGTTGTCTGATCCGTTCCTTAGCCCAGCGCACTGGTCAGGCCTTGGGTAAGTACTCGATATTGTCGGCGCCATGATTGTAATTGTACCAATATGCAAATGTGTGCACGTACATGTACCTGTGCGCGTCCGTGTGTGTACCAGTGTGTCTGCTGTCTCATTTCCTTTGATTGGATGTCATGGGCAGTACATCCATAAGCTTTTTTTTCCAAGGGGAGACTGCACATTACTTCATACGAAGCAGGACTTCCACTCTGTTGTCGACTTTAAGAAGCAGCTTCACTGAGTCAACCGATATCATGGTTTGCTGAGTTCCAAGCTTGTCTGTGGACGAGATCCAGTGGAGCGCATGTGTGAGCGCTTCTACCTCCATTGTTAGGCTTAAAGTTTTTAAGTTGTACGCACAACCGTTTCCCTTGATTTTTTTTTTCCATTTCGCTTCAGTGTGGATCTCCAGCCTGACTTACCGCCAGTGTCTGAACCATCAGTGTATATAACGATGTCTTTGGTTTGCCGAACATACCACTTACATCTGAATTTCTTGATTGGTGATGCCCTCTGGGCGTTCTTCCAAGCTGTGATGCGACAGCGGTTTGGTAAAGGCTTTTGATGTAGTCAGGATATCTTCTCTCAGTCTTTAGTTTATTTGAATTCTGGTAACTAGTACACAAGCGTCTTCTGCTCGTCCCATCCAACATTCCCCGCGTGCTAGGCGCGTGCCTTTTGTTTTGTTGACTTCCTCATGTAGTGGTTTGGGGGAATTTTCAAGTGTTCCAGGATATGCCTTCACCTGTTCTTAATGTGTCTGACCCGCATTGAAAAAAAACAACAGGTAAAGATGAACACATGATTTTAATTGGTGTGTCCTTTGTAAATCCCAAGATCACTCTCACAGCTCCATTTTGAATTCTTTTTTTTTATTTAAAAAATGTTCTAGTACAGTATTCTAAGCCCTAATCTATAGTCAACCGCACCGAGTACAGCTGACTGATACAGTTGGTAGAGAAGGCGTCGTTCCATGCATTCGTGGTAGACCGGCCCTTCTGCATTTAAGCATAATATTCTCAACATCTTCCCAAAAGTTCAGCATTCTGTTAAAGCCTATACCCAAGTGGTGCAGGTTGTCAGTTGGTTTGCTTTCTATACGACTGTAGGAAACTGGCGAGGGTAATTCTCCTGATGTCTTGAGATAGATAGATAGATAGATAGATAGACAGACAGACAGACAGACAGACAGATAGACAGATAGACAGATAGACAGATAGATAGATAGATAGAAGATAGATGATTGATTGATTGATTTAGACTCTTGTCTGTTTCAATATCTGGATCAGGACAAAGTTTTTCTCTTTCTTGCTGTAAGCTTTCGCAGCTTGTGTTTCTGTCCCCAGGCTGAATTCCAAGAGGGTATGGATGATATTTAGTTTTGGCATTGTCTGTTTTGCATCTACTGCTCCTTGACGTACCTATGACAGTTGTCATATTGTTTCACTGGTTCTCTTGTTGAAGGTTTGTGTACCCTGAAAACAATAAAACCAAGGACCTGTGAAGTTAAACATGCTCAGCTATCTTCATTACAAGTTCCCCTGTGTTGGTGATTTACATTTCATTTGCTTCGTGAGACACAAGAACAAAAAGGCAAAGATTTGCATCCATTCATTCCTCATCTTCAGAACTCAATAGAATCCAAAGAGGGGAGAACTGTTTTCAGTTTCATCCAGAGCAAAATATTTTTGGTTGAATAGAGACTTGTTTCTGCATAGGAATGGATTGCTTTTTGAGTGGATACCTACACATAGGACTTAGACCTTGTGGTTCCAGCAGCATTTTAGGAACAAGCCATCCAGTGGCATCATGACCTTCCATCCGCAGCCCCTCAGGGGATGGCAAGAATCAACGCTAAACTCAAGGAGAGAGTCTTCTGGGATGTTGAAACCTGCGTGCTGACATGTGACATTTGTTGCAGAAACATCGATTTTTATCAGACCTCTACCAAGGGCAGCGCGAGGAAATGAACACTGCCTCATGATTGTGGACCTGTTCACTGAATGGGCTGAGTGTCCTCCACTTCCATTGCCAAAGGCAGAAATGACAGCAAAGGCTCTGGTGGATAAGTGTGTGCGTGTGTGAGTGTGAGTGCGCGCGCGTGTGTGTGTGTGTTGTGTGTGTGTGTGTGGTGTGTGTGTGTGTGTGTGTGTTGTGTTTTCCCCTCATTTGGGCCAGTTTCCGAGGGTTTTTTTTTCAGAGCAGGGGCGTAACCTTTAATTGAAGGTGTTCAAAGCTGTGTCAAATACTTCAGATTCGCAAGGCTTATATTACACCATATCGTTCCTCATCCAACGAACAAGTGGAAAAGTGAAACCAAGCATTGGATGCATGCTGCTCAATGTGTGCTGAGAAAGGCCAAGAACAAGTGGGATTAATGTATTCAACAAACTGCAGGAGCTACCAGCTCTTAGGGGAACTGAATCACTGGTTACAATGCCGTTATGTGCGTGTTGGGCAAAGAAATCCACGTTCCAGCACACTTGTTCTCAGTCTCGGACAACAATTTCGAGTTCCAAGGCAAATGTGTGTCTCTAGGTGAAGTCAGGATGCTCATGTGATCACCAGAGAAAAACATCTGAAAACGTCACTTCAGGAAATGAAGCGATAGTATGACCCAGAGGTTTTGTTTTGGTCATGTCGTGACGGGGATGTTGTATATTCTTCAGATACAGCGGCCATGAAGGGTCAGCAAGAAAATTCTGTTTACCTTGAAAAGGCCTGGAAGTCATCCTGAAGAAAAAAAGCTGTCGACGTGTCTGTAGCGATTCAAACTTCAAAATCTGTGTTCGTGACAAATCACGACCGATTGATGCAATGCTGGAACAGAAAAGTGCCAGTATGGATTACACAATATAAGGTACAATCAAAAGTTCACGACGACGAACAAGTTCTGAAAGATGGTGACCAAGGAGTTTACTGTGTCTGCAGGAAACCTTGGGGTAGACATTCCGTGGCTGAGTGTGACTACCTCCAAAAACAGTGTCATTGATCATGTGCCAAATGACCACTTTCAATACACTGGACATAGCCAAATGAAAGGGTTCTTTTGTTGCAGACAGGGCAATAGAGAAAATTGAATAGTTCCAGCCTAAAAAAAAACGCCCAGTTTGAGCCAATCAAAGACATTGTGTGGGAACTCTGGTCGTCTGTTGGGACCTAGAAGGAAACAAAGGGCAGCCTTCATCGGATGAGTCGAACAGCCAAACGCCAGGAAAAGCACATCAGGCAAAAATGGTTAAAAGAACCAGCTCGAGCCCTGCAAATGTTTTTCAGACACATGTGACAAATGAAATTCGAGTCATGTAGCCTCTGTACCAAAAGCCGTCACGAAGCTCGAGCAAGGTAGACCAGCTACAGAAGAGTTTGGAGACGAGCAAACGACATCCGTTGCTGACCAATCTGAATCTGGGTAGCACAGTGGTGAGGGTTTCAACAAAAGACCACCTGTCTCCAAGAAATAAAACTCTCCAGTAGATGCAAAATCAACAGTAATGCATCAAATGTCAGCTTACCAGGCTGGCGAATCACCCAGGAAAGCAGCTCCTGGGTGTACTCGAATATCATCCCAAAGTTCCCAGCTTCCTACCAACGTTGAGAGGAGTTTGTCTATCATACGGACTCTTCCCAAACAGTCATTTCCTGTCTCCTACCTAGGTTTTGGGAAGTTAGGCGGTGAGATGGACTTACCTCAAAACCATCTTACTGGTTTCCTAACAGAACTGAGGAAATTCCTGTCATCAACCAGATCTTCTACAGATTATTGTTCCCCCAGCATCAATACTTGAAGGAGATTATTCAGGCTGTGAAAGAGACGACTTACAAGGCACCTGTGTTGGGACTGGTAGCCTCTCGATCCAGAAATGAAAAGACTTAACACATCATCATACTCCCCACTGATCGTCAATAAATGACTCTTCGCACTGAAAGACTTGTGAGCTGAAAGAGGCCCAAAGGAAACATCCTTGAACCAGTCCCTTTACCTCAAACTGTAAACAGCCATCTCCGGCTGTTACCATGACTGACACTGGGTTACTGGAGATGAAGGTTCTTCAGTCACAACTGTGCAAGTCCTACTAGCGGTGAAGAGTTTGTACAGTTCCTGACTGTTGGGAGGTAGGCCATTATCCAAAGCCCCATGCCTTCCTTGATCATCTGCCTGAAGCGTTTGGTGAGAGGCTTTCCCCCAACATCGCCCTTCATGCTGCAAGAGAGGAGGTGGGCATCACTCCAAGTACAGATACGGCTTTTGGGTCGACCAGGAACTTGGAAAGAGCTGGTTGGAATCATACAAATGCTGCCCCAGCTTTCAAATCTGTATAACATACCCATCTCAGACCACGACAACAACAGTCTATGACAGTTTTTAGCCGAGTTATTAGGGAGCCGTTACCAGAAGTGCTGCAGTTGTTCCCTGCAGTCAGGGTAATCCTTGTCCACTGGAGGGTTGCGCTGCTGTGACAGTTTCTCTGTTTCCCAAAGAGTTGCACAGATGTCAGATGACATTGACCAGGACGTCAGCCTGTACCTGGCAGAATAAAATGTCAACACAGGGAAGGAAGTTCAGCTCATAGGTACACGTACCTCATTTTGTGATCTCAGGAGTCCACGCACCAGTTCTCTCAAAATAAGAAGGCTGTAGTTGGATTTCATCCAAAGCACTGCTTGGAATTGTCCAGGACCCCGTGTGAGGATGCCATGGCCAAATTGTCGAAATGCAACGGCAACCAAGAGCACAGTCCCTGGGAAATATGACTTGGACCTCTTAGTTCTAATAGAATTCTAGCATGTTCAGGCCGCTACTCTGGATCGGTTCATGCCCATGCTGGTACCTCGCCACAACTGGTCTTAAACTGCAAAGGGATACCTGGGATTTCTTCTACTTTTCTAAGGTACCGTGGGATCGGCCGATATACCTTCATTGTTTTACAAGTGACAAGTATGTCTATCAGAAATGGTCCAAGATCTTCCCACATGTCTTACAGCTTCACACTCCTGGTGAGGTCTTTCAACAAGCAACAAATCTCCACTCTCCAAAGTGTCGATCAAGATGGGATACTGCAGGAGATAGATGCCCCCTACTTCACTGCCACCTGCTGAGATAAGTGGTCAGCAACAGATCAGCTGTGCTTAGTGGCAGAAGGTAAGCAAATCATCTTAGCATGCCAGCAGAAGAATGATCATCTTAGCATGCCAGCAGAAGAATGACTGGATCTTTTGACTAACATCGTTCTCGTCTCTTCCGGTATTGTCCAGAGGGACAGACCTCTGGCTTCTAGATGGAGCACAGGCAGACCTCTGTTTTCTGGAGCACAAGCAGACCTCTGGCTTCTAGATGGAGCACAAGCAGGCCTCTGGCTTCTAGATGGACCACAAGCAGACCTCTGGCTTCTAGATGGAGCACACGCAGGCCTCTGCCTTCTAGATGGACCACAAGCAAACATCTGGCTTCTAGATGGAGCACAGGCAGACCTCTGGCTTGGAGATGGAGCACAGGCAGACCTCTGGATTCTAGATGGAGCACAAGCAGGCCACTGGCTTGGAGATGGAGCACAAGCAGACCACTGGCTTGGAGATGGAGCACAAGCAGGCCTCTGGCTTGGAGATGGAGCACAAGCAGACCACTGGCTTGGAGATGGAGCACAAGCAGACCTCTGGCTTGGAGATGGAGCACAAGCAGGCCTCTGGCTTGGAGATGGAGCACAGGCAGACCTCTGGCTTCTAGATGGAGCACAAGCAGACTTCTGGCTTTTATACGGTGCATAGCCTAAAATCTAGAGGTCAACTAGGACTTGTAATAATTGGGAGCTGTTAAATCCAGAAAACCATTTCGAATTCCAACAAAGGAACACAGGCTGCCTGTCTACTATTGCACTCTAGAAAGATTTTTCATTTAAAGTTGCGGAGAGTGAAGTGATGCATAGGTGCTGTGTATATAATCTAATTTAAATGGGAAGTGCGCATCGTTTTGGAGGAAGATTCAATGATTCAGTAGTCAACTGAATTGAAAGCCCACAGAAGAATAATGTCCAAAACATCAACAAAAGCGGCCTCTATTTTTCAAATAGAGACAGAGCCCACGTTTCAGCTTTTAGTTGGACAATGAGACGCTGTCTCTACATGAAGCTACTATAGATCGTCATCCCTATCACCATGAGACAGCCTGACTTTCAGACTACTAAAAACAAGAAGCCATTGTGAACGACATTGCAAAGTTTGAAAAGGCGAAGGCTGTGGCTGTTGATCCTAACCACAACGAGAAATAGGTGAGATGTTTCTGAGTAGATGAGCCGGTGTATGGAATATATTAACAGCTTTTAGACATAATAAAAATACAGTGTGATATTTCCTTCAAACTATCAATCGAAAGCTGAAAGATGCTCTGCAGTTCGAAATACATTAAGAATCTTTAGATCTTGCTCCACTTGACAGCACAATTACTGTTTCAAATGTGTCAAGAGTAGATATAAAATTCGGGTAGTTTGCATGAAAATGGTGCTTCCGGTAAAATATTGACGATGATCACAGTGTAAAAACGGTTACTTGGTTTTAATATCTGTCAAAAGCAAGTATTTTATCCAGTCTGTTGCACGAATATGGCGTTTCTTGTTAAGTCTTGGCGATTGTTATGTTGAAAGCGCGATTGCGTGTTTTTCAAATTTGTCTAAGGTAGGTATTACATCCAGTAGTTTACATGAAATTGGCTTTTCCTGTAAAATTTAGGCGATTCTGCCATTTAATAAGGAAACTGTGTTCAAACTCGTGAACGGCTGACCAGCGGTGAACTATGTACAAACGTTCTATTCAATTCTGGTATCGGTGGAAGGAACAACCGTTTGACCAGGGAAGTTCATACATGACGTTAGTTATATTTTGTGTCTCTGCAAATTCCCAAGGGTAGGACAATGTTCGTAAGAGAGAACGTCACGACTGTTACCCCCACTACAGATCATGTGTGTTGACCTGTGTCCAGTAGTTTTTTTGTTTTTTTTATCAGTCAGCAACATTTCGCAAAATCTGCAGAACTGATTTATTGTTCATAGTGGGAAGAAAGACATACCCGTTATATTCTAATGAAGATGCATGCTCTATAGAGGGATGAAAGGAGAGACCCAGGATCCAATGAGCGAGGTGATGAAAAGACTTCTGAACTGATCAGAATGAACTGGATGCAAATACAGAATGTGACCAACAGCTCAAAGAGTGTTTCTGACTACCTTTCGATTGCAGAGAACAAAATGTTCATCATAATGTCTGCCACTCTCAAGAAATGCTGTTGTTCATCACGTTACACTTAAGGCAGTCAAATTCACCAAGAAACAAGATTCAATTTTTGTATAACTCAGACTGGTCAGCTTCCAGCTTGTATTAGCAAGACTGATAGCAGATTAATAGTGACTGAATTACAAGGAAAAATATGGACGTCATGAAATAGCGATTTTTATATAATAGTAACCCACTAACATTGCAGTATGTGTATATCAAGTGAATAAAATTGATGGCACATTTGATTACTCAAACTGACAGAATGAAATGTAAAGATTTGAAAGGCTCTGACTTTGTTGTAACTTGATTTATTGGCCCTGTTGCTTCTAAAGAAAATTGCCCATTGAAAATATCTGCGATAGAACAAAAGACAGGAACAGGAAAAATAACGACGGTCATCTCTGGTGGTTCAGAAACAGCATTTGTGGAATGCTGATCAGAAGTTAGATGGCGTGTATTGGGAACGTTTACTGTATGTCCACATGGCACTGGACCAGGCTGAAAACAGATGTACCGTGCACGTGCAGAGCGTAGGTAGAGGGTTCTTACAATATAGAAGCAGTTCAATATCGATGGAATTTGTCAAGTAGTTACAGGCATACATATTCCATTTTGAGTTGATTATCATAATTTCTTTGTTCAAAATATGATACAAGAGACACAATGAAGACACTAATTTGGCAAGCTAATCACTTAATGAGTTATCCTGAATCCAAATCATGGAAAGAAATAGCATCGTTCCAACACAAATAACCGCGTCACAACCGATTTCACAGAAATATGCAGTAAACGCAGGAGATACATACCTGATCGTCATATTCTTGGACACTTTCGCTTCAAATCTTAAATAAATGAGAGATGTCAATTTTTAAGATGCTGCTCTAAGAAAGGCTGTACAGGATCAGAAACATATCACACACACACACACACACACACACACACACACACACACACAGAGAGAGAGAGAGAGAGAGAGAGAGAGAGAGAGAGGGGGGAAAGACAGAGAGAGAGAGAGAGAGAGAGACAGACAGACAGACAGACAGACAGACAGACATATGGACAGACATACAGTGAGTATGGATCCATTTCAGTAGTTGAAAATGTTAGTTAAGGCCAAAAGATGAGATGATGGTAAATAACTCACAGTCAGCATAGATGGTTAAGCCATGCCGCCTGGCCGAGAACTAACGTCTGTTGCAGGCTATCTGGCAATAGTAGAGGTGTGTGGCCCTGGTACAGCCTGAATGTGCACCAATGGAGAGTACACTGAGCACTGCCGAACAAGCGCCATAATCGGGCGTTTGTCTTTCCATGCGTGGAACGACAGTGCTTGCATGTCCTGTTTCCATATAGCCCACGTGGTCGCGTTGGTTAGCAAACCTATGTTAATTGGTCACATAAAGGTCTGTTGCTGACCTAACTCTTTCAATGGTGCAAAGGGACAAAATGACATGTCACAGAAATCTCTGATCTCATATTTATGGTTTATGCACGACTATATCTGTTGTGGGATTTTTTTTCTCCCTTTTCTTATGTGCTTCTGTTATGGCTTGTTCTTAGAAATAAACCATATTTCTACTCTGTGGCGTGTGTGTGTGTGTGTGTGTGTGTGTGTGTGTGTGTGTGTGTGTGTGTGTGTGTGTGTGTGTGTGTGTGTGTGTGTGTGTGTGTGTGCTCGCGCGTGAGAGAGAGAGTGAGAGACAAAGAGAGAGAGAGAGAGAGAGAGAGAGAGAGAGAGAGCATGCGTGCATGGTTGTATGTGTGTATGCGTGTGTGCGTGCGTACGTGCATGCGCGCGCGCGCGCGCGCGCCCGCGCGCGTGTGTGTGTGTGTGTGTGTGTGGCAATGTGGCAATGCAGGTGGTGGGAATCTGGACATGAAAAGATTTGCATGGCCACTAATGATACCGATGTCATGATCATCCCTGCACAACACCTGCAATGGCAGGATGAACAATTTATCTGAGAATGTGGTGACTGCCATGGTGGCCTGCAGTGCATGTGCAGCCGTCCTCAGCATCAATTCCGTGGGAAACATCATGCCAAACTTCCTGACTGCACATGCTCTCACAGGCTGGGATACACTGTCGTCCTGTGATGGCACTGGAAAGCTGATTGTTCCCCAGTGACTATGCTCATCTTCTGGCAAGCTGAAACAGGAGACAAGGAAGGAAATTACGGATTCGTGAGTGCAGTCCATCCCCTCGATTATAACCAAGAACCTGGGTCCTACAGGATGCACGCAAAGCAATTCTGGAAGAAAACAACTGGGGAGGAGATACATTCACCAAGGTTCTGTGGTTTGGCCACCAAACCTCTCGAGGTTTACAGCTCATTGTCTACGTATACATAGTCAAACCTCTACAGCTTTACAGCTCATAGTCAACATATAGCTTGTCAAACCTCTCGAGCTTTACAGCTCATTGTCAACATAATTATGTATCGTCAAACCTCTACAGCTTTACAGCTCATTGTCAACGTATATATTGGCAAACCTCTCGAGCTTTACAGCTCATTGTCAACGTATGTACCGTTAAACCTTTTCAGCTTTACATCTCATTGTCAGCGTATGTATCGCCAAACCTCTTCAGCTTTACAGCTCATTGTCAACGTATATATCGCCAAACCTCTTTAGCTTTACAGCTCATTGTCAACGTATATATCGCCAAACATCTTCAGCTCTACAGCTCATTGTCAACGTATATATCGTCAAAACTCTTCAGTTTTACAGCTCATTGTCAACGTATATATCGTCAAACATCTTCAGCTCTACAGCTCATTGTCAACGTATATATCGTCAAAACTCTTCAGTTTTACAGCTCATTGTCAACGTATATATCGTCAAACCGCTACAGCTTTACAGCTCATTGTCAACGTATATATCGTCAAACCTCTTCAGCTTTACAGCTCATTGTCAACGTATATATCGTCAAACCTCTTCAGCTTTACAGCTGATTGTCAACGTACAGATCGTCAAATTGTGCCCAACAAATCTGCTGGTGCGGTGTGCCATCACCACCTGATCTTGATCCTCTGAATGTCATGTGGTCCACATGAACAATACTCATGCCTGCGCATGAACTGGATTACTCACTCGCTGCTGA
>CM065736.1:47393995-47421495 GCA_033310375.1 Conus canariensis | reverse complement strand
TCTGCCCAGGCGTAGATTACCTCCTAAGCCAAAACAACAAAAATGTAACAATCCTGCACATTAATGAATCTTCGTGTTACCCATACAGGAACACAAAACTTACTGAATCCTTTGTGTTCCTTGGAATGTGTGGTGACATGATGCTTTGTAAACTACGGATACAGGTACCATCAGGCATGATCCTACGCGTTCAGTTACAACGACTTTCATTCTTTTGCCCTGACGAAATTTGGTCCACAGGTATGTATTCAGGGAAAAACAGGCAACATATACAATGCAATTTTCATTCCCTTGAAAACGTTTTCTTTAATTCCGCTGCTGACTATGTTGAAATATCAAACAAAAACAAACCTAACGTACAAATCAATATTACAATAGTAAAGAGCAATAAGTTAATCATACAATACGTTTCGGAAGAGAGAGGCTATATCATAGTACCCAGTCTACCTGAGATGTCCGTCAGTGACGTGTTAACTTTCCCCTCCAGAAGTGTCATCATGATTAGCATTCATCAGACATACGAGCTTCACTCCTGTTCTGAGGACAGGAAAATAAAACTGTTGTACAAACCATCAAACTCATCTCATCCACGTGTTTCACGTGTGTGTATTGACTGGTTTTCTCCCGCTTCCGTCTTGGTCGCCTCGCAACTTCAAATACTATTTCATTTCAAAAAGCACATTCATGCCCACCTCAAAATGTATTTTGGAATTCTGTCGGTGAATGATCAGCCTTCAATGCTGTCCAACGGTTTGTTTAACTGCTCGGCACAGCATTATTCCAAATTCCAGAGCCACTTGCATTGCAATCAAAAACAGGAGTGTGAGGATGGACGTGATGAGACAGAACACTGTCCTTTCAGCAGTCAGGGGTGCCAGGGATTGGTGGCATCACGCAACAAATGTTTCAGACTGGTCGCAGGGAAGGCAAAAATGTCTTCTATGTTCCAAAAGTTCAAATGTCAGGCAATTGGGGGAACACTGGTTTCATTAAAAACAAGACAGGAACAGCAAGATTCTCTTGCCATTTTAAAAAGGTATATGCGGTTTAACGTGCCTTTGGGTTTTAGTTTAGGATGGGACAAAGTGCCATTTATATACAGTATGTTTGGGAAATGGTCTGACAACACTTTGATCTACTCCATACCCTTCTCAAACTTAAAAAGTCATCCTAGTAGGGAAGTCAAAACTGCAGGACTGCGTTCCTCTGTTCAACGTCTGGAGTTTCGTGACACAAAAACAAAGACGGACGGCGCACTGTGTGAAATACGACTGCACGCACACGGTTCGTTTCTTTTACAGACTGTACTGACTTCTCTTCATTCACTCCAACCTGTTGCCACACGTACATTACAAATTCTCTTCATATGCTCAAACAATCACACTGTGCACCTGTTTTTGTTATGCGACTCCAAAACGTATTGTTGGAAATCCAGAAATTTTCAGTTTTGCTCTTTCGTCAATAATACAGGGCAAGAGACCTCCAACAAGGTTAGTCCTGAGACATCAACAATCGCTAAGTATTCCATGTTCAGGTGTGACGATGATATCACACTGCAGTACACACTGGTGTGTGATTTTCATCGGGACTGTTCAGATGACAGTGATGAGGCGTTTTGTGAACACCCTCCAAGACCTGGATTTCTATGCTCTAATGGTCAGTATGCATTACACAGCCAACACTGCAACCAGTTTTCAGATTGTGCTGACGACTCAGATGAGAAGATCAATGAAAAGCATTGTCCTGAAAAGGGTCGGGATGGATGTCCCTGTTACTTTCAGGTTAGAAGTGAACATGAAAACCAACGATCTTACATTAATCTGGACGGCACTGGGTATTTCACCTCTCAGATAATGAAAACCAGCGACCCCTGTCCCGAAGGTCATTACCAGTGCACAGCTGAGTCGTTGAACTGTCTTCCTATCTACACTCGATGCAATGAATTATCTGACTGTATTTACGGGGAAGACGAACAAAACTGTGAGACAATGACATGTAATGGATTCTACCACTGCCGATCTTCTAAGACATGTGTGCATGGAGATCATCTGTGTGATGGCTGGGGTCAGTGTCCACAGAGAGATGATGAACTGATGTGTGACCTGATCTGTCCTCAAGTTTGCCTATGTCAAGGTTACACCTTCCTATGCAGAAGCCCCTTTCCTACTGAAGTTTTTCCTAATCTTCGATACCTTGATGCCACAGGTTCAGGACTGTCAATGACGGATTTTACAAAAAATTCATATCTTATTCACCTGAAATTGTCTTTTTGCTCCATTGTTAATTTGTCACATACAAAGCTCAGCAACTTGCAGTATATAGACCTAGCCAGTAATCATATAGAATATATTGATGTGTCTGATGTAATGCAGTTGCATAACTTGTTTTTCTTTGGTATAAGGAACAATCCTCTCGTTCATATTGTAAATAGAAATCGAAAGCTGTTGCATTACGCCCTGACAAAAATGGACGTGTCCTGTACTCACATCAAAACACTAAGCAGTATCTTATCTGTAGGTTTACCTTACGTGGAGTTCATAAACGTATCTTTTTCTGCTGTTGTAACCATTGGGGTTTTAGGTTTTAAAAATGTCAGGCGACTAGCTAGACTGGATATACAGGGGAATCGAATCATCAACTTTCCTGTTGATTTATTTTCAAGGTTGACTGGTTTGGATTATATCTCGTCATCGAACTACAGATTATGCTGTCGCAATGTACTTCCTAAAAATTCCCGGCAGACAAAATGTTCAGCACCATATACTGCATTTCCTCCATGTACAACATTGATACCAACAGAACTGTACAGGGTTTTATTTGGGTTGTTCGGCACGTCCAGCATGTCAGGAAATTTGCTTTGCTTCATGATTTCTTCAGCAGGAAAAAGCATATTTGGAAAGAATTTCATGACGACCATTGCCCATCTACACTTTGTCCATGTTTGTATGGGATGCCATCTGGGTATCCTCCTGGTGGCAGACGACCTGTTTCCTGATGGATACATCCAAATAGAACAGGCGTGGACCAACAGTGTGGCTTGCAAGGTGTCTGGCTTTCTCTCCATTCTGTCCAGTGAGGTATCAGCAATGATTATCTGGTTCATCATTGTGGACCACTTCATCACTCTTTGTTCTCAGAAACCGTCATGGAATATCACTGAATGTCTGACATCTGGAGCTTGCACACTGACATGGTCTGTTGGAATTGTACTGTCGGTCATACCGTTTCTTCCCGGACTGTCGCACTGGGGAGTGTCTGGTCAGTCTGGTCTGTGTCGTCTGGCTTTATATGATCACCGTGGCCCTGACCAAGAGTTCAGATGGTTCACAGTGACTGTGGTGATCAATTTCATGCTGTGTTTAATGTCTGTGACTGGCCAAGTCATCATCTCAGTTCGAACACCAACACACCGACTGGCACTAGACCCATCAAAAAGATCCTATCATTCTTCAGTCCGCTTGATGGGGAAGCTGGTGTTCACAGATGCTGTTTGCTGGCTTCCATTGGGACTGGTCACCATGACGGCTTCACACGATGTTACTACTGTTTCCCAGAGAATCTGTGGTGGACTGGTTGTGTTCATGCTCCCTCTGGAGTCTGCTCTCAGCGCACTTCTGCACATGTGGACACTGGCCACACACCGACAACGACTGACAAAGGAACAGAAACTGTTGGAGGTGTTGAGATCGAGGCTTGCACCGACGGGGAAATCAAGGTCCGTACATAACAGCAAAACAGGTCAAGCTGTATGAGTACATGTCCAATAAAATCAACAAGGTGAATGTGACCAATGAAATAGTGGAATAAAAGCGTTTTCATCCACATTACAGCTGAACTAAAAAGTCATTGGCAATGACGTTTTCACTTGCCTTTTATTTATGGAAGACAGTACTTCTATATTTACTTTTCATGGAATGAATCAGAATTGCAATTGTTCAAAATACTCTGCTTGTTCATATTTCAATGTACACTTTGATAGTGAAGATAGTGATAAAATAAACCCAGCAAACCCATTTTAAAAGAACAACAATATGAAGTCTTATTTTCTCCAAGTCACGATCAGCTGAAGCACCCAAGCCACAAAATCATGCAAAGTTTCAGCAAGGCTTGTCGTCACATTTCCCATCCTTGCTGTCAGCCGTCTACACTGAGTCACTTCAGTGTCACTACGTTTGACCAGCACAACCAGATGAACGAAGTCATCACAGATAGAAGCTGATGAACTCTACACATTCGAAAAATGCGATTCTCCTCAAACAGGAGTATTTGTCTCCACATATTCAGAGCAACGGTTACACATGATGATAGAAACACCTGCGGAGAGGCGTTGGAATCTGTCACAAACAGATATACAGATATGACGGTTACACTGGATGATAGGAACACCTGTAAAGAGGCGTTGGAGTCTGTCACAAACAGATATATAGGTATGGATGAAAATGCACAGACACCATTTTCTTTTTTTTTCTTTTTTTTTCCTTCTTTAAGATTTTCACAAGGACAAGACAAAAAGACAGAAATCAAGATCAATAACAAAAAACAAATAAATGAAATGTCAGTCTTCCCGGAGCCAGATTCAGACACATTTCCATTTGAGTTAAAGTTTTATTCATGACTCACAATGTCACAGCTGGGTGACTTTATCGTTGGCTACAGTTCATGACTCATCATTGTCCGATGAGTAAAAAGAAAAAAGATGGCGGTTCGTGCTCACAGACTAAATAGTAGATGAAGGTGAAGGTTGTGCTTCCTGTTGGCGTTTTAAGATTCCATTTTAGAATATTACATGAACCCCCCTTGCTCTTCCTCTCCTTCTTCAGTGAACCAGCCACTCCACCTTGATCTTAGCTGACAGGCTGGATGTTGAGGTGGAAGATCTCTTCACATGATGTCGACCATCTGCAGACCTTCCCTCAAACTCCAACCTCCTTTTACCAAGCCATTACTAGTTGGGTTCACATGACAGAACAACGTGAATAACGACAAAGGCATGCCGCCTGCAGTGAAGAGATCTTACGATCGCCACCCTGCTGTGAAAATCCAAACCACTAATTCAACAGTAACAAATGACTGTAGTCCATATGACAATGGCTTCCCTGTCCCCAGCAAATATTTCCCATAACTGCAATTTTCGATTCATTGTAGTAGCATACAGTACAAACTTGTCTTCCAAAAATACTGTAATTATATATTGCATTATTATAATTGTCACGGTCGCTAAGCCGGACGGCCCTACCACCCTTACCCACGCCTATCACACACTAGGTCAGACAACACAGCACACTAACACAGTTTTACAATCACGCACGCTTCTTTATTTCACACACACTCCATGGCGCCACCACTCACGCACATCCACAACTGCACACAAGTATCCCAATTCCCGCTGACTTACCCTACTCTACTATAATGACTTAGAAAACCCTAACCTAACCTAACACACCAGTTGCGGTATATCACTGTAACCTGGGACACAGTGATAGCCCGCACACGTGGTGACTAACTACTAGGGACGAGGATTTACCCAAGGGACTCTAATCTCTTAACTACTGCTACCCCCCACACCTCTCCCCAGGACTCACCCTTCTCTTTTAACCCGGGACCACTACCAAACTGGTCGCTGCGTCCCTAAGGGAGGCAACGACAAGTACCCTACACTGTGCCGGCCACTACGTCCTAAAAGGAGGCAGTAGCTAACACCCCGAACCCTACTGCCTAACGCTACACCCCTTCTATCACAAACATGGGACAACCCATCCCGGCCCGGAAAGCTCCAGTCCTCGGCGCTGTACGTGGCCCCTCACAGGCTGACACCTCCCCGGAAGACTCTGCACCCCGGCGCTGACCGTGGCTCCTCCGCGGGCCAACACCCTCCCCGAAGACTCTGCACCCCGGCGCTGACCGTGGCTTCCCGCGGTCTGACTCCTCCCTGCGATGGGCACGACACCCAACGTACACACAACAGACGCCCTCTCGACGGGTCCGGGGCTCGTAGGACGCCTCCTCCTCTGAAGGCCCCGCCGGACACCAAGGGTGAGGAAGGCCTGGTGCAGCGCCCTCTCACAGGACGCCTAAACCGGGACGAGGAACCAGTGCCGGAGAACTCCCGGAAGAGTACCGGCAGCCGGAGGAGAGCTGCCCCACAGAAGGCAGACGGCCTGGGTGGTCTCCCTCTCCCGGGAAAACAACAGGTACTGGAAAGCGCCGCTCACCTGCCGGCACGCAGCAGTAGACTGAGGTGGTCTGGCCCCAGCCTCAGGACGGAACAGGATACCTGCTGACACAACTGTAGGCCCCTACTGTAATGTTGCTACTACCCGAGTCATCAAGGCACATAGGCTACTTGGTAAAGCTTTAACTCTCCATCTCCCTTGCCTACTTCCCACTCGGGCATGAGAGTGACCCCTTTAATTTCGAACACATCCCCCAACCCATTACTCACTTTGGGGTTATCAGACCCATTTCCTGCCAACCCTTACAACAGTGGTAAAACAATATTCTTCCTGAGCCCATCCACGCTATTACATATGAAATTATGAATCACACCCAATTCTCGGAGAAATAACCCAATCTAAGCGATCCAACACAGATTTCATGGGCCCCCTTAGGACATACTAAATAATCTAGGAAATGGCCAATTTCACAAGGAAATGTCTCCACACAACAACCAGTAGTAATACACATCTCTCAGAAAAAAACAAAAAAACTTATCAATTTTTAGCGGTTCACAGTTCCAGCATGTTCACACAAGAGAATCGGCTCGCAGCCACAATCCTTCACATTATTACCCCTCTTTGCACTGTCAGTTACAACCATATATCAAAAACAACATGATTTGTTCGCCAAAATTTCCATCCAGCACCTCACTCTCAGGTCATCTCTTGTCAGATAACCTAGTGGTTAATCCTTGTCATGTCAACACAACCACACTTCATACAATATTACATGCTGCACATCATCCGTTTTCATCTATCGACTGCTAAGCTACTCGTCTTAAACTTTACCTTTCCCTTCTTTCTGCTTACTAAAATTCATAACTGGGTTGCCTCCCCACAACCTAAGATATCTTTCTCCAACCCCGTTCTGTCACAAATACATACATCCCTGCACGTGTGACGACTGTCACTTTCTTACAAAACTTCTAACCATATGGACTCACTGTCCTGTACCAAATGCGTACGCCACAGATACAGTCTGCACGCGCACGACACCCGCGTCGAGAACCCTAACTCGTAACGAAAGTGAAAAGACACCAATATAAGTTGAATGGTTACGACCGTACCCCAGTATAAACCACTCGACCACAAACTGGCCTTGGCCTTACTACACAGTTAACCGATTCCAATGCTGTGCAGGTCAACTCTGAAATCGTTAATTTCAACGAACTCCTACTATTTACAATTGAGATTGAGCACAATCATCAAACCCCTCTATGATTCACGCAGACACATCTGCACCTGACTCATATTATGATCCTCAACCAAATGCAACCTCGTATTACCTTCTCATTGAACCCACGGAAATTAACAAACTAACCACAAACAATATCTACATCACCGTCCATCAACGGTCATTATATTGAACCCACATTGTCTAGCCAAACTGTCCTGAGAAAATCGAACTCAGGAACCACTATGTACATTACTTACAAAAATATACAGGAAAAAGGTGACAACTCAAACCGGCTGACAACAAATTTCAATCACGGAACCAAGACGACATCATACCAGACAACCAGTATACGCAACGAACACATACAACTAATCCCAACATGAGACAACTACAGTACAACTCGCCATAATACAAGACAACACGACGAACTACAACACAACGAACCTAACAGATCACCAACCTGGACATACAGACGATCAACCACACCAGTTCTGCAACTGGCTGACAGTGGCTGCCAACAAGGACGACACCGACTCAGCACAGGCCAAGGGCACCCAAACCCGACGAGGACCTGGCACTAACTATGACCCGAAGTCACTCTTCAAAACTACCGGCGCTGCCGCCGCACCTACAAGGAGTACGTCCACTCCGACGAACACCAGGGACCGAAGTGAAGCTACCCCAACGCATTCCGCCCTGGTCGGAATCAAGCGAACTCCACTCACCACACAAAACAACGATTGGTCAGAGCAGTGTATCCCTCCGCAGAGCTGACACACCTGACCAACGGACTAGTTGTTGCTCGTGCAACAACACGACAATTTACCACAACAACTCACAGACTTAACAACACAACAACAGCCGATATCCTGCCCCGCCTTCTCTGGTGTAGAACCAAAGTAACAAAAGGGTAACAATCGGGAACGAAACCAACCTCCCGCTTCCATTCCATTCCTTCAATAAGTGAAGACTGGAATGAAAGAATATTGTATGTCCTATTTCCCCAGCCTCCTACCTAGCCTAATCTTTCTACCTAACCCTGAGGAACTTAACCTAACTCTAGCTAACTAAACCCCAACCTCACATACGCGCGAGCGCGCGCGCACGCACACACACACACACACACACACACACACACACACACACACACACACATACACACACACACTCGCACGCATACTCGCACACGCTCTCTATCTTGGACCACCACTACTCTTAAACACATGGACATACTGATTTAGTACCGCCGATCGGTGACACACCCCCCTGCCTAAGTTTTAACTACAGGTTTTAACAAACAACTTCTCACTCGATCGGCGTTTTAGCCACACCCTACCTATGAGAATCCAATTCCCCATCACTCATTCTGTCCTACTGTTACTTTTGATGCACACCAAAACTTCCACCACAACAGCATCAACTTTTAAATACATCAACAATCACAGTTTACATTAATCAACCTGGTCTAACGCTGCTTCACACGACCTTAACGCAGGCACTTACAGGCAGCCGTTACACTACGCACTACATATACATTTCATAACTGAGGGTGCTCTGACTATGCACGACCGCTGTGCGACACGTGCTACAACCACCACACCCTCAGTAACACTTGCTACGTCATTCTCTTCCCATGACAAATGCATAGCTTCAATAATGTCAACTTCTCACGACACAGGTTAACGGAACCCTCAGGTTCTCTCTCTCTCTCTCTCTCTCTCTCTCTCTCTCTCTCTCTCTCTCTCTCTCCTCTCTCTCTCTCTCTCTCTCTCTCTCTCTTTCTCTACGGCAAGCGACTCAAGAAGTCTGCCGCCACATTGTCCTTTCCAGACACTGCCTGCACCGTAAACTGAAATGGCTGCAGCTGCAGTGCCCACCTTGTGATTCTCCCACTAGTACTCTAGACCCCACAGCTACCTTCCTGGGTTTCGTCCTCAAATGAAAATGTCGCTTGTACGTGCAAGCTGCTGTTGCCAAGTTCTTTGCCAACTCACACGTCTTAGCTATTTTGTTCCTTAGGTTGACGACGTACTCTGTAGCTGTGCAGAGCTCTTGCCTCTCGGGTTGCAACCACCGATCTCTCAGTATCTGCATGGGCCTGCGCATCAGTGGCATCCTTACAAGGGGAACTCTTGAGACTCTTCCCTTGTCCACAGTACGCTGACACTGGAAGCATGACTGGCAGTACCGACGAATGTCAGCATGCATGCCTGGCCAATAGAAATGGCGACCAACTCGCTCCTTGGTTCGGGTGGTACCTAAGTGACCAGACATGGGTACCTCGTGGCCTAGCCTCATCACCGTGGTCCGTAGTTCAGCTGGGACGCAGATCTGACTCGCTACGTCCTTGGGACCCTCAAACCGCCTAACCAGTACACCAGATTTCCGAGCGTACTCGACTCTTCCAAACTTGGTGTGGAAGCGCGTCCCCGCTTCACATGCACTCCGAGCCTTCCTCAATGTTTCATCCTGGTCCTGCATCTGAATTAACTGCTGGGTAGAGGTATTCAGAATGCATTCCTCGACGGGCAGTGGTACAGGTTCTTGCTGCTCCCTGGCTCTCTGCGTGCGTGTCTGCACTGCCCCTACCAACGCCGGGTCTGCGTATACAGGCACACGTGTCCAACCGGGATCTCCTACTCTCTTTGCGAAGTTTCCGATCAGGACTTCCTGCACAGGGCTATTCATGACCAAAACCTCCAACTTCCCTGCGATGAATGGCGACTTCAACTCTATTACCGCCACAGGTAACACGGACCTACATTTGGATTCAGCCAACACTACTGGGACTGTCTCTCCTGTGTACGCATCTGCCGGTACTAACCATTTGGCCACTACGGTGTGTCCGGCACCAGTGTCCCGTAATCCATTGGCCGGAGACCCGTTAACTTCTACGATGCACGCAGGCTCGTACCGCTGCTCAGCGCATGGGCGACACAACGTAGGGACTACTCGAGCTTGGGGCTGGTCACAACAATGAACAGCTCCAACAGAATGGGGCTCAGGGCATTTCCTAGCGATGTGGCCTGGCTTCTTGCAGTTGAAACAAACTATGGTCGATCTAGGCCCTTCTGATCTCCTGTTCAGCTGCTGTAGTGCACCATCACTCTGTTGGGATCTCCGTGTGGGCTGGCTCCCTACTGTTTCGTGCCTATTACCCAGGTTGGGCTGGTTAACTGTTCGGTCTTGCCTCGCCTTCCTCCCCAGTCTTTTGGCCTCTGCCAAAACAGTAGCTTCCGTTGCAAGTTGTTCCACAGTTTTCGGGCATGTCTTCCGCACCTCAGTTGTGAACTCTGGAGACAACAGCTGATAAAACTGTTCCTGGAACAGCAGATCCTTTACGTCCTCTGCCACACTCTCATCCTTGCCCGCTGCCGCACACCAGAGGGAAAACCACCGCTTCATCCTTCCCAGCATCTGGCCGAAAGTCTCAGCAGCGTCCTTCTTGATGCTCCTGAACTTTTCTCGGTAGGCCTCAGCATCTAGCCTGAAGTGGCTTAACAGGGCGTCCTTTATCTGATCATAGTCGCCTAACTCATCCGCACTTAACCGCATCACCGCTTCTCTAGCTTTTCCTCTCAGCAGAGACATCAGACGTGTGGGCCATGAGGTCTTGCTCCACTTGCACATCTGGGCTACACGCTCAAATTGGGCGATGAAAGCGTCCACGTCGTCGTTCTCTCCCAACGGCTCAAGGTGGACATGCTTCGTTTCCTCCACCTCAATCAAGCGTTTCCTATGCGCTGCTTCATCTAAGGCCTGTCTCTCTTGTATGATTAGCTCTCGCTCTCTTGCCTCTAACTCGGCTTCATCCCTTCGTCTCTTGAGATCTAACTCGGCTTGCCGTGCTTGAGCTTCTATTTCCCTTATTGCCCTTTCTTCCTCCATCTTCTTCCTCTGCAGTTCCAGTTCCATCTGTCTCGCTGCTTTCTCATCTTCAATCTTCTTCTGCTTCATTTCTAGCTCCCTCTGTCTATCAGCTTTCTCCTCTTCTATCTTCCTCTGCTGCATCTCTAGCTCCCTCTGCCTAGCAGCTTTCTCCTCTTCTATCTTCCTCTGCTGCATCTCTAGCTCCCTATGCCTAGCAGCCTTCTTCTCTTCAATCTGCGTCCGCTGCATTTCTAGCTCCCTCTCATCCTTCATCTTCTGCCTCACTTTCTCCTCCATCCGGAGCTCCAATTCTGCTTCTCTCGCCGTCTTCTCACCCTCATTACGTACTGAGTCTGTGACGAACTTGGCGAGGTCTCCCCCAGCTAAACCCATCGCCGCTCCCAACTTGGCAAACTTTGCATAAGCCCCCGTCCCCTGTTCTTGATCCACCCCCGCATCCTGGTCACTAACCTTAAGTTTGGTATCCGCCGTAGGGGCCTGTGGATCCATGACACTATCGGGGTCGTACTGCGGATGGGCTCGGGTGTGTTTAGACATAGGGTACCCCTACCACCACAGAACTAGCAACGGACAGTATGCGATCTGAGCGCAACTGGAGGTTCCTGACTACGCACTAGCCCGTGAAGCAACTCAGCACAAGTACACAATACTCTCAATGTGTCACGCACCAAGCATAACTCCACCCACACTTGTGTACCTCATACATATACCCACATGGGTCCAACCCATACAATACTACCAATGCACTGTCTGGTCACGGACTGAACCACGTGACACCGTGTGTCCACCGTCCACTGTGCATGCGCACCAGTTACCCACAGTCACAGGCTTCACTGTCTCTGGTAGGCCGTACCCACACGATCACAGTGCACTTGCACCCCGCAAGTCCATGTGCACTCACAGCATACCCTATGCCACAACACTGCGCACCCTCGTGCTTCACACACAGTCACCTGGGCTTACTCTGCCCTTAATCCCCACAGGATATCCGAGCACACAGTGTGCACAGTCACGGGCCGGGTACCACTCTACCTACTCACTGGGGTTATACCACATGTAAGGGACACAAAAGACACCTGGTACCCTCCGGCACCTCACCTACACTGTACGGTGTAATCACTCACACTTACCACAACCACTTAATGTTTATTGACCATTCATACCTCACTCACACGGTAGCGCCAACCCATTCACACCAACACAAGTGCCCTGCCCAGTGCCAATGGTAACCTGCCTGAAGTGAACAGGGACACTACGTACCACCTCCCAGGGTACTGGTACGCTCCCACCAACCACCCACTTACATTTCACACAACGTACACACCGGACACAACACCCCCCTTACCTCCCTCCTAGCTACCTATCACCTACCCAGAACCCCTTATGGTACCCCGCATCTCCACCAAAGTGTCACGGTCGCTAAGCCGGACGGCCCTACCACCCTTACCCACGCCTATCACACACTAGGTCAGACAACACAGCACACTAACAGTGTTTTACAATCACGCACGCTTCTTTATTTCACACACACTCCATGGCGCCACCACTCACGCACATCCACAACTGCACACAAGTATCCCAATTCCCGCTGACTTACCCTACTCTACTATAATGACTTAGAAAACCCTAACCTAACCTAACACACCAGTTGCGGTATATCACTGTAACCTGGGACACAGTGATAGCCCGCACACGTGGTGACTAACTACTAGGGACGAGGATTTACCCAAGGGACTCTAATCTCTTAACTACTGCTACCCCCCCACACCTCTCCCCAGGACTCACCCTTCTCTTTTAACCCGGGACCACTACCAAACTGGTCGCTGCGTCCCTAAGGGAGGCAACGACAAGTACCCTACACTGTGCCGGCCACTACGTCCTAAAAGGAGGCAGTAGCTAACACCCCTAACCCTACTGCCTAACGCTACACCCCTTCTATCACAAACATGGGACAACCCATCCCGGCCCGGAAAGCTCCAGTCCTCGGCGCTGTACGTGGCCCCTCACAGGCTGACACCTCCCCGGAAGACTCTGCACCCCGGCGCTGACCGTGGCTCCTCCGCGGGCCAACACCCTCCCCGAAGACTCTGCACCCCGGCGCTGACCGTGGCTTCCCGCGGTCTGACTCCTCCCTGCGATGGGCACGACACCCAACGTACACACAACAGACGCCCTCTCGACGGGTCCGGGGCTCGTAGGACGCCTCCTCCTCTGAAGGCCCCGCCGGACACCAAGGGTGAGGAAGGCCTGGTGCAGCGCCCTCTCACAGGACGCCTAAACCGGGACGAGGAACCAGTGCCGGAGAACTCCCGGAAGAGTACCGGCAGCCGGAGGAGAGCTGCCCCACAGAAGGCAGACGGCCTGGGTGGTCTCCCTCTCCCGGGAAAACAACAGGTACTGGAAAGCGCCGCTCACCTGCCGGCACGCGGCAGTAGACTGCGGTGATCTGGCCCCAGCCTCAGGACGGAACAGGATACCTGCTGACACAACTGTAGGCCCCTACTGTAATGTTGCTACTACCCGAGTCATCAAGGCACATAGGCTACTTGGTAAAGCTTTAACTCTCCATCTCCCTTGCCTACTTCCCACTCGGGCATGAGAGTGACCCCTTTAATTTCGAACACATCCCCCAACCCATTACTCACTTTGGGGTTATCAGACCCATTTCCTGCCAACCCTTACAACAGTGGTAAAACAATATTCTTCCTGAGCCCATCCACGCTATTACATATGAAATTATGAATCACACCCAATTCTCGGAGAAATAACCCAATCTAAGCGATCCAACACAGATTTCATGGGCCCCCTTAGGACATACTAAATAATCTAGGAAATGGCCAATTTCACAAGGAAATGTCTCCACACAACAACCAGTAGTAATACACATCTCTCAGAAAAAAACAAAAAAACTTATCAATTTTTAGCGGTTCACAGTTCCAGCATGTTCACACAAGAGAATCGGCTCGCAGCCACAATCCTTCACATTATTACCCCTCTTTGCACTGTCAGTTACAACCATATATCAAAAACAACATGATTTGTTCGCCAAAATTTCCATCCAGCACCTCACTCTCAGGTCATCTCTTGTCAGATAACCTAGTGGTTAATCCTTGTCATGTCAACACAACCACACTTCATACAATATTACATGCTGCACATCATCCGTTTTCATCTATCGACTGCTAAGCTACTCGTCTTAAACTTTACCTTTCCCTTCTTTCTGCTTACTAAAATTCATAACTGGGTTGCCTCCCCACAACCTAAGATATCTTTCTCCAACCCCGTTCTGTCACAAATACATACATCCCTGCACGTGTGACGACTGTCACTTTCTTACAAAACTTCTAACCATATGGACTCACTGTCCTGTACCAAATGCGTACGCCACAGATACAGTCTGCACGCGCACGACACCCGCGTCGAGAACCCTAACTCGTAACGAAAGTGAAAAGACACCAATATAAGTTGAATGGTTACGACCGTACCCCAGTATAAACCACTCGACCACAAACTGGCCTTGGCCTTACTACACAGTTAACCGATTCCAATGCTGTGCAGGTCAACTCTGAAATCGTTAATTTCAACGAACTCCTACTATTTACAATTGAGATTGAGCACAATCATCAAACCCCTCTATGATTCACGCAGACACATCTGCACCTGACTCATATTATGATCCTCAACCAAATGCAACCTCGTATTACCTTCTCATTGAACCCACGGAAATTAACAAACTAACCACAAACAATATCTACATCACCGTCCATCAACGGTCATTATATTGAACCCACATTGTCTAGCCAAACTGTCCTGAGAAAATCGAACTCAGGAACCACTATGTACATTACTTACAAAAATATACAGGAAAAAGGTGACAACTCAAACCGGCTGACAACAAATTTCAATCACGGAACCAAGACGACATCATACCAGACAACCAGTATACGCAACGAACACATACAACTAATCCCAACATGAGACAACTACAGTACAACTCGCCATAATACAAGACAACACGACGAACTACAACACAACGAACCTAACAGATCACCAACCTGGACATACAGACGATCAACCACACCAGTTCTGCAACTGGCTGACAGTGGCTGCCAACAAGGACGACACCGACTCAGCACAGGCCAAGGGCACCCAAACCCGACGAGGACCTGGCACTAACTATGACCCGAAGTCACTCTTCAAAACTACCGGCGCTGCCGCCGCACCTACAAGGAGTACGTCCACTCCGACGAACACCAGGGACCGAAGTGAAGCTACCCCAACGCATTCCGCCCTGGTCGGAATCAAGCGAACTCCACTCACCACACAAAACAACGATTGGTCAGAGCAGTGTATCCCTCCGCAGAGCTGACACACCTGACCAACGGACTAGTTGTTGCTCGTGCAACAACACGACAATTTACCACAACAACTCACAGACTTAACAACACAACAACAGCCGATATCCTGCCCCGCCTTCTCTGGTGTAGAACCAAAGTAACAAAAGGGTAACAATCGGGAACGAAACCAACCTCCCGCTTCCATTCCATTCCTTCAATAAGTGAAGACTGGAATGAAAGAATATTGTATGTCCTATTTCCCCAGCCTCCTACCTAGCCTAATCTTTCTACCTAACCCTGAGGAACTTAACCTAACTCTAGCTAACTAAACCCCAACCTCACATACGCGCGAGCGCGCGCGCACGCACACACACACACACACACACACACACACACACACACATACACACACACACTCGCACGCATACTCGCACACGCTCTCTATCTTGGACCACCACTACTCTTAAACACATGGACATACTGATTTAGTACCGCCGATCGGTGACACACCCCCCTGCCTAAGTTTTAACTACAGGTTTTAACAAACAACTTCTCACTCGATCGGCGTTTTAGCCACACCCTACCTATGAGAATCCAATTCCCCATCACTCATTCTGTCCTACTGTTACTTTTGATGCACACCAAAACTTCCACCACAACAGCATCAACTTTTAAATACATCAACAATCACAGTTTACATTAATCAACCTGGTCTAACGCTGCTTCACACGACCTTAACGCAGGCACTTACAGGCAGCCGTTACACTACGCACTACATATACATTTCATAACTGAGGGTGCTCTGACTATGCACGACCGCTGTGCGACACGTGCTACAACCACCACACCCTCAGTAACACTTGCTACGTCATTCTCTTCCCATGACAAATGCATAGCTTCAATAATGTCAACTTCTCACGACACAGGTTAACGGAACCCTCAGGTTCTCTCTCTCTCTCTCTCTCTCTCTCTCTCTCTCTCTCTCTCTCTCTCTCTCTCTCTCTCTCTCCTCTCTCTCTCTCTCTTTCTCTACGGCAAGCGACTCAAGAAGTCTGCCGCCACATTGTCCTTTCCAGACACTGCCTGCACCGTAAACTGAAATGGCTGCAGCTGCAGTGCCCACCTTGTGATTCTCCCACTAGTACTCTAGACCCCACAGCTACCTTCCTGGGTTTCGTCCTCAAATGAAAATGTCGCTTGTACGTGCAAGCTGCTGTTGCCAAGTTCTTTGCCAACTCACACGTCTTAGCTATTTTGTTCCTTAGGTTGACGACGTACTCTGTAGCTGTGCAGAGCTCTTGCCTCTCGGGTTGCAACCACCGATCTCTCAGTATCTGCATGGGCCTGCGCATCAGTGGCATCCTTACAAGGGGAACTCTTGAGACTCTTCCCTTGTCCACAGTACGCTGACACTGGAAGCATGACTGGCAGTACCGACGAATGTCAGCATGCATGCCTGGCCAATAGAAATGGCGACCAACTCGCTCCTTGGTTCGGGTGGTACCTAAGTGACCAGACATGGGTACCTCGTGGCCTAGCCTCATCACCGTGGTCCGTAGTTCAGCTGGGACGCAGATCTGACTCGCTACGTCCTTGGGACCCTCAAACCGCCTAACCAGTACACCAGATTTCCGAGCGTACTCGACTCTTCCAAACTTGGTGTGGAAGCGCGTCCCCGCTTCACATGCACTCCGAGCCTTCCTCAATGTTTCATCCTGGTCCTGCATCTGAATTAACTGCTGGGTAGAGGTATTCAGAATGCATTCCTCGACGGGCAGTGGTACAGGTTCTTGCTGCTCCCTGGCTCTCTGCGTGCGTGTCTGCACTGCCCCTGTCCAACCGGGATCTCCTACTCTCTTTGCGAAGTTTCCGATCAGGACTTCCTGCACAGGGCTATTCATGACCAAAACCTCCAACTTCCCTGCGATGAATGGCGACTTCAACTCTATTACCGCCACAGGTAACACGGACCTACATTTGGATTCAGCCAACACTACTGGGACTGTCTCTCCTGTGTACGCATCTGCCGGTACTAACCATTTGGCCACTACGGTGTGTCCGGCACCAGTGTCCCGTAATCCATTGGCCGGAGACCCGTTAACTTCTACGATGCACGCAGGCTCGTACCGCTGCTCAGCGCATGGGCGACACAACGTAGGGACTACTCGAGCTTGGGGCTGGTCACAACAATGAACAGCTCCAACAGAATGGGGCTCAGGGCATTTCCTAGCGATGTGGCCTGGCTTCTTGCAGTTGAAACAAACTATGGTCGATCTAGGCCCTTCTGATCTCCTGTTCAGCTGCTGTAGTGCACCATCACTCTGTTGGGATCTCCGTGTGGGCTGGCTCCCTACTGTTTCGTGCCTATTACCCAGGTTGGGCTGGTTAACTGTTCGGTCTTGCCTCGCCTTCCTCCCCAGTCTTTTGGCCTCTGCCAAAACAGTAGCTTCCGTTGCAAGTTGTTCCACAGTTTTCGGGCATGTCTTCCGCACCTCAGTTGTGAACTCTGGAGACAACAGCTGATAAAACTGTTCCTGGAACAGCAGATCCTTTACGTCCTCTGCCACACTCTCATCCTTGCCCGCTGCCGCACACCAGAGGGAAAACCACCGCTTCATCCTTCCCAGCATCTGGCCGAAAGTCTCAGCAGCGTCCTTCTTGATGCTCCTGAACTTTTCTCGGTAGGCCTCAGCATCTAGCCTGAAGTGGCTTAACAGGGCGTCCTTTATCTGATCATAGTCGCCTAACTCATCCGCACTTAACCGCATCACCGCTTCTCTAGCTTTTCCTCTCAGCAGAGACATCAGACGTGTGGGCCATGAGGTCTTGCTCCACTTGCACATCTGGGCTACACGCTCAAATTGGGCGATGAAAGCGTCCACGTCGTCGTTCTCTCCCAACGGCTCAAGGTGGACATGCTTCGTTTCCTCCACCTCAATCAAGCGTTTCCTATGCGCTGCTTCATCTAAGGCCTGTCTCTCTTGTATGATTAGCTCTCGCTCTCTTGCCTCTAACTCGGCTTCATCCCTTCGTCTCTTGAGATCTAACTCGGCTTGCCGTGCTTGAGCTTCTATTTCCCTTATTGCCCTTTCTTCCTCCATCTTCTTCCTCTGCAGTTCCAGTTCCATCTGTCTCGCTGCTTTCTCATCTTCAATCTTCTTCTGCTTCATTTCTAGCTCCCTCTGTCTATCAGCTTTCTCCTCTTCTATCTTCCTCTGCTGCATCTCTAGCTCCCTCTGCCTAGCAGCTTTCTCCTCTTCTATCTTCCTCTGCTGCATCTCTAGCTCCCTATGCCTAGCAGCCTTCTTCTCTTCAATCTGCGTCCGCTGCATTTCTAGCTCCCTCTCATCCTTCATCTTCTGCCTCACTTTCTCCTCCATCCAAATGCGTACGCCACAGATACAGTCTGCACGCGCACGACACCCGCGTCGAGAACCCTAACTCGTAACGAAAGTGAAAAGACACCAATATAAGTTGAATGGTTACGACCGTACCCCAGTATAAACCACTCGACCACAAACTGGCCTTGGCCTTACTACACAGTTAACCGATTCCAATGCTGTGCAGGTCAACTCTGAAATCGTTAATTTCAACGAACTCCTACTATTTACAATTGAGATTGAGCACAATCATCAAACCCCTCTATGATTCACGCAGACACATCTGCACCTGACTCATATTATGATCCTCAACCAAATGCAACCTCGTATTACCTTCTCATTGAACCCACGGAAATTAACAAACTAACCACAAACAATATCTACATCACCGTCCATCAACGGTCATTATATTGAACCCACATTGTCTAGCCAAACTGTCCTGAGAAAATCGAACTCAGGAACCACTATGTACATTACTTACAAAAATATACAGGAAAAAGGTGACAACTCAAACCGGCTGACAACAAATTTCAATCACGGAACCAAGACGACATCATACCAGACAACCAGTATACGCAACGAACACATACAACTAATCCCAACATGAGACAACTACAGTACAACTCGCCATAATACAAGACAACACGACGAACTACAACACAACGAACCTAACAGATCACCAACCTGGACATACAGACGATCAACCACACCAGTTCTGCAACTGGCTGACAGTGGCTGCCAACAAGGACGACACCGACTCAGCACAGGCCAAGGGCACCCAAACCCGACGAGGACCTGGCACTAACTATGACCCGAAGTCACTCTTCAAAACTACCGGCGCTGCCGCCGCACCTACAAGGAGTACGTCCACTCCGACGAACACCAGGGACCGAAGTGAAGCTACCCCAACGCATTCCGCCCTGGTCGGAATCAAGCGAACTCCACTCACCACACAAAACAACGATTGGTCAGAGCAGTGTATCCCTCCGCAGAGCTGACACACCTGACCAACGGACTAGTTGTTGCTCGTGCAACAACACGACAATTTACCACAACAACTCACAGACTTAACAACACAACAACAGCCGATATCCTGCCCCGCCTTCTCTGGTGTAGAACCAAAGTAACAAAAGGGTAACAATCGGGAACGAAACCAACCTCCCGCTTCCATTCCATTCCTTCAATAAGTGAAGACTGGAATGAAAGAATATTGTATGTCCTATTTCCCCAGCCTCCTACCTAGCCTAATCTTTCTACCTAACCCTGAGGAACTTAACCTAACTCTAGCTAACTAAACCCCAACCTCACATACGCGCGAGCGCGCGCGCACGCACACACACACACACACACACACACACACACACACACACATACACACACACACTCGCACGCATACTCGCACACGCTCTCTATCTTGGACCACCACTACTCTTAAACACATGGACATACTGATTTAGTACCGCCGATCGGTGACAATAATAAATCCTCATGAGAACTGTTTGTAGCGCCTGTAAGGCATGGGTACTAGTGAAATTACAGCAACAGAAATCCAATTTACCAACTCATAGGCAGTCATGAAGCCACAGGCCACCATTTCCTCACATAAAAGGTTTCAAGAGAAAAAAAAGTTCTAATCCCTCACCATGCTTTTTTGTGCCAGCCTCACGGAGAAGTTTCCTAACATACCCCAGTCAGGAACCCAGGCCTCGTCACCACACAGTGCAATGAACCAGCGCCCCGAACAGGAACAATGCTTTGGTCCTCCACGAACCCAACGTGACACACTGACAGTTCGAAAGTTGCAATTACCAGAACACCCTTCCTTGCTTTACAATTGACCTAAGTGAACAAGTCAAGCCACGGAAGAATCTCCTGACTTCATACATAGGAACACTTGTCCCAAATGAAAGTTTCTCACTTTGTTGGTAGATCTACTTCAACAGCAATCGATCCACTCTGATGCCTTTCCTGGATTAAGCCAGTCTAAGTTCTGGCTGACTTAAAGAATAAGTGTTAGACACGGCAAGAAATGCAGACAATAGACTTAACACTTGCCTGGAACAAACCAATGTTCTCAACAACAACAACAACAACAACAACAACAAAAACAACAACAACAACAACAAAACATGGCTCCATCTTGGCAGTCGACTTTTCCTGACAAACCTGACTTCTGAAAAAAAAATGAAGTCTTAAATGTTGTCTGCTTCAATGAGGGACGAATCAATGGTACGCCCGGGCCAATACCTCCTATTGGAATTTTGACTTTCTGAAAACTTGAAGCAGTACTGTGAACGAGCAGAAATTGGAAGTGATCACAAATTAGCAAAGATGACCTTCCATCTCTGCTTGTAAAAAAAAAATCAGCAAAGAGAACATGAGACTCAGGCTTGACTTGGATAAACTTACGGGTCTTGAAATGCTGGAAGCATTCCAGGCATTGATGGTGGGAAGATTTGCACCACAGAATATCCTTGGTGAATATGATGCAGATGTAGAAACATTGACTGCAACGGTCAAAGCAGCGACGGTATAAAGTGCAGCTGATGTTCTTGACAGGCGTCGTCAAACAAAGAAGCCCTAAAAAAATCCTTGACCTGTTTAACAAAAGGAGAGAACTAAAGATAAAGAAAGGCAAAAGACAGAAAGAAACGGGGTGCAACAGACAATGAAGGATAGAGGAAGAAAGGAAAAAGACGTGGAGGTGGCTGCAGTTGACGAACGCACGCCAAAATTCAATGGAGCACAGTCCTCTACAATGGCACCTTAGCTGCATGGTTCCCACAGTTGTTGGCATCAGACACGGCTGCGTACGTTCCTCCAGTCTCTCCAACATTTTTGTGGATGACATCGATATTGTGGCTAGACAAAGAGAAGAACCTTTCCAACCAATAAGATACCGAGACGGAACGTCTGCAGCATAGGTGTGGAAATCAATGCAGAAAAGACCTAGATTGGCTTGGTTTTGTGAACGAAGATCATGGAAGAAGTGACACATGTTGACAGCAGGCACCTCGGGCTGACAAGGCAATGTAGGCTAGGCAGGCCTGGCCACAGTGGGTAAAGGTCTGATCGGGGTTTGATGTCGCAGCATCACGTTCTTGCTCCTGCACGTTTTGTCCTCAAGGGTGGCCATGTGGGCATTTTCAGGGGGAGCCAGCATTGTTAAAAGTGTGATGGCAGACATTGTCATCCACTGTCAGGGAGGACCGCTGGCAATCATCGACACGACAGGCATCGAGGGTTTTCTCAAACAGACTTTGTATTACTTTTAAAGTGTCCCTCTGTCGTGATGACCAGTGGAGAGTTCGCCATACAAGGCCATCTTGGGTAAGCGATGATCCTCCATCCTGGAGACTTGCCATTCCCATCATAGCTGGGACTTCAGTAGCATGGGCTCAATGCTGGTGAGTTCTGCCTGTTCGTGGACCTCAGCCTTGGTGACGAAGTCACTCCAGTGAATATTGCAGATGGAGTGATGGAAGCGCTCAAGGAGTCTCAGGTGGTGATGGTAGGTAACCCACGACTCAGTGCCGTATAGGAGGGTTGTAGTACAATGGTTTGTACACTCTGATCTTGTCCCTTCTTTAGATATTTGTTGTTCCACTCTCGTTTCTCTCTCTCTCTCTCTCTCTCTCTCTCTCTCTCTCTCTCTCTCTCTCTCTTCCCCCACACACACACACACACACACACACACACAACACACAACACACACACACACACACACACACACACACACACACACACACACACACACCATTTACACTCGCTCGCGCGCACGTGCATGCACGCACACTCGCACGCACGCACGCATGCACACACTTTAATAATATGAAACAGATTAGTCCATTTCTGCGAAAAACAGTGCATAAAACTCTCAAATCAAGCAGGCTTTCGGAAAGGACGATCAACTACAGAACATCTAGTGAAACTAACAACACAAATCAAACAGCAGTTCACGAGGCGGAAGAATATCCTTGCAACGGTTTTTGACGTTAAGAAAGCTTATGATCAACTATGGCACTACAAATTATTGCAAAAGCTTAAGGAAAACAATATTAATGGTAATATGTATAACTACATTAAAAACTTCCTTTCACATCGTTTCATACAAGTAAGAGTAGGAAACATGTACTCGAACCCCAGAGAACTTCAGATGGGATTACCTCAAGGTTCAGTTATTATTCCTGTTTTATTTAATATCCTCATAGCCGATCTCCCAAAGAGATTGTCAAACGATTCAGTTTTAGTCCAGTATGCTGACGATATATGCATGTGGATGAAGGTAAAATGAAATGCAAGACACCCACTAGAGCATTAAACTATACAAAAAACGTTTACCAAAAGGAATTAGATAAAATCACTAATTTTATGAAAGAAAATGTTTTATCATTATCTTTAGAAAAAAACAAACATGGTCCTTTTTAACTCAGGTTATAACCCAGAAAAAATGCCTATATTCAGCATTAATGGAATTGCCCTTCAGTTTGCACAAAGTGTTAAGTTTCTAGGTGTTTATCTGTCATCAAAACTTACCTGGAATCAACATATAAATCATATACTTGATAAAGGACGAAAAGCATTAAACTTTCTCAAAATATAAGTAAACAACGTTGGGGTCAAGATACTAAAGCACTTTTATGTCTTGCAAACTCAATTGTTGATCTCGTTTAATATATGCCCAAGAAGTTTTCTTTAATGCCCCCAAGCACCTATTATCCAAACTTCAAAGCATAGACTGCAAAGCTGTTAAACTGGCACTTGGGGTACCAATACATGCTTCCAATCTAGGATCCTATAAAGAAGCGGGTGTTCTTCCTCTAGATGACAATAGGAAAAATTCTTGCATTAAATTTATAGTAAAGTCTTTTGCTTTTGATACATTTTGTAAAGAAGAAATTAGATTAGACTCCGTGAAAGATTTTGCTAAAAGAGCTAAAACAATACACTCTTTACAATCAGTCAATTCCTATGTCACTGATATCATCAATTCTAAGGAATTAAAACGCAAAGAAATAGCCACTAAGCCACCTGCTTCACCAGTAGCTCCCTGGGAGCATATTAAACCTGCTTTTGATATTGATGATACAAATTTAAACAAAAATCAATCTCCAAATATCTTGAAAAATTTAGTAAACTAAGCATTGAAAACAAGTATACTGATAATATCGAGAAACAATTGTAATAGAAAATGGCAGTGCAGGATCAGCATTTTTTATTCCTTCCTTGAAAACATTGAAACGTTATAACATTGGTAGACATTATTCCATTTTCACTGTTGAATTAATAGTCCATTTTAAGGGCGTTACATCACATTAAAGAGTTACCTTTAAATGCATGCAAAATATTATTTTGTGTGGATTCAAAATCAGTATTATATGCCATCAAAGGTCAAAATGCCAAGGCACGGTTGAAATGACATGCGAAATCAAGCACTTAATACATCACTAGCAAGCAAAGATATCAGTGTTACTTTTTATTGGATTCCATCTCACTGTGGAATTGTCTCTAATGAACAGGTAGATCAAGCAGCCAAGAGTGCAGCACGCAATGCTGCAGGGACAATTAAACTTAATGTTTAAGCTAATACTTTGACAAGTTAGCAATAGGATAATTTTGTTGACAAGTTGAAGACCTTAGATATACAAAATTCACATAATGTGTAAAAGCTTGTGACACACTGCATTCGGATATAATAATTAAGAGTTTAAGTCAAATCAAATCCAGATCAATTACGTCTTTGATGTTTAAGATTCGTCTAAATGCTCTCAAAACAAAATTTTGTAAAGATATTATTTGTGTTTGTGGGAGTCAAATTTCTGCAAATCATCTGCTTCTGCACTGTCCTGCCATCAAAGCTCAAATGTTCAAAAATGGAGGCACTGGCTCACCATCGAAATCTGATAACATTACAGAAAATAGTTAATGACCTTGATCTTCTTAAGTTGTTTTCGAAACTTTGCATTCTAGTTCTGTTGGTATTTTTCTTTGATAGTTGTTGGTAATGTTGAGATCATTTGTGTTTGCAGAATCCAAAACTTAAGTATGGCATTGATGTTACATTTACTCAAAAACACTCAACACTTAAAAGATGTCTCACATGCATTTATTTCTTTATCTTTTTTTGTGTGTCTAATGTCACTTGAGGGTGAAGAGACGTTAAATTTAAGTACTACTTCTACACTTTGATTGTGATCCAACTCACTTCTTATATTCCATGTCCTTTCTCTCTCTGTCTCTGTCTCTCTCTGTCTCTCCTGTCTCTTTCTCTCCTCTCTCTCTCTCTCTCTCTCTCTCTCTCTCCTCTCTCTCTCTCTCTCTCTCTCCTCTCTCTGTGTTTTGAACCATCCTTACATTCTGATTCAACCTTCATACAGTGTCATTCTCACGTTGACTGCATTCTTGGGACCGCTGTTTTGCACATTTTCAACGTGTCATATCTTGTCTGAAGAAGACATATTTGTCATAAATTCACATGTCTGTTTTGTACTGATTATGAAATCTGCATTACTTCACACCTTTACCTGTATGTTCATCTGTAGCTTACCATAGCAATTTTCCAAGCCATGTTTGTCAACAGGGACATCCCAGTTTGCACCAATCCGGACGCTTGATAAAGTTCGAAATATTCGAGAGCTGCTGACACCCGATTGCAACCGGAAAGACTAGGTGTCGATTTTCATACCTTGAAAGTTGGAACGCTGCTCTTTCTTCCTACCAATCGTTGGGACGCCGCTCTTTCTTCGTACCAATCATTGGAATGCCACTCTATCTTCCTACCAATCTGCTGGACGCCACTCTTTCTTCCTACCAATTGTTGGAATGCCACTCTTTCTTCCCACCAATCGCTGGAACGCCACTCTTTCTTCCCACCAATGTTGGAATGCCACTCTTTCTTCCCACCAATCGCTGGAACGCCACTCTTTCTTCCCACCAATCTTGGAATGCCACTCTTTCTTCCCACCAATCTTGGAATGCCACTCTTTCTTCCCACCAATCGTTGGAATGCCACTCTTTCTTTCCCCACCAATCGTTGGAATGCCACTCTTTCTTCCCACCAATCGTTGGAAGACACTCTTTCTTCCCACCAATCGTTGGAATCGCCACTCTTTCTTCCCACCAATCGTTGGAACGCCACTCTTTCTTTCCACCAATCGTTGGAATGCCACTCTTTCTTCCCACCAATCGTTGGAAGCCACTCTTTCTTCCCACCAATCTTGGAATGCCACTCTTTCTTCCCACCAATCGTTGGAAGCCACTCTTTCTCTTTCCCACCAATCGTTGGAATGCCACTCTTTCTCTTTCTTCCCACCAATCGTTGGAAGCCACTCTTTCTTCCACCAATCGTTGGAATGCCACTCTTTCTTCCCACCAATCGTTGGAAGCCACTCTTTCTTCCCACCAATCGTTGGAATGCCACTCTTTCTTCCACCAATCGTTGGAAGCCACTCTTTCTTCCCACCAATCGTTGGAACCACTCTTTTTCCTACCAATCGTTGGAACGCCACTCTTTTTTCCTATCAATTGTTGGAACGCCACTCTTTCTTCCACCAAGTTGGATGCCACTCTTTCTTCCTACCACAATGCCACTCTTTCTTCCCACCAATCGTTGGAATGCCACTCTTTCTTCCTACCAATCGTTGGAATGCCACTCTTTCTTCCCACCAATCGTTGGAACGCCACTCTTTCTTCCCACCAATCGTTGGAATGCCACTCTTTCTTCCTACCAATCGTTGGAATGCCACTCTTTCTTCCCACCAATCGTTGGAACGCCACTCTTTCTTCCCACCAATCGTTGGAACGCCACTCTTTCTTTCCACCAATCGTTGGAATGCCACTCTTTCTTCCCACCAATCGTTGGAACGCTGCTCTTTTTTTCTATCAATTGTTGGAACGCCACTCGTTCTTCCTACCAGTCTGAGGGCATTCTGTTTCTGCCACATTGGACGAAAATTATGACTGAACATATTAATTCGAACAGATTTATTGTTGGATTTCTCGCCATTTAAGACAACATTTATTTTGCGCCTATCAAAAATCAAGCGAATTTCAAACGGAAAGACACTGATTTTGAAACAAGATAGTTTTAACTTCATTTTGGTTTGTTTATTGGATAAAAGGCGATGTTTAGGAAACAAAAAACAAAAAAAGATCTTCCCAGTAAACACGAAACGTAGTAGGATAGACAAAGAAAGTTTGATATCCACTCAGTGCCACCACATTGCACTTCCATCTTCTATTGCCTGTTGTAAGGACAGAAGGATAGAGAGGGGGGAGGGGGTGCAGGGTTAGAGATGAAACCTTTTGGTACACAGTGTCAATCTAATAGCAAATCACACACACACACACACACACACACACACACACACACACACACACACACACACACACACTCACACACACACACACACACACACACACACACCACACACACACACACACACACACACACTCAGTCACTCACTCACTCATTTACTCACTCATTCTCTCTCCCTCACTC
>CM065736.1:47361495-47378995 GCA_033310375.1 Conus canariensis | reverse complement strand
GTATGTAATATCTTATTCCAAAAAAGTAAATCTTTTCTTATTTTTTATTCCCAGTTTTGCAAACTATATAGAACTGACTTGGAATCAACGCAAAAAAGTATGTTATAGACAGCAGTGTTATCGTCACACATAAAAATCAACGCCATAAGAATAGCATACAGTTCTGCCATAAATATGGAGAACCCTTTCCCTAGAGAAAAGGATCTACGAAACTTCAGCAATGGAATCACAAAACCGGACGTTGCATACGAGTCCACTATCGAGCTATCTGTAAAAATCTTCAGATAATATGGATACACGGTCTCAAGGTGTTCTTTTGCTTCACATGACAGAATATTAATGTTATTAACCTTCTTCAAGTCAGTGTAATATATATTGAATTTAGCTTGGATATGCTCCCAATGAGGTATGCTTGAAACTACTGGCACATCTGAAATGCTTTCAATATCAATGTTACACTTTTCAAATATTTCATTTGTATAATCCCCAACAGGCTGGAGAGAGGTAAGGTGTTGAGCTCTTTTAGGATAGTCCTTTTCGGGATTTACTAATATGTCAGGTTTGACAGAATTTGAAACATGTAGGCTTCTGGTAACATATTTAGCCGTTGCCAGTTTTCGTTGATCTGACAGTGGTGATAAATTCGCTTCTTTATAAGTATTTAATGAATTCGTGTGTACGGGGACACCAAGTGCTACCTTAACAGTTTTACTGTCACCACAACTTTGGTCTTAGGAAACTGATTTTTGATCTGTTGAACAATACTGATCAGTTCTTTTGAAGCCACTCTTGGATCTGTACCTTTGATGTCGTTGATACCAGAGTGAAGAACGACGCAGTCGTAATGGTCATCTGCAGCGACATTTTGAAGCTGTTCTTTACATTCTGAAATCTTGTGTGCCTTCTTAGATGAGATGCGAAGGCCATGTGAATCTCCCAAACGCCGAGCATCAATCCTGGACATTGTGGAGTCATGGAGAAAGAGAACTTTTGGAAGCTGTTCTGAATGCGATGTCTTGACGTCATGACGATGAGATTTGGAGTCAGCTGAACTGACGTCATTTTTGAGCTTTGAAGAGTTCTTCTCCATTTTTGTTTTGCCCCTGTTTACATTCCTGCAGGGCCAAACCCAAGGCTGAAGCCTTCGATGCACCTGGATCAGCCGACCCCGCGGGAGACGATTTCAAAGCGTCAGCGTAAGTACCTCTGGAGGGAGGGGCTGCTTGGTTGTTACCGTTGACTACACGGAGTTTCAAAATCGTTCGTTCGTTCTTTAATTTAACGTCTATCCACCTAACAGTGATCTTAGACAGTATGTAAGTGTAATGTGTGTGTGCATGTGATGTTTTTGGGTGTATGCATGCGAACGGTTGGTGTTGATTTTGGGCGTACGTAGGTATGTATAATGCAATTAGGCCTAGATAAATTAAGAAAAAAAAAAAAAATAAATAAATAAAAAACACCACATAACTGAATCCAAAACTATAAAGGAAACACTAAATAAGCAACTAACACCAAGATGGGGAAAATAACATAGACGTTAAAGTAAATGTCCAATTGGGCTCTTAATCAAGTCCTTGAACAACTTCAAAAATGTTTGATTCGTTAGAGATGACGTCTTCAAAGACTGACATCGACGGTTCGGTGTTCAACAACCAAGCAGGTAAATAGGGTTTCAGAATCGTCTGTAGCTGTATCTGTCTGTCAGAATACGTTGCTGCATCCAGGAATCTGGCGTCGACGCAACGGATGGGGTGCGCAGCGAAAAAGCTAGTGGCGTTGGGCTTTGGCCACCGCCTGCTTGAAGGCCTCAGTACTACCTGAGTGCACAACACTATTGTCCAGTTGGTTCCACCTAATAATAGTTCTTGGGAAAAAAATTATTGTTTATACAGCTCTGTGCTGCAGTTTGGAACTGTGTAGCACCTGTCGTTTCGTGTGTAGTTCTCCACTGTGTTGTTGACTATGAAGTCTGCTCTTCTTGGCGGACGACGGATGCGTCGGCCGGGTTGTTGAGGCACAAAGAACTGCTCAGGAGGGATTGCTGGCACCAGCCCCTCAACCACCCTGTAAAAGAAGGTCAGCCGCAGGCTCTCGCGTCGTTCCTAGAGGGTAGGGAGCTCATGTTTCCTCAGGAGGCTCGTTACGAAGCCAGGTTTTCTAGATTTGTAATCTTTTGCGATGAAGCGTACTGCCATTCGCTGTGTACGCTCCAGCTTGTCGATTTCCTGTTTCTTGTACGGGTCCCAGATGATCGCTCCATACTCCAACAGGGGTCTGACTAAGGCGAGGAAGGCGTTGCGTTTGCAGGCTGTGGGGCAGTGTCTGAGGTTACGGCGTAGGAAGCCGAGGGTACAGTTGGCTTTCTTTGTGATGTAGTTGATGTGGGTTGACCACGACAGATCTACAGAGAAATGGAGACCCAAGTAGGGGTTGGTGGAGACTTGTTTGAGAATTGTGTTTTCGAGGGAGTAGAAGAAGGAGGTTACAGGGTTCCGCGCCAGGCTCATGACGTAGCATTTCGTGGCGTTGAAACGCATGCCCCATCGCTCTGCCCACTGTTCTAGACTCTTCAGGTCCTCTTGGAGGGTGAGGTGGTCGCTGAAGTTGTTGATCTCCCTGTAGATCAGGCAGTCATCTGCGAAGAGATGCACTTGGGATTTGACTGCCTCCGGGAGGTCGTTGATGTGGCACAGGAACAAGAGTGGGCCTAACACGGTGCCCTGCGGGACCCCAGAATCCACTGTCATAGAATTTGATGAGGTGCCCTCAACCACAACTTGCATGGAGCATTCCGTAAGGAAGCACTTCAGCCAGGAATGGATGGGGCCAGTGACGCCGTAGTTGGACAGCTTACGGAGTAGTCGGTCATGGGGAACGGTGTCAAAGGCCTTGGAGAAGTCCAAGATCGCCATGTCTACTTGCTTTCCACGGTCGTATGAAGATAGGAGATCTTGTGTTGTGGTCAGGAGCTGGGTTTCGGTAGAGTAGCCGGCTCGGAAGCCGTGGTTGAGAGAGGTCAAGATTTGGTGGGAGTCAAGATGGTTCAGGATGTGGCAGCATACTATGTGTTCCAGGATCTTACAGGGAACTGAAGTGAGAGAGATGGGTCTATAGTTGCCGGGGGAGTGGCGGTCGCCCTTCTTGAATGCGCAGGTGACGTTGGCTCCGAGCCAATCATGCGGAAGGCGTCCGGAGTCGAGCGAGGCTTGGAAGATGAGTGTCAGGGAGGGGGCAATGCTGTCAGCGAGGGCCTTCAAGGCGATGTTGGGTAAGTTGTCTGGACCGGGGCCTTATTAACTTTGAGGTCGTGTAGCAGCTTGGCCACGCCAAGGGCGGAGACTGTAATGGGCTGTACGTGGGCGGGGGGAGGTTTTAGGTTGGGTGGTGTGGTAGTGTTGGTCTTGGTGAAGACTGACTTGAATTGGCGCAGTAAGATGTCGGCTTTGGATTGACTGTCGCTGTGTAGCTGTCCCTTCTCCTTCAGCGGGGCAACTCCTGTATTGACTGTCGCTGTGTAGCTGTCCCTTCTCCTTCAGCGGGGCAACTCCTGGATTGACTGTCGCTGTGTAGCAGTCCCTTCTCCTTCAGCGGGGCAACTCCTGTATTGACTGTCGCTGTGTAGCTGTCCCTTCTCCTTCAGTGGGGCAACTCCTGGATTGACTGTCGCTGTGTAGCAGTCCCTTCTCCTTCAGCGGGGCAACTCCTGTAGAGTCCTGCTTCCTGGACTTGATGTAGCGCCAGAATGGCTTGGTGTTATCCTGGTCGAGTCCCTCCCTGATGGTGTTGTTGATGTACTGCCACTCTGCACGCTGTAGCTCATCTCTGCAGTACTTCTGGAATTTCCAGTAGGGGGACCAGTCCTTACGAGCTCTTGCACTCTTGAAAAGTCCCTTCTTACGTTTCAGCAGCTTCCGAAGGGGCGCTGTCAGCCATGGCAGGGAAGAAGACCGTTTCTCTCAAGTTGGAAATAAAATGAGGCAGGGAACAGTAAACAATAAGCAATAAACAAGTAGGGTAAATCTTGCTCCCATAAGAAAACCTAACATAGAGTAACTTTTATTCAAGACTGGCACAGCCTTTGAAACTTGAATAAAGTCAAACAAATCCAAAGACTAACAATCTAATAGTGGGGAAAAACAAGCGCAGGCCAACAACCCCTCCGTCATCACAGTAATGACTTGGCAAAGATTTGAACTTAAGGCAGGGGAAGGTCGTTACTGTGATGACGGAGGGTTGTTGGCCTGCGCTTCCCCCCCCCCCCCCCCCCCCCCCCCCCCTTATTAGATTGTTAGTCTTTGTATTTGTCTGACTTTATTCAAGTTTAAAAGACTGTGCCAGTCTTGAATAAAAGTTACTCTATGTTAGGTTTTCTTATGGGAGCAAGACTTACCCTACTTGTTCATTGCGTCTCTCTTAAGTTTCCTATCATATCACTCTGGCATCTGACAGTTTCTTCTAACGCATCAATTTTTTTTACAGAGTATTTCGATGATTGTTAAGTTTTTGAGTGAACTCACGTTTGTGTTGTCCGTCAGAGTACCCTGATCGCCTTTTTGTACTCCCAGTTATTAAAGAACAGGGAGTACTTTAGAATGGGAACGAAGAAATGCTGTCTGCGTGTGTGTGTGTGTGTGTGTGTGTGTGTGTGTGTGTGTGTGTGTCCGTGGTCAAAATGTGTTCCACTCGCTCCAGACAAAACTACTGGGCCGATCTTTCTGAAAATTTGTAGGTATGTTCACTATGGGTCAAGGATGTTTTAGTTTACCGTTACTAACGGCTGTAACGGCCTGTAACGCCTTTTCTTCTCCATGGAATATCTCAGAAAGTACGTGGCCGATCTTTCTGAAAATTAGCAGGTATGTTCATTATGGGTCAAGAATGATGCCCGATGTTTTAGTTTACCCCGTTATAGCCGTTACTAACGGCTGTAACGGCCTGTAACGGTTTTTCTTCTTTATGGAATATCTCAGAAAGTACGTGGCCCATCTTTCTGAAAATTTGTAGGTATGTTCATTAATGGTCACGGATGATGCCCGATGTTTTAATTTCCCCGTTATAACCGTTACTAACGGCTGTAACGGCCTGTAACGGTTTTTCTTCTTTATGGAATATCTCAGAAAGTACGTGGCCGATCTTTGTGAAAATTAGCAGGTATGTTCATTATGGGTCACGGATGATGCCTGATATTTTAGTTTACCCCGTTATAGCCGTTACTAACGGCTGTAACGGCCTGTAACGGTTTTTCTTCTTTATGGAATATCTCAGAAAGTACTTGGCCCATCTTTCTGAAAATATGTGGGTATGTTCACTATGGGTCATGGATGATGCCCGATGTTTTATTGGACCAGAATAGCCGTTACTATCGGTTATAACGGCCCAAAACGGTTTTTCTTCTTTATGGAATATCTCGGAAAGTACTTGGCCGATTTATAAGCGGTTTGGATGATCTTGTGACAAATCGGAGCCTCTTTCCATATGTAAGTGATGTAACGCTAAAAATCAATTAAACAAGTTAAAAACCGTTATTTTGCCGTTATTTCTTATATATAGGTGGATTTTAATGAAATTTGGTATACAGAAAGGTTATCACACACAAATGGCACTTCTATATAGTGTTTCACAATTCGACCGTTAAAAACCGTTATTCTTGATATATTGTCCGATTTGGATGTAGTTCGGTATGTACATAGGCTTTAGCTCAGTGATGACTAAAATACCATTTTCAAAAGTGTACATCGGTTATATAGCCGTTAAAACCGTTATTTTGCCGTTATTTTTTTTACATATTGGTGGATTTTAATGAAATTAAGTATACAGAAAGGTTGTCACACACAAATGGCACTTCCATTCAGTGTTTCAAAATTTGACCGTTAAAAACCGTTATTCTTGACATATTGTCCGATCTGTATGAAATTTGGTAGGTACATAGTCTTTAGCCCAGTGAGGACTAAAATACCAGTTTCAAAAGTGCACATCGGTTAAATAACCGTAAAGACCGTTATTTTGCCGTTATTTATCGCAGAAAGTACTTGGCCGATTTATAAGCGATTTGGAAAACTGGGAGTACGTTTATATGCTTTGCATCTTGTTTTTATTACCATCCTTCTCTTGATCGTTTTCCGACCTTGACACACTCGCTTCAGCACATTCTTAAGAATATTTTCTTGTCCACTTTTTTGTTGACCTGTATTTGTTGGTTCTTTGGTTGTAGTGGCGTTCGCCTTGCTTCCCATGCAGCGAGATCTTGTATGCCTAGTCATATTCACTATTCTTCCAAAATATAACTGGAGACAAATCTGTTGACTTCTAACCCGCCATTTTGTATCCCCCTGTGTGTGTGTGTGTGTGTGTGTGTGTGTGTGTGTGTGTGTGTGTGTGTGTGTGTTTGCTTTGAATTAACAAGATCTGTCACCGTGAGGTACTTGGAAGACATAATTGTTTGAACGAGGGACTGTCTCTCTCTCTCTCTCTCTCTCTCTCTCTCTCTCTCTCTCTCTCTCTCGTGGTATATATTACGTATGGGCTATATGGTGTACGTCTGCCCTGACTAGATTGCGCCTATTGTCATATGAAATGCTGTGACTCATACACTAAGCGGGTTATTTTTCCATCTACATCAGTTCATTTGTTGGTTTGTGTGCCTGTCAGCTAGCTGTCTGTTCCTCATACTGATCTGAAACCCAAAACACAGGCCTATGTCAAAGACCTCTGGCGAGAGGAATGGACCTTGCAGACGGATAACAAACTATTTAAAATCCGTCCAAACCTGAAAGAGTTTTTACCATATTCCAGAGGCAGCCTTAAAGAAGAAACAGTCCTGTGCCGCTTGCACACAGGCCACTCGTTTTATACCCATATTTATCTTTTAAAAGGTGAAGAAGCTCCGTGGTGCATTCCATGTCATGTTCCACTCACAGTGAAACATAGTCTTTTAGATTGCTGGGACTTGCACGATGTGAGACATAAACACTTTACAGCAGAGTCCATGAAAACCCTGTTCAGAGATGTCCCACCTGGCGTTATCTTTGAGTTTCTGAAAGAGATTAATATTTTTCATCTGATTTAAGACTTTACGGAAGAAAGATTTGTAACGAAGTTTCTGGTGCGTCTTTAGAAGATGTATTTTAAAGAAATGTGTGAAAGGTTTTGTTTTGTTTTGTTTTTGTTTTTTTTATATGGCCCTTTGCGGTCGGCTGGGCTATAAGCAACATTACCTTACCTTATCTAGCTGGATTATACCAAATCTTTCAAGTCGTTTTAACTAAATTTGGTAGAAAGATGGAATATGACCTGGAATATGACCTAATTACAACTCCAAGAAGTTTTGGTACGGAAGTGTACTGTGCGTGTAAATCAAAGAATGTAATGGGAAAGATTATCGCAAAGTTTCATTGAACATAAACATTGTGATGTGACTGTTTACGAACCGACAACCGTCTACAATACAGAGACATGGAACATAGCAGCTTTCTGGTGATACGCCGTCGTCAGTCTATATTTTCAATTTCCTATTTTCAAAGAAGCACAGGGAATATAACTCTTTTGTCACTATCTGGTGGGAAATATATAGATTTAATTTTCACTCATAAACTGACTTGATTCCCACTTGTCCTCCGAGCCAGAAGGTTTCAAACCGAAGCGCCCTCATCCACCTCTTCCTCAAGGACCTGCTACCATAACCAGGCAAGTTGTTGACTTGATCACAGATTTATGTCCAACTGCAAGAAATAAGTAAAGTCTGCTTACGGACTATTCTTTTTCTCCGTCTTTTTCTCTGTTGAAGTAAACATACCTTTTTTTTTTTTTTTTTTGCCTCATATTTTGGTACAGTTTCGGAGGTAGGAACAGATCCAGGATCCGTTTGATTTGGCAGAGGTCTTCGCTCTCTCGCGGCACCCTTCCACTTACAACATGAATCTGGCCGTTCGTTTGCTTAGCTGTCGTCCTTTACGCTTTGCGTTGCGCAGTGTGTGAGCTCAGGGTTTAAGCAGAAGAGGGTTAGCGTGCGTGGATTAGTCCGTATGCAGCGACACCTTGGTGAAACCAAAAGTAGTAGAGGGGACAGGGACAGTATCTGTCGTTCACCACCTGGAGTTCGCTGCGCATATTGAAAGCATTCACCTCTTCCTGTTCATTTGACTAGCTTTGTGTCTGCCTCCTGTTCACAGGATGGCTGTGTTCACCACACTGCACAGGTGACAGTGTCAAATTATCAAGTTTAATGTGCTGCGGGCAAAGCCAATGTACAGGCAGTAGGCCGACCTCAATGACAAGTGGATGACGAGATGCTGGCGAAGGTGGTTACCCGAGAGGGCAGTCCAGCCTGCTGATCTCTTCTCTCGCCCAGAGGAGGTTAGTTAACCGCACGATCGAACAGAAGTCTGGTAACAGTAGGAAAAACGAGGCAAATTAGTGTTCCTTTCCACTCTGCTTCTTCGATAAAACTGTCACTAAAAGTCATCATGCCATTTTAGTTTGACAGCACGTGTTTACAAAATTTTGCCCATAAACTTAACTTAAATTTTTTTTATGCCAAGGTATCGAATGCAAGACCAATTTTGTCGCTGAACTTAACGGCAGGCTTATTTCAAGAACCAAATAAAAGTGGTACTTCGAAATATTGCGGAATGATAGTGTACCATTCGTTTAAATATATTTCCAAGGCAGAGAAACATTTCTCCTGTGTCGCAAATTATTGGCATGCGTATTATACTCTTAACAAATATTTCGCTGAAAGAAAGTAGCCTTCTAAAATTGTAAACGGTAAAGACGTCTTACTTATGTCGTCATGGGAGCCAGAGTTACCCTGCTTGTTCGTTGTTTGCTGTTTACCGTTCCTTGCCTCATTTTGAGATTTCTTTCACACCAGTCAAAACGAGGTTGTGTTTGGTTCTGTTCGTCTGTGTGTCCTGGTTGATTATATTCAAAATGAAAAAGGACACAGGCCTACCAGTCTTTAGTACAAGATTATTTGTGTTTGTTCATTTCTCAAGGGTTGCTGCTTTGAAGCCTACATGTTTCTGGTGTAGAGTATATGTGCAAGTTTGGAACATCCTTTTTTTTTCAGGCGGCGGCGTCTTGTCTGTTCTGTGCATTGTGTGTTGGCAGTGGAGCAAGATGATTTGGTGTGGTCTTCTTGTCTGTTCTGTGCGTTGTGTGTCGGCACTGGAGCTAGATGATTTGGTGTGGTCTTCTTGTCTGTTCTGTGCGTTGTGTGTCGGCATTGGAGCAAGATGATTTTTTGGTGTGGTCTTCTTGTCTGTTCTGTGCGTTGTGTGTCGGCATTGGAGCAAGATGATTTGGTGTGGTCTTCTTGTCTGTTCTGTGCGTTGTGTGTCGGCATTGGAGCTAGATGATTTGGTGTGGTCTTCTTGTCTGTTCTGTGCGTTGTGTGTTGGCATTGGAGCTAGATGATTAGGTGTGGTCTTCTTGTCTGTTCTGTGCGTTGTGTGTCGGCATTGGAGCAAGATGATTTGGTGTGGTCTTCTTGTCTGTTCTGTGCGTTGTGTGTCGGCATTGGAGCAAGATGATTTGGTGTGGTCTTCTTGTCTGTTCTGTGCGTTGTGTGTCGGCATTGGAGCAAGATGATTTGGTGTGGTCTTCTTGTCTGTTCTGTGCGTTGTGTGTCGGCATTGGAGCAAGATGATTTGGTGTCGTAATCAGCATTCATTTGGAGATACACGGATGTAATTGTTTCATCATGGGAGCAAAAATTAAACCACGTGTTCAACATGTATTGTTGTAAATTGTATTTTTACATGTCAAAACTATAACTAATTGTTGTAAAACATGTTTTTACATATCAAAACTATCTGCTCCTTTTGGGGACAAGGGCCAGTAGCCTTCTTTAATAGCTCATTGTAACGCCCACAAGAATATCCTGATGAACTGCATGAAACTGAAATTGTCCTCTGGCTTCTTAATTTAAAAGAAAAAAAAAAAACCAGCATAGCAAGCATTTTTTTTTCTTCAAAAGATTATGAATGTATATCGCGAGAATTGGTGAGATTTGTTGCCTTTCTGTGCGGAGAAGATAAAAAAAACAAAAATAACAACACCTATGACCATTAACTTTGAAGCAGAGCATTTTGCGCAAAATGATTCTTGACTTGAGTATGTTGTTTGAGTACAGATAATGGTGAACTTGGTGAGATGGAGGGATGGGGATGGTGGAGAGTACTGAATGGGTGTGGTGCGGAGGAGGGAAAGGAGAGTAGCTGGATATGTGTATAGAGGCTCCTCCAAACGTGAATGTGTGTGTGTGTGTGTGTGTGTGTGTGCGCGCGCGTGTGTGTGTATGTGTGTGTGTGTGTGTGTGTGTGTGTGTGTGTGTGTGTGTGTGTGTGTGTTCAAAATGATATCCAACGGTATGAATTTTGCACAAAATTGACTTGCTTTTAGAAAATCTGTTTTAATTAGTTTTGTGTATAGGAGTAATTTTTTTTTATGTGGAGATGGGGGGAGGGGGGGGGGGTAATTTAACTTCAGACTTGGCTTCAGCTAGGTGACAGCCCTGATATAACTCTTTGCGGTCGGCTGAGCTATAAGCAACATTCTCTCTCTGTCTGTCTCTGTCTCTGTCTCTCTCTGTTTCTCTCTGTCTGTCTGTCTGTCTGTCTGTCTCTCTCTCTCTCACTTTCTCTCTCTCTCTCTCTCTCTCTCTCTCTCTCTCTCTCTCTCTCTCTCTCTCTCTCTCTCTCTCTCTCTCTTGCCCGCAACTGCTCAGATTGATCCCCTTTTTTGACAAGCTATATGACAAAATCTCTCTCTGTCTCTCTCTGTCTGTCTCTCTCTCTCTCTCTCTCTCTCTCTCTCTCTCTCTCTCTCTCTCTCTCTCTCTCTCTCTCTAATTACTCTGTCCATCAACCTATTTACCATTTGCGTCTTCTCAATATAGAATAAATTCTATAAAAACCTATCTTGCTGTCATGCTCTAGCAACTTTGACTGAGACGAAATACAAATGTCCTCCGTCCTCCCCTCCCCTCCCCTAACCCTCCCTTCCCTTTCTTACCCTCCCATCCCAATGTCTCCCCCCTCCGCCTCCTTAATCTGTCGTTCGTTTTATCGTCTGCTCAATCAATCGTCGCAGAGTGACGGAAAAGAAGGGTGTTGTGTTGTTCAGCCTACGCAGCAAAGAGAGAGCTCTGTTCAGATCGATTTGGCATTGTTGGTTGTGACCCCCCCCCCCCCCCCCCCCCCTTCGTCCTGGCAGGGTTTTCTTTTGTCATAGAGTTGTTGCCGTGAGGTGCTTGGACAAAGTAAGTGTTTGAACGTTGAACAGGGCGGGGCGGGTGGGGGGGGGGGGGGGGGGGGGCGGGCGGGAGTATTGTCTTGTAATGTCTCTCTTTCTTTCTCTGACCTTTGTGCCTTTGCCTGTCTCTGTCTCTTTGTGTCTGGTTGTTTCTCTGTCTCTTTCTATGTAAATCTCTCTCTCTCTCTCTCTTCTCTTTTCTCTCTCTCTCCTCTTCTCTCCTCTCTCTCTCTGTGCCTTTCTTAGTGTGTTTTTCTTTGCCCCCCCCCCTCTCTCTCTCTTCTCTCTCTCTCTCTCTCTCTCTCTCTCTCTTTCAGAGTGGCATATATAAACTTACCATTAATATCTCTTTTTGTCGCTCCACATTACCTGAGGCAAATGAAACTAGACAGTACTGAGAGTGTCACTCATTACCTGAGGCAGATGAAACTAGACAGCACTGAGAGTGTCACTCATTACCTGAGGCAGATGAAACTAGACAGCACTGAGAGTGTCACTCATTACCTGAGGCAGATGAAACTAGACAGCACTGAGAGTGTCACTCATTACCTGAGGCAGATGAAACTAGACAGCACTGAGAGTGTCACTCATTACCTGAGGCAGATGAAACTAGACAGCACTGAGAGTGCCACACATTACGTGAGGCAGATGAAACTAGACAGCACTGAGAGTGCCACACATTACCTGAGGCAGATGAAACTAGACAGTACTGAGAGTGTCACTCATTACCTGAGGCAGATGAAACTAGACAGCACTGAGAGTGCCTCATTACTGAGCAGATGAAATAACAGCACTGGAGTGCTCTTACTAGCAGATGAAACTAACAGTACTGAGAGGTCACTCATACCTGAGCAGATGAATAACGCACTGAGGGTCACTCATTACCTGAGGCAGATGAAACTAGACAGCACTGAGAGTGTCACTCGTTACCTGAGGCAGATGAAACTAGACAGCACTGAGAGTGTCACTCATTACCTGAGGCAGATGAAACTAGACAGCACTGAGAGTGTCACTCATTACCTAGGCAGATGAAACTAGACAGCACTGGAGGCACACATTACGTGAGGCAGAGAACTAACGATGAGAGTGCCACACATTACCTGAGGCAGATGAAACTAGACAGTACTGAAGTGTCACTCATTTCTGAGCAGATGAAACTAGACAGCACTGAGATGTCACTCATTACCTGAGGCAGATGAAACTAGACAGCACTGAGAGTGTCACTCATTACTGAGGCAGTGAAACTAGACAGTACGAGAGTGTCATATTACTGAAAGATGAAAGCAGAAGTGTCACATACTGCGATGAAAAGACAGCACTGAGAGTGTCACTCATTACCTGAGGCAGATGAAACTAGACAGTACTGAAATGCCACACATTCCTCACTTTTCACAACCAGATTTAAAGAAAAGTAAAAGAAAAGAAAATGAAAAACGTTTCTGTGCCTTAGAAAGACACTGAAAATGACCATGTGGGAAAATAGCTGATGTCCAGTCTGGACAGTGTGTACAATTATCACTATCCAATTGCCATACAACTCATGATAACATATGTCCTTCAAAGAGTGTTCAGATGTACATAATGCGAGACATGAATACTTCACATATATTCCTTGAAAACCTTGTTCTGAGATGTTCCATCTGATGTGAATTTTTTTTTTTTTTTTTTTTTGGTTTCTGAGAGAGATACGTGTTTTTCGTCTGATCACGGAGAAAAAAAGGGTTGTTTTTTTTTTTTAGGTTTTTCTTTCTTTTTATTTTTGATATGACATATTATTTTTTGCTTTTTTTTTTTTTTTTTTTAATTTCATCATAACTTCAGAACTGACTTTTCCGGAATGACAGCCCGGATGTGGACTATAAACAATTCGATTTGAATTGGACTATCTTTTGTGTGGGTGGTATCTGTGTCTGTTATCACCTGGATGCCCCCACACAGCTGGTTACTTTTACCGTCGTTTTCGTCCGCGGTGTTTGTTTGTTTGTTTGTTTTCTGAGGTGGAGTGTTGAAACGAGCACCTCCAGTCACCTGATCCCTGCCAGGAATCTCGTCTCTGGGGACAGGTTAGAAGCTGTCAAGAATAGCATGCAACAAAAGCTGCATTGTTTGACTTGAGACTTGACATGAAGATATATGGGGTGGGCGAGTGCGTTCTATTGTACCGGTTCACAATAGATTCACACACATACACACACACGCGTGCAAAAACACAAACACAAACACACACACACACACACACACACACACACACACACACGAACGCACACACACACACACACACACACACACACACACACACACACACACACACACACACACACATCGAGAGACAGACAGACAGACAGACAGACAGAGAGAGAGAGAGAGGAACAAATGTGTAATGTGTGTTTGGAAGAGAAAGCCGACGAGCCTCAGCGATCATCAAAACGAAATAATTTGATTTTGTTATAGACTGCTAAGAAAGAGAAACTAAACACGAGTGTGACACATTTTTACAAGACATGTTGATTGAAAAACAAATACTAGAAGAAAAAAACATTACCAGCCGCCGTGGCGAAGTGGTTAGCGTCGCGGACTCCCGGCTGGGAGGTTGTGGGTTCGAAGCCCATCAGAATCATGTGGGTTTTTCTGCCCCGACCGGCTCCTACCCAGAGTCCTACTGGGACTTCACAGTCGAGTTTCATCCACTTAATGGATGCGTTTCTGAGAGTGTTGCTCAAATTTCTTGACCAGCACTGCAGGTGTCTGTATCTCTCGGGCCTGGTTGACGCCGGGATATATTATGAAAGGAAGCGTAGAGTGCAGCCCTGTCATGTAGTCTCAGACCAAAATGAAAATCCGTAGCATCATCTTAATCATCCTCATTCTCATCGATCAGCATAAAAAAAATGTCTCAAATTCTGTGGCCCTTCATGCCCTGCTCTCATGGTGACCTCAGTTTCGATGTCCTCTCCATGTCTTTGGTCTTGGTTTGGTTCGTCGGGGTCACCGGTATCGGCGAGTCCATGGGGGCTGTCGTTGGACGGACGTGGTGGCGCCCACCTGAGGGAGAGCTCACTCATGCTGGCTCCGCGACTAAGCAATTATTGTCGTCAGTAGGGGGCTTAGTAGGTGGTGTCCTGCGTATGTTAGATCAGAACAGGCGCCACTGAACACCACCGAAGTGACTCGGCGGCAGTGCAGTGTCTCCTCCGGTGGGTTGCCTCTTGACGACTTGACATTGACTGCTCCCTGTGGATTGCCGGTGCTGGGGCTGCGGAGGGCCAACCGGGCTGTAGCTGTGGACGGGGTGTCGGAATGAGCGGAGTGGGTGCACTGCCTCTGAGATGGCGCAGAGATTGGGACAGCAAAAAAAAAAAAAAAAAAAAAAAAAATATTGAATGGAAAACATCTGCTTAATTACAAGCCTAACTCATCAATCATTGATAGATGCACTTCATGTAAGACATAGCAGACTTTTCTAGGGCAAAAGAAAAAAGTTAAAGAATCGTACGTGAAGATTGCGCACAGAAAGTCTGTGGCACCCCAAAAAGAGACCAGGACCACACTTGAAAACTGCTAGAGGTAAGTAGAAAGAAACTCGTGGAGAGCGTGGCAGCAGAGAGTCCTCAGAAGAGAAGCCCCCTTCAAGCAAGTGTTTCGGCCCTTATCTCCTGACACTCTAGGGGGGTTGGGCCACACCCGGTTCATGACTCCGGATGTCCCTCTGCTGCCCCTTTTTTCCCATCTTGGGACGAGCCATGGCTGGGATTCGAACCCATGACCTTCTGGACATGCTCATTTTCCACTTAATGACTCGCGCTTTAACCACTGAGCCACAGGGACACCTGATATTTGTAGGGAAATTAAGCCTTATGAAGTTCACTTTTGTTCCTCCTTGACCAGATCCAGCTTGAACACCTCTCTGCCGCTTCTGCCATTGCTTTCAGGGCTCTGTTTTTTTCCTTCCCTGCAACTGAGAGCTGTTTCATGAGGCTGTATGCAGACGTTCCTACAAACCCCCTAGCTCCAATTTCTGCAGTGAGGACTTTGACCTGATAGCCTTCTCTCCTCAGGCTGTTTGCCAGATCAGCATACTTTTCAGTCTTGTAGATTTGAGCTGCCTCCATTCTGTTCTCATATGGCACCGTGAGCTCGATCATGATCAGCTGCTTGGTTGACTTAGAGTGGACTACTATGTCTGGTCTCATGCCACTCTTGCTGATGATCTCTGGGTGACTCTTCCATTCTGGGAGGTCTGCAGTGCACTCCCAGTCATCTGCCCCGTCCAGCAGACTCTGCCTGCATGTTTCGAGTGGCACTGTTGTTCTTGGCCATGATTTGCTGCCTCCTGCCGTGAAGAATGTTGCGGGTGCTTTTGGAGTCCTGATTTTCCCTTTTGTGGTGTTGGTACTAGCCCAGACTACTTGTACAATTTCTTTGAGCACTTGGTTGTGCCTCCATGTGTACCTTCCTTGAGCCAGGGCTACTTTACATGAGCTTAGGACATGCTCCACTGTTTGTTTTTCATGGCAGAGGGGCATGCAGGATCGTCTGTTTTCCCCCACTTCACCAGGTTTGCATTTGAGGGCAGAAGGTCATATGCAGATCTGAGAATGAAGCTGATCCTGAGAGGGGCCATGTGCCAAATGTCATTCCAAGTGAGACTTCTTTGGAGTGCATTCTCCCACGTTGTCCATTGCCCTTGCTGGCTCTGCTGGACTGCTTTTTGGAGTCTTTTTTGGTCTTCTTCTGTTCTCATCTCCTGAATCATCATGTCTCTTTTGGCTTTTCCTTTGGCCTTTGACCACCATTCAGTTTTGGTCCCCCCAGTCCCCGTCTGTTGGTCTGTGTGTGTCCTGTTATTTCTCTGATCTTGAGACTTTCTTTTGCAGAATCCATCGCCTCTTGAACTTTCCATTTTCTGCCTGTCTTCAGCTGGGGCTTAATTGCTTCTACCACCTTGTCTCCTGAGTCCTCCAGCATGCTTTGAAGTCTGATCTTCCCTGCTTTGTATTCCTCCAGGATGGATTTCAGGGGTAGTTTCAACTTTGCTTGGCGACAGTACAGCGCTATGTCAGTCAGACAGGGTGGACACCAAGCCATTTCCTTGTGAACTTGTTGATTTTGGCTTCCATTGCCTCCACTATGCTGGTGCAGATGTCGTATATCATCAGAGGCCATAGCAGCTTTGGTATCAGCATGAACTGCAGACACCAGACCTTGTATTTGCCAGGGAGCCACACTGGTCAATGGTCTCCAAGCCTTCCTCCGCCATCTGCTTGGTTTCTTTTGCTCTTTGTGTGTCTTTCAGCGTATCATCATACCATCTTCCAAGGCTCTTGACTGGTTCTTCTGTGACTGTTGGAATGGCCTGGTTGGCAACACTGAAGACCACAATATCAAAAGGGCCGTCATGACCATCGCCTCTTCGAGGGTAAAAAAAAAAAATTGTCCTGGGTGGAGGTTATCGGTTCAGGGGAGTCAGACTGGGATTCAGTCACCATTTTGACCCAGTTGAAACTCGCCATTCTGAGAGTGTAAATACCCCCCCCCTCCCACCCAGGGGGTAACAAATGTAGTCAATTTTGATTTGACCCGCGTTCCAAAAGACTGACGTTTGTCCAAAGGTACGGATTGACTCATCACAAGTGCAGATGACAAGAAGGAGCTGATCTATCACAGGACCTTACATTCTTGGTGTGAATATCGAGCTCCTCCCTCCCCCCCTTCCTCACCCATCCTCCCCTACCAATCAGACAATATTACTATTGTTGGTGTGAATGCCGAGGCTCCGTCCGACCAATCAGAAGACTGTACTATTTTTAGCGTCAATGCCGGAGGCTTCTCCTGCCAATAAGAGGATGTTACTATTTGCGGTTAGACTGCCGAGGGCTCCCTCCTCCTGCTGATCACAGAATGTGCTAGGTTTGATGAGATGCTGAGGGCCCCTCTGACCAATCAGACGACGTTACTATTTTTATGCAAACGCCGGTGGCTTCTCCTGCCTGCAGTCGATTACCAACGATTTTCACATGTATCAAAACTTTCGTCTTACTTGGTCTTGTTGACATTTTCATGCATATTATAATTTTACCAATGATTTTCACATGTATCAAAACTTTCGTCTTACTTGGTCTTGTTGACATTTTCATGCATATTATAATTTTACCAATGATTTTCACATGTATCAAAACTTTCGTCTTGCTTGGTCTTGTTGACATTTTCATGCATATTATAATTTTACCAACGATTTTCATATATA
>CM065736.1:47341495-47353995 GCA_033310375.1 Conus canariensis | reverse complement strand
TGTGTGTGTGTGTGTGTGGGGGGGGGGGTTATGTTGCGTGTGTATGCATGTATTTGTGTCTGTCTGTCTGGTCTGTCTGTCTGTCCTTCGTTCTTTATTTAATGTCTTTTCACTTTCATTGATATTAGACTCTGTGTGTGTGTGTGTGTCTGTGTGTGTGTGTGTGTGTGTGTGTGTGGGGTGGTTGCGTGTGTGTGTGTGTGTAGCTGTGTGTGTGTGTGTCCCTGTTGTGTGTGTGGCCTGTCGTCTGTCTGTTGGTGCTCTGTCTGTCTGTCCGTCTGTCTGTGCATATGCGTGTTCGTGTGTGTTGTGGTGTGTCTATTAAGCAGAGAAACAAGGAAGACGTGGCAGAGGAGAGAGTGAGTGAGAAGGAGACTGATAGACAGACAGACAAGCAGACAGACACACACGCAGACACACACAGACAGGCAGGCAAACAGACAGATAAATCGAGAGATAGTATAGAGAGGCAGAAAGCTGGCGACTTTAAAGCTGAAGCCTTTTTTTTTTCCTTTTTGTTGTTGTTTTGTTTTGTTTTCTATTTGTTTTGGGTTTGTTTGTTTATTTTTTAAGCAGCAGAAAATGCGAGACTGAGCGAAAATCTTGGTGTAAGAGGACACCCATTCACCATGGCAGAAGTGCAAAAAAGGAAGAGGGGAAAAGAAAGGGGGGGGGGGGGGGGGGGGAGGAGGGGGGTGATGGGATATACTTCCATCGAAACGTTAGATGCATTTGTTCCTAATCCATTCTTTCATAAATCTTAGGTTAGTTTAGTCTAGTCTAATCGAGTCGAGTCGATTTCAGTCTACTCAAGTCAGCTTGATTTCAATTGGTTACACTCGATGTAGTTTAGACTGATTAAGCCTACTTTAGTTTCATCGGTTGAATCGTCATGCTGAGTGCCATTAGGGGAGTGGTATTTTGTGCTTTTTTTTTTTTCGGTTATTTGTAATGTCTGAATAATGCGTATGTGTCGATTTCTGTTTGTCTGTTTTGTATTGTACAGTTAGATCTGCGTGACTCTACAACTTCTTTAGCCTGTACAATTGTATTTTGCCTTTAGTTTAGTTTAGTTTAGTTTAGTTTAGTTTTGTTTTGTTTTGTTTTGTTCAGTTCAGTTTTGTTTTGTTTTGTTTTGTTCTGTTTAGTTTACTTTAGGTTAGTTAATGTTTGTTTGCGTTCGCCTTGGGTAGTCTAACCTAACCTAGTCTAGTCTAGTCTAGTTCAATTCAGTGTTGTTTATTTAGTCTAATTTAATTTCGTATGGTTTAATTTTAGTTAGTCTAGTCTAGTCTAGTCTAGTCTAGTGTCTAGTCTAGTCTAGTCAGTCTTTGGTGTACTCTACTCTTGCTTAGTCTAGTCTAGTTTAGTTTAATGGAGTTTAGTTTAGTTTATTACCTCTCTGTCTCACCGAACGTTCTTCACACAATGGCACTGCTCCATCACAACTCATTCCGGCGGCCTCTTCCACAGCCCCACACCCATGCTCATTCTGTCCCTGCCATACCAGCACTGCAGACCACAGGGAGCGAATGATAGGACGCCACAATGAGGCCCCCTAGCAGAGGAGACACTGCACTGTCGCAAGAGTCACTTCAGTGATGTTCACTTATACCGCCCACGCTGATGTAAACGCAGGCAGGACACCGTCTGCTAAGCCTCTGTTGACGACCACAGCTGCTTATTCTGGCAGCTAGCGTCAGGGTACCGTCCTCCATCTGAAGGCGCCACCATGTGCTTTCCATGACAGTTCCCATGAACGTGCAAGACAGACGACTTTGGCACGAAGACCACGGGGAGCCGAGGACATTGTGAGGACATAGAAACTGTGCTCACCACCACAGAAGAGTCCGAATGACCACAGATGGGAACATTGGTCATTTTTGTTTTGTTCGGGTGGGCAATGAAAATGGTGAAGATGATTTGATGGCGTTTCATTCTGACCACAGGCTGGAGGACAGGGTCGTACTCAACGCTTCCTTTCTTAGTGTACCCCCGGTATCAACCCAGCCCTGGAAATAACAGACACCTGCAGTGTTCGACGGGAAATTTAAAGCAACGTTCTCAGAGACGCATCCATGAAGTGAATGGCCATGGACTGTGTGGTGCCAGTCTTCCCATCTGAGTCCCTGGCACTCTGTGCTGTGGCTACATATCACCCGGCCCGGAGCAGTACACCCCGCCCTCAGACAGACACCCTTCCAGCCCAGGCCAGTACACCCCGCCCTCAGACAGACGTCCTCAAAGTGGGCGAACCTTGACCGTGGGATTCCTGTCATGCGGCTTGTCTAACAAGCCTGGATAGACCATACAGCTCTTGCCTAACAAGCCTGGATAGACCATACAGCTTGCCTAACAAGCCTGGATAGACCATACAGCTTGCATAACAAGCCTGGATAGACCATACAGCTTGCCTAACAAGCCTGGATAGACCTATACAGCTTGCCTAACAAGCCTGGATAGACCATACAGCCAGCAGCCTAACAAGCCTGGATAGACCATACAGCTTGCCTAACAAGCCTGGATAGACCATACAGCTCTTGCCTAGCAAGCCTGATAGACCATACAGCTCGCCTAACAAGCCTAGATAGACCATACAGCTCGCCTAACAAGCCTAGATAGACCATACAGCTGCCTAACAAGCCTGGATAGACCATACAGCTTGCATAACAAGCCTGGATAGACCATGCAGCTTGCCTAACAAGCCTGGATAGACCATATACCTTGCCCAACAAGCCTGGATAGACCATACAGCTTGCCTAACAAGCCTGGATAGACCATACAGCTTGCCAAACAAGCCTGGATAGACCACATAGCTTGCCTAACAAGCCTGGATAGACTCGGCCGGAGCACACACACACAAAAATCAACAATAATTGATCGGATGTTTTTCATATCTGCAAGCTGGCTGAGCCGCAGTCTGTATTCTAACTGCTGCGCCAAAGCGGCCTGGTAGTGCCTTTGTATGTAGCCTGACAGTGCCTTTGTATGTAGCCTGACAGTGCCTTTGTATGTAGCCTGACAGTACCTTTGTATGTAGCCTGACAGTGCCTTTGTATGTAGCCTGATAGTGCCTTTGTATGTAGCCTGATAGTGCCTTTTTGTATGTAGCCTGACAGTGCCTTTGTATGTAGCCTGACAGTACCTTTGTATGTAGCCTGATAATGCCTCTGTATGTAGCCTGATAATGCCTTTGTATGTAGCCTGATAGTGCCTTTGTATGTAGCCTGATAATGCCTTTGTATGTTGCCTGATAGTGCCTTTGTATGTAGCCTGATAGTGCCTTTGTATGTAGCCTGATAGTACCTTTGTAAGAAGCCTGATAGTGCCTTTGTATGTAGCCTGATAGTGCCTTTGTAGTATCCTGATATGCCTTTGTTATCCTGATAGTGCCTTTGTGTGTAGCTTGATAATGCCTTTGTATGTTTCCTGATAGTGCCTTTGTATATTGCCTGATAGTGCCTTTGTATGTTGCCTGACAGTGTCTTTGTATATTGCCTGATAGTGCCTTTGTATGTAGCCTGATAGTGCCTTTGTATGTTGCCTGATAGTGCCTTTGTATGTAGCCTGATAGTGTCTTTGTATGTTGCCTGATAGTGCCTTTGTATATAGCCTGATACTGCCTTTGTATGTTGCCTGATAGTGCCTTTGTATGTTGCCTGATAGTGTCTTTGTATGTAGCCTGATAGTGTCTTTGTATGTAGCCTGATAATGTCTCTGTATGTAGCCTGATAATGCCTTTGTATGTAGCCTGATACTGCCTTTGTATGTAGCCTGATACTGCCTTTGTATGTTGCCTGATAGTGCCTTTGTATGTAGCCTGATAGTGCCTTTGTATGTAGCCTGATAGTACCTTTGTAAGAAGCCTGATAGTGCCTTTGTATGTAGCCTGATAGTGCCTTTGTATGTAGCCTGATAGTGTCTTTGTATGTTGCCTGATAGTGCCTTTGTATGTAGCCTGATAGTGCCTTTGTATGTAGCCTGATACTGCCTTTGTATGTTGCCTGATAGTGCCTTTGTATGTAGCCTGATAGTGCCTTTGTATGTAGCCTGATAGTACCTTTGTAAGAAGCCTGATAGTGCCTTTGTATGTAGCCTGATAGTGCCTTTGTATGTAGCCTGATAGTGTCTTTGTATGTTGCCTGATAGTGCCTTTGTATGTAGCCTGATAGTGTCTTTGTATGTTGCCTGATAGTGCCTTTGTATGTGGCCGGATAGTGCCTTTGTAGTGTTGCCTGATAGTGCCTTTGTATGTAGCCTGATAGTGCCTTTGTTTGTAGCCTGATAGTGCCTTTTTATGTAACCTGATTATGCCTTTGTATGTAGCCTGATAATGCCTTTGTATGTAGCCTGACAGTGCCGTTGTATGTAGCCTGATAGTGCCTTTGTATGTTGCCTGATAGTGCTTTGTATGTAGCCTGATAGTGCCTTTGTATGTAGCCTGATAGTGCCTTTGATATATGTATAGCCTGATAGTGCCTTTGATATATGTATAGCCTGATAGTGCTTTTGTATGTAGGATTCGCTTCCACGCTCCACCACCTGAATAATCTGAGTTTTCTTCAAAAACAGAAATGAGAGAAACTATCCAGTAGACTGATGAGATCAGATAAAATACTCTCACTCTCTCTCTCTCTCTCTCTCTCTCTCTCTCTTTCTCTCTCTCTGTATCCCCGTCTGTGTGTGTGTGTGTGTGTGTGTCTGTGTGTGTCTGTCTCTGTGTGTGTGTGTCTATGTGTGTGTGTCCTTCTGTGCGTGTGTGTTCGTGTGTTCGTGTGTGCGCGTGTGTGTGTGTGTGTGTGTGTGTGTGTGTGTGTGTGTGTGTGTGAGTGTGTGTGTGTGTGTGTGCAGGGGAGGGGAAAGGGTGTGCGGTTGTAGAGTGAATGGTGGGCTAGGAGTGGGGATGTGGGGAGAGGAGGTGTGGGGTGGTGGCGCAACCAGTGAGTTGGCTAAGATATGTTCATGCATGCCCCGTTGTCTGAAGTGCTTTTGGACTGAATGGACACTAAAACAGTTTTCATTGGCGTCGTCATCGTTCTCTCTCTCTCTCTCTCTCTCTCTCTCTCTTCTCTCTCTCTCTCTCTCTCTCTCTCTCTCTCTCTCTCTCTCTCTCTCTCTCTCTCTCTCTCTCTCTCTTTCGCTCATGCATAGAGAGGGGCAAACGTAAAGAAGAAAGGAGACACAAAAGGGCAGAGACAGAAACAGAGACACAGAAACATATAGAAAGTAGGATGAAAAAAAGCAGCCAACACCCAGCTAGTGGCAGTTAAAATTTTCGGTTTATTAAACCTTCTTCAATAAAACCAAGGACTGAGAAACATACAGAGAGAGAGACAGACAGACAGACAGACAGACAGTCAGACAGACAGACAGACAGACATAAATGCAGACAGAGAAAAAGAGGGACAGAGAGAGACAGAGACGAGAGAGAGAGGCATAGAGACAGATGCAGGTGGAGGGATGGAGATATTGACAAACAGGCAGACAGACAGAGAGGAGAGAAGAGAGAGAGAGAGAGAGAGAGAGAAGAGAGAGAGAGAGAGAGAGGAAAAGAGGAGGAGGAGGAGAAGGGGGTAAGGGAGGAGGATGAGGGAAGAAACGGATGACTGAAAACAGACAGAAAGGAAGAGGTCAGTTCAGTTTACTTTTATTCTTAGACTCAGCTGCATCAACTTGGCCTTTTCAGGGATGGCATCATCTTGCGAAAAAAAAAATTGAAAAAAGAAATAATCAACAGACGCAATATCTGCATATTTACAACAATTGATTGCGTGGTGACATTCTCAATCTACACATGTACACCAATCAATTGCATGGTAGCCAAACCATTGACATCCTCAATCTACATATGTGCGCCAATCAATTGCATGGTAGACAAACCATTGACGTCTCAATTTACACATGTACACCAATCAATTGCATGGTAACTAAACCATTGACATCCTCAATCTACATATGTACACCAATCAATTACATGGTAGCCAAACCATTGACATCCTCAATCTACATACGTACACCAATCAATTGTATGGTAGCCAAACCATTGACATCTCAATTTACATATGCACACCAGTTAATTGCATGGGAACTAAACCATTGATATCCTCAATCTACAATATATATACCAATCAATTGCATGGTAGCCAAATTGACATTCTCAGTATTAATAAGACTAGGCCGTAATAAGTTTAAAAAAAAAAAAAAAAAAAAAAAATCAGTCGATTTGCCCCAGTTTAAAAAAAAAAATAATGAAACGCATCGGCATTTGACACTCAATGCATGTTTTTACAATTAAAGAGAAAAAAAATAATGAAACGCATTGGAATCTAACAATCAATGCATGTAAATAATGAAACGCACTGGAATTTGACAATCAGTGCGTGTTTTTTACAATGAAGAAAAAGAAAATTTATGAAACGTGTGTGTGAGGAAGGGGGGGGGGGGGGGGGGGGCGTGCACCGCGCTGTCTGCATGTGTGTATGCGTGTGTGTGTGTTGCCTCTCTCTGTCTCTCTCTCTCTCTCTCTCTCTTTCTCTTTCTCCCTCCCTCCCTCTCTCTCTCTCGCTCAATAAGAAACGAATTTATTCAGCCCAAGTACTTCCATAAGCCATGTATGTTTAAATTCTACCTGCTTATGTCAAGTTAAAACGTAAGTATTGTTTTATGGTTATCTAATTTTGTTTACAAAGCGTTAAACTTAAGGATGCATTTTATTCAATCTAAATGATTCTTCTTGTGCTATTGCTGCCATATTATGGGCCGGAGGCCTGACATTAAAAACATCTCTCTCTCTCTCTCTCTCTCTCTCTCTCTCTCTCTCTCTCTCTCTCTCTCTCTCTCTCTCTTTGTGTGTGTGTGTGTGTGTGTGTGTGTGTGTGTGTGTGTGTGTGCTCGCGTGCGTGTGTATGTATATGTGCGCGCACGCTGTGTTTAAATGTTTTTGGCGTTAGTATGTGTATGGATGCGTATTTGTGAATGTTGATGTCTGTTAAACGTGCTGGACGTAAACACATGCATGGATACAAGGATTCCTCTTCTCCCGCAAGCGATGTCTTCAACCAAACAGGACTTAATGAAGCACACTGAACGTATGCATGAATCCTGCAGTGTTTGTGTGGCACGGTCTCTGCCGTGCTCTGCCTAATACCTCGCCATTGCACGCGCTGATTAACCCTCTGCTATAGGATCAATGGCAAATCGTTTAATCCCTCTTAATCCAACGAAGTGTTGAGGCTGGTCTAGATAGTGCTGGATTAAGTAAGGTGTTGTCATTCTGCTCGGTACATTAGGCGTAGAAGAGAGTGTGTGTGTGTGTGTGTGTGTGTGTGTGTGTGTGTGTGTGTGTGTGTGTGTGTGTTGCGTGTTGAGAGAGAGAGAGAGAGGACAGAGAGAGAGAGAGGCAGACGGACAGACAGACAAAGAGAATGAGAGAGAGGAGGTGGGTGGTAGACTGAGACAAAGTGGAGAGAGAGAGAGAGACAGACAGACAGACAGACAGATAGACAGACAGACAGACAGACAGAAAGAGAGAGAGAGAGAGAGAGTGTATGTGTGTGTGTGTTCGTTCGTTCATTCGTTCGTTCGTTCGTTCCGCGTACACATTGTTGGTAGTAGCCTACTAGACATTTGTCTGTTTATCCACAAGCGGGAGGTTTCGATTACTTAACGAATATTACTAGTTTAAAATTAACCTTCTTGTGTGACTAATTGTGATGCGCGTGCAGGCACTCACGGGACCGCGCATGCGTGTGTGTGTATGTGTGTGTCTGAGAGAGAAGAGAAGAGAGAGAGAGAGAGAGAGGAGAGAGAGAGAGAGAGAAGGGCATGCTTGAGTGGGTAAACACACTTGCACCTACCTGGGTATGGAGGGAAGTGGGTGAGTGGGTGGAGGTGGTGGTTGGTAGGGTGTCTTTTGTTGTCTTGGTTGGTGGGAATGTTTTGTGTAGTCGCTTTTTACGTGGAAATCCTCTTCGTATGAGCCTTTCTCCTTTGTTGCCCCCCCCTCCGCACCCTCGTCCCTCCACTCACTCTTCAAATTTCCCCTCCGCTTCTCCCCCCCCCCCCCCCCTCTCTTCTCCTCTCTCTTTCCCTCTTCTTCTTCTCCTTCTTTTTCTTCGAGACGAGTAGACTTGTGCTTGTCTGATGTCGCGTACCTGCCCGGATACTGAGGGCGCTCTCTTCCCTAACTTCACCATCCCACCTCCCATCCCTCTTGCCACCCACACGCACACCCACCATCCTTTTTCCTCTTCAAGAATCTCTAAAAACCCAACGGATGCCAGTCAAGCGAAGGAGGCATTGGATTTAAAGGGAAGTAACACACTGCATACTGTAAATCATCATGACTTCAGCACATACGGATCGCCTCCCTTCCATCAGCAATCGGCCCACCTTCGTCACGGCAACAGGCGTGGGGGGACCCCCCGGAAATGGAGTGGCCGGCGGAGGAGACCCCGACACAAGTGATGCTGCTGTTACTTCTGCAGACACTGGTGCTGGCACTGCTCCATTGCCTGATGAAGGAGGAGGAGGAAGGAGGGTGTTGTCGTCCTCGGCCGGGGGGGTGATGGGGGCTGGGAGTGGTGGTGGAGGTGGGCTTGGGGACCGCCGGATTCTACTCGGGGTGGGGACCTACCTGATCGACACCCCACGTGACTCCGCCCTGACCTTACGTCAGCGGTTCCTGTCCTTCCAGGAGCAGCATCGAGGAGTTGTGAAGTCACAGGTGCGTGTCTGTGTTTGCTTCGTGTTCTTCTTCTGTGTTGTCAGCATCGCTGCGTTCTTATGCTGCAGGTGTGTGTTTGTGTTTGCTTCGTGTTCTACTGTGTTGTTGGCATCGCGGAGTTGTGAAGTCACAGGTGCGTGTCTGTGTTTGCTTTGTGTTCTACTGTGTTGGTAGCATCGCGGATTTGTGAAGTCGCAGGTGCGTGTCTGTGTTTGCTTTGTGTTCTACTGTGTTGTTAGTATCGCGGAGTTATGAAGTCGCAGGTGCATGTCTGTGTTTGTTTTGTGTTCTACTATGTTGTTAGTATCATGGAGTTGTTTAGTCGCAGGTGCGTGTTTGTGTTCGTGTTCTGCTGTGTTGTTAGTATCATGGAGTTGTGAAGTCGCAGGCGCGTGTCTGTGTTTGCTGTCTGTTCTACTGTGGTGTTGGTGTCGTGGAGTTGTTAAGTTGCAGGTGCGTGTTTGTGTTCGTGAGCTGCTGTGTTGTTAGCATCGCGGAATTCTTATGTCACAGGTGTGTGTCTGTGTTTGCTTCGTGTTCTACTGTGTTGTTAGCATCGCTGAGTTGTAAAGTCGCAGGTGCGTGTCTGTGTTTGCTTTGTGTTCTACTGTGTTGTTAGCATCGGGGAGTTATGAAGTAGCAGGTGTGTGTCTATAATTGCTTCGTGTTCTAATGCGTTGTTAGCCATGTGAAGTTGTTAAGTCGCAGGTGCGTGTCTGTGGTTGCTTCGTGTTCTAATGTTGTTAGCATCGCGGTGTTGTAAAGTTGCAGGTGTGTGTCTGTAGTTGCTTCGTGTTTTAATATGTCGTTAGCACCGCGGTGTTGTGAAGTTGCAGGTGTGTGTCTGCGGTTGCTTCGTGTTCTAATATGTTGTTAGCATCGCGGAGTTGTAAAGTCGCAGGTGCGTGTCTGTGTTTGCTCGTGTTCTACTGTGCTGTGTGTTGTGTTGTGCTGTGTGGTGTGCTCTGTTGTGTGTTGTTGCGGTATTCTGTTGTGTTGCACGTTCTGTTCTCTTTTGTTGTGTGTTTTATAGTGTTACTGATCTATTGTGTCGATTGTTCTATCATGCTGTGTGTATTATTGTCGTGTTTTACTGCATTGGTGTGTTTCATTGTGTTGTTTCGTGTGTTCTGTTGCATGTTCTATTGTGTTGTTTTCCACTGTGTTGTATCAGACTGTGTTTTGTTGTACTGATTTTTTTCTATTTAATTTTGTAATATTTTATTGTACTGTCGTGTGCTTTTTTTCTTGTAAACAGTAATAATTATTTTTGTGTACAATTTTTTGTCATTTTACTATGGCTTCTGATTGATGGTTTTCTTACTTTTGGGCACAACATTGCGCCTTAATGTTAACGTCAAGAAAAGTCATTATGCAGTGATTAAGACCCATATGTATGAGTACTAAAACATCGTACTGAGCACATGGATCATGGTGTACGGTTGATTGCCGGAAATAAATGCCATAGTTACTGTTTTCACTCCACACGATTTACCGGAGTCATAATGTTGATTATTAATCTTTCTTTTAATTCATTTCGAAACGCTTGAACGGTGTCAAAAGAAGTGAACATCATTTTGATGTCACGTTTATGTACATAATGATTTCGTGTAAAAAAAAAAATAAATAAAATAAAAAAAAACACACACACACACACAATTATTATGAAATGCTGAGGCACTAATTTCCCAATATCAAATTTATCGCCACGGTAAGCCGCATTCAGTGAAAATAGTATTTATGGTACTTAAAGTTCAGACAGTCGGCTGTGCGCCATCTTTGTGTTTAGTATTTGCTTCAGTGCGCGACATGTGGGTCATTTCTACTGTTGTCACGTCTGATAACAGCTGTTTTTATGGGCAATGAATGTTATATGGCGCAAACAGAACCAAGATAACAATAATTCTAAAACAAATTATTATATCACGTGAAAGTGGAAATCATCACTTTATCACGAAGAAAATTCCTTTTCACGCACGCACGCACGCACGCACGCACGCACCACACACCACACACACACACACACACACACATACACACACACGCACGCACGCACGCACACACACACACCACACACACACACACACAACATTAATTATGGGCTGTTGATTTTCGGGTCAACTCCCATATCGCTGTTCGAACTTTAACTATGCTAAGAGGAACGAGTTTTAAACTAAAAGACCAGAAGCACTTTGCCTGTGCGACTCACGTGTCATGAGTCACATTTACCAGGATAGCCAGTTCCAAACGAAATGGTCATCAAGGAGCATGATAGACCAGCTCTGCGCTGCATTTAGTTCAGTGATGAAACTCGTCCATTCTGTGCCGATTAAAACGCGTGCTTAGCGGACGTGGATACGATAAGGACACAAGACATACGTGATGATCTGTTCTGTCGTGCAGATTTGTATGTTGTACAAGCCATGAAGTTAATACTATGACTTGATCCAGCTTGCTGAAGGCTAGTTGTGGCCTGTCAATAAAGGAATGCCTTGTTCTGTCTTCCTGTGCGTTGACTGCGCTGTGAATAAGATGATTGGTTCGTGTTTGCAGGATGTTGACAGCACAATTTACTGGTGGTATGATTTGATTTTTTTCTTGCAGAACGCCTGTTGTACCCGTCATTAATGGCAGGGCATGTTCTTTCTTGCCGGACCGTTGTGTATGCAGGTTATTACTAACATGACTTTTTTTTTCAGGACGTTGCTCGTACAGGTCTCTAAAAGATGTGATTTTTTGGACATCGTTTGTGCAGGTCACTAAAGATGTGGGTTTTTTTTTTTTTTTGACATTGTACAGGTCACTATAACGATGAGGCTGTTCTGTCTTGTATGCCGTTGATTGTACAATACACTGATTGAAACGACTGGCTCTCTTCTTACAGGACGTTTTCTTGTACAGGCCACTAAAGATATGACTTTTTGCGGAACGTTGTTGGTATAGGACACTATGAATGTGACTCGTTCTTGCAGAATATTGCATATGTTACTGAAGATGTACCATGTTCTTTCTTGCGGAACGGTGAATGTACACGCAACTAATGATATGGCTTAGTCTCTCTTGAAGGACACTGGAGGAATAGGTCACCAAGAATATGACTTGCTCTGTTTTGCATTACATTGAATATACAGTTCAGTGATGACTCGATTTCTTCTATGCAGGAAGGTGGCTACACAATTAAATAACGATGCGACGTCGTCTGTCTCTTAGGAAGCTCAAAGTTTGAACGTTACACACTAGACTGCGTAGCCAAAGGACATTTTGTCACTCATCTGAAAATGTTTTTTTTCCCTGTGTTCCAGAATGAAGTACTACCAGAGATCCCATTCCGACTGCACCCCATGCCAGACTCCCCTCCTTCATCCCCATCAGCGACGGACAACAAAACCATAATGGTGGACATGGCGACTAGCCCTCTCTTCCCTTACGACGAGGATTGGACCCTCGGACTCTCGAGAACCGGGTCGCCCAACCCTTCCTCTGTCCACGGGACCACCTTCCTGACAGACCGAGAAATGACTCTGAGCATCAAAGACTTCGCTGAAGGTGTGGCGTCACTCACTATCAAAGACGCCGACGCCTCTGACGCCCTCGCGACGTCAACGCGAACCAAAGACGCCCCTGCTGAGCAAGTGACGTCACAAAACGTCAGACCTGTCAAAGACATCCCTGAGGTGAGGATGGTGAAGCGTGTCGTGAAAGACAAACCCAGACCAACCATTGTGGAGCCCATCGCCAGGTCAGTCAGCTTTTCCGAGAGGCCTCGACGGCGATC
>CM065736.1:47328995-47336495 GCA_033310375.1 Conus canariensis | reverse complement strand
CAAATCTTAAATAATGTTAGCGAACCGCCAAGAGAAACGTGGACAAACGAGTCACAAGACAAAACACGACGCGTTTCGACCTCTTAGTTCAACGCCTACCTTGCGCTGAAGAGATCAAGCTAAGTGACAAACTCGTTCATTTTCATTGTCCTATTTGTTTGTGTCTTGCTTGAAGAAAGCCTAAGAGGTCGAAACGCGTCGTGTTTTGTCATGTGACTCGTTTATCCACGTTTCTCTTGGCGGTTCGCTAACATTTATTTAAGATTTGTCTTGCTACCATGATGAAAGGAATACACGCCCATAACTCCAAACGAACGCTGCCTATGACATGGAATCGCCTGGCAGATATGACAGCACAGAGCACACAAAACAAACAAAGAAACATCCCCCCAAAAAAGGATGATCCTCCAAGTTTGCCTATAAACCCCGTACTGGACACATCTACACAACAGCAACTGGAGAAATGAAGAACTACAAATTAACATTCATTAAAGACAGGCACAACCTTTTCAATCTTGAATATTGTCGGACAAGTATATGGACGAAAAGTAACAAATACAGGTAATCTCAATTTGACTGAAATGAAAAGAAATCTTAAATGAGGCAGGGAACAGTAAACAGTAAATAACAAACAAGTAGGGTAACTCTTGCTCCCATGATGAAATGAAGACACCCAACGTTGACCGTGCTATATGGTCTCAAATGGGAAAACTGGAACCACACAGTCGGGTTTCTTCCACTTAGTGGATACATCTCTCAGAGTATTACTAATGCGTTCTAACACTACAAGTGTCTTGTATCTCTCGATCCTGATTAACACAAGATAGGCCTGCGTTTTAAAGAAAAGTGTAGTCTGTACAATATTGCCACATGGACTTTCACCAGAACGAAACTCGACGGCAATCATCATCATCATCATCATCATCATCATCATCCGTGGTCATCATGAGAAATTCTGTCTCTTCATGTCCTGTTCTCTATGATGATCTCGGTCATGATCTCCTGTGCAAATCTCCACCCATAATGGGTTCAGTCAAGGTCCTCAGTTGAAACGATGCATTGACGCCCTCTGGACGGGACGCTTGTACACGCTGGCTCTGCGACTAAGCAGTCACTGTCGTCATAAAGGGGCTCAGTATATGGTAAGCTCTACGCGCTATGCGGGGGCACAGCAGGCTCCACTGAACACCACCTTCTAAGTGAGTCCACAGCAGTGCAGAAATTCTCCCGGAGGGTTGCCTCATGTCAGCCTATCCTCCTTGCGGGCTGGTGGCATCTACATGAGAGAGGGCGGTCTGGGTCTGGCTGCCTTTAGTGGGAGACAGAACGAACGGCGTGGAGGCAATGCTAATGAAAGGTCATGGTAGATGAGAGAGAGAGAGAGAGAGAGAGAGAGAGAGAGAGAGAGAGACAGAGAGAGAGAAAAGAGAGAGAGAGACAGAGAGAACATAAAAACCAATCTTGATATTTAACTGAAAGAGAGAGAAAAAAGAACATAAAAACCAACCTTGATATTTAACTGAAAGAGAGAGAAAAAAACCCAAAAAACCAATCTTGATATTTAACTGAAAGAGAGAGAAAAAGAACACAAAAACCAACCTTGATATTTAACTGAAAGAGGTTAGTAATCTTGTTTTCATACGAAATTATTTGAAAAATTAATAACACAAATAGCCACTACAATCGGCTGTGGAATTTAGTGTGCCAATATACCAGATAAAAAACAACAACAACAACAAAGAAGAAGAAGAAAGAAAGAAAGATGCATCAGGTGACGTCTCCCCTAGCCAGATTCCTTCTTATTACTGTCTGTTCCAACTGCTGCGTCTGTTGAAGATTTTTTGGAAGCAACGTCTTTGTCGATGACGGCATTTGTGTCTCTGTCTTTCTCTAATGTGTAGCGACAGACGTGAGAGGAGCCCGCCATCTTGTTGTCGTACACTTCCTGCATCCGGGTTACTTGGTCTGCAGTGAACCAGTTTTGCCAGTCCCCCACTTCACCTGCAGATAAATGGAATACAGGTTAAGTAACACCACACACACACACACACACACACACACCGCACACGCACGCACACACACACACACACACACACACACACACACACACACACACACACACACGAGGCCTCGTTTTCATACAACAGCCATTTTGCGCCGAATATGAGAAGATAAGTGGTTTCTCGTTCTTCGTCTTCACTGTCCTAAATGTTGTTTGTTTTTGCCTGAAAAAAGACCCAGTGCATTGTGTTTTGTCCTGTAATCTGTTTGTCTGTGTCCTCGGTGGTAACTAATCCATTTTCTTTCTGAACAATGCTCAACAGTCAGGGAAGCAACAAGTAATTATGTCGATCAATGATCAAGCCAACGAATCAGTATTACGATCTTTGACTAAAACAGATCACTCTGAACAAATGAAAGTAGGGAGTACAGAATGAAATGCAACGCGTTTCAACATCATGGTCCAAGTCCCAAAAAGTTTCTGTCTTCAGGCACGAATACCTAACAAAATCTAAGCATGGCAGATACAGCGAACAAACATCTTATCACACTGGTGCTCTTAGCGGAAAATCATATATATGACGCCATATAGTCATCAGAGAATCGAAACATAATAACTCTAATCGCAGTTCATCTTAAGAACCGGAATAAACCAATTAACCGTCTTACTACTATTTTCAATGTCGATTCATTTACCTATCCCCTATCCCCTATCCCGGAGTCTTGAAGACCGTTGGGGCGCTACAGAAGACTTTGCAGCTTCTTCCCCATCTCCCGGTTCTCAGACGCTCGATTCATTACTTTGCATTTAACCTACATCAACTTCAGTTGACATCCGTCTGGTGGTCTCCATAGTGGTCCTGGCTACAAACAACGACATACATGCCACTAACATGGCATGTGGCATGAACGCACCTATTCACTTGAACATCAATCAATGCCTTCAATGAGGAATTCGATCTTCATGCTGGACAGGAAAAAGCTCACTGGGAGCTCAGTGCAGGACTGACTTGGCAGAAATGTGCCAAAACTGCATGTCGCAAACGAGGCCCGCACAGTCTCAGTGCACAACAAAGACCAGTTGACTACAGCAAGGCAAAGAAAATGGAAGTGGTGGTTGTATGTGACGATACCAAGTAGTGACTCTCCAGGATCGTCCTCCAAGAAAAAAACAAACAAGGCTTGGGAAGAAGACACTGTGCAGACAGAGGAACAGCTGGACAGACAACAGCTGAGAACAGCTGGACAGACAACACTGCTGAGAACAGCTGGACAGACAACACTGCTGAGAACAGCTGGACAGACAACACTGCTGAGAACAGCTGGACAGACAACATGCTGAGAACAGCTGGACAGACAACATTGCTCAGAACAGCTGGACAGACAACATTGCTGAGAACAGCGTCGCTACAACCCAGGTACCGACCCATAACTGTCAGAGGTGGCGACAACTGGTGCCATTGCAGAGCTCTCACAGACAGGGTGGACCATGAAACCAGTAAAGAGTGGTACCAAAAGATGTACTCCTCACGTGGCACGTCACGTATAGTTGAAACGTCCTGGTCACCCTGTCCAGTTTGCGTCAGTTGAATTTTTTTTTGAGTATTGGGGAAACTGCTGTGCCCAATTCATTCAAAGACTATCATGGGTATATCTGGTCTTCAGCGAAGACATACCTGTCAGTGTTCTCTTGCCGTAGGAAAGGCCAGTCAAGATCAAGTGGAAACAGCACTTAAGTTCTAATGCAAATACTAGGGTCTGGTGGAAATCCCAATAAAGGTAGAGTGGAAACAGCACTTTAGGTCTAATGGGAACACTGAGGCCTAACAGAAATGTCAGTTAAGGTCCAGTAGAGATCCCAGTTCAACTCTAACGCAAACAATAGAGTCTGATAGAAATATAAGTTACTGCCCCGCGGAAACACCATTTAAGGTCTCGTGGAAATGCCAGTCAAGGTCCAAATAAACATCACTTCTGGTCTACTGACAACACGAATGAAAGTCCAGTGAAACACCACCTTCGGTCTTGTTGAAAGGGAAAAGGAACATCCATCATAAGATCCAAGCCATGTACCTTTGATCCTGTCTTCTCTTACGGAGAATGCGGCAACCACTACGCCACCTCCCATCCCTCTCGGCCCTGTTACCAAAGCTAAGACACACATTTCAGCCTGCGGACTTTCAACAAAGGAAATTCGCCGCCATGGCGTTAACTTACCTACGACCTGACGTTACCTGGTACTTTACCTATTATTGCGAAGGCTGTTCGAACGTCAAATTAAGTTGAATCTTTACACTTACTGTAATGTTACCAGAAAAAGAAAGTGTCAGCTTAGAATAGAAAATTCACACTAACTGCAGGAAGCATCAAGTTACAACATACTTTGTACTAACTCCAAAAAGCATCATCAATTCACAGACAAACATATGCGCCAGACTTCAATCAACAAGCAAATATTTGCGCCAGCCTTCAACTGACATGCAACCATTTGCGCCAATCTTGTATTAACGAGCAAACATTTGCGCCAGTCTTGTATTAACGAGCAAACATTTGCGCCAATCTTGTATTAACGAGCAACCATTTGCGCCAACCTGAAGAAATTTCATTTTAAAATCTAGAAAATTTGCGCCATACTAAAATGCTTCCATGTTTATGCGAAGATTTGCTCTAGCCTAAATAAGGTTTCATCTGAAAAAAAAGTATACTCCAGCTCGAAGAAGCTTCAATCTAAAAGCAAAAATTTGCATCAGCCTAAACAAAATTCAGTCTTGGATCGAAAGTTTGCGAAAGAGCAAAGAAATTTCAATCAACAGGCGAAATTTTGCGCCAGGCTGATAAAGCTTGGATCTAGTCAAAAATCTGCACCACCCTGAAAAGCTTTCAAAACAGAAAGCAGAATTTGTTAAAATCTTTATGAAAAAAAGCAAGAAATAAACTTTATTTCAACTATTTTATCACGGAGTCTGAAACGCACCTTTTCTATACATAACAGCACTCCCATCACCAGCCACGTCGATGTCGCCTTTCCGCTGTTTCATAGTGGAGAAGTCACACTTGTCGCACACTGATTGGATGAAAGCTTCCTCGTGACTCTTCCCCAGGAACTGCGACAGCCTGCTCACTTCTGCTGCAATGTTCTGCCATGAAATTATAAATACAGATATACCACAGTACTCTGCCATTAAATTAGAAATACAGATATACGACAGTGTTTTGCCATGAAATTAGAAATACAGATATACCACAGTACTCTGCCATTAAATTAGAAATACAGATATACGTCCGTATTCTGCCATGAAATTATAAATACAGATATACGACAGTACTCTGCCATAACATTAGGAATACAGATATACGACCGTATTCTGCCATGAAATTATAAATACAGATATACGACAGTACTCTGCCATAACATTAGAAATACAGATATACGACCGTATTCTGCCATTAAATTAGAAATACAGATATACGACAGTACTCTGCCATAACATTAGGAATACAGATATACGACCGTATTCTGCCATTACATTAGAAATACAGATATACGACGGTACTCTGCCATAACATTAGAAATACAGATATACGACAGTATTCTGCCATTAACTTAGAAATAGATATACGACAGTGCTCTGCCATAGAATTAGAAATACAGATATACGACAGACAGGGAGAGAAGAGAACAGGGAGGAAAAATATGGAATGAAGAACGAAAACGTCAATGCAGTCCATGTTGTATATAGCCCAGCCGACCTCGAGGGGATATCAGAGCTGTCTTCTCCTCAAAGTTCAAGACGCAAAAGGGTAGGATATGAATCCCCCAACCCCACCCCAAAATATTTGTATAGGGCGGACGAAGGACAGAGAGAAACAAAAAAAAATAATGAATGAATAAATTAATTAATTAATCAATAAATCGATAAAGAGAAAAGCGGAAAGAAACAAGTGGGAAGAGAAGTAGAAGGTTAAGCGAAAAGACATCATAGCAAGTGCATGTTTATTGTAGTATCTTTAGATCTTTTGAGTGTATGTGTTTCGTGGTTAGAACAGGGTTCTTTTTAAACCTTCTTGCAGCCCTGATACCACTTTCATGATCAACTGAGCTGTGAGCACCATGCTTTGACTTCACTGAGCTGTAAACACCATGCTTTGACTTCACTGAGCTGTAAACACCATGCATTTGACTTCACTGAGCTGTAAACACCATGCTTTGACTTCACTGAGCTGTGAGCACCATGCTTTGACTTCACTGTATGTGGGGAGGAGCACTAAATGGTGACAGGAGAAGCACAAAATGCGAAAAAAAAGAGGCATAGAGATCATTTTCCTGAGTATTGTGTACATAATAACAGTATCTCCCGCCCCCCCCCCCCCTCTGTGTGTGTGTGTGTGTGTGTGTGTGTGTGTGTGTGTGTGTGTGTGTGTTGTGTATGTGTGTGTGTGTGCGTGTATGTGTTGTGTGTGTGTGTGTGATGTGTGTGTGCGCGTGCGCGCGTGCGTGTGTGTGGTGTGTGTGTGTGTGTGTGTGTGTGTGTGGTGTGTGTGTGTGTGTGTGTGTGTGTGTGTGTTTGTGTGTGTGTGTAAATGTGTGCTTCTGTGTGTCTGTACATGTGTGTGTCTGTATGTGTTTTTGAATGTGAACGTGTGTTATACTGAGTCAAAGGAGAATTTTCTCTTTTATTGTTTAATTAACAAAAAAAAATCATCACATACTTCAACTAAACTGAGGTGTGAGTACAAATATGTCAATATGTAAGAACCTAAGTAAGTAAGTAAGTAAGTAGTAACTAACTAAACTAACTAACTAACTAACTAACTAACTAACTAACTAAAATATAAATAAATAAATAAATGAAATGAATGAATACTTGGCATATAAAAGGAAACACAAACACATGAAAATGAAACACTCAAACAACAACAAAACATAAACAATAAGATCATTAAATGACAAACAAAAAAATCGAAATGAACCAAATAATATTACTATTTCAGATCCTTTGGAAAGAAATCGCTAAACAGAAAAAAAAAAAATGCAATGTTCTTCTTTTACAAACGTCGATTGGAAAAAAAAAACAAACAGGAACTGAATGAAAAAAAAGTCAGTTATGTTTTTAATTATATATGTCGGTCAATAAACATTCAAAAGACAGCTGCACATTTTTCTCTGGAAGTTACAAAATATTAACAAATTGTCATAGTCTAAAAAGGATATAGTGATAAGAATTACATTTTAATAATTGGACTAGTTGAAAGCTCTCCTCTCTCCCACCCCTACCTCAACGTACTAGGATTGGTGTACCAGCCCAATATCCTGTTTTCATGTTTGTGAACAAGCGATTTCTGGTAACTCGGTTTCTAGCAAACAATTGTTCAGAAAATGCTCCAACTGTTACACACACACACACACACACACACACACACACACACACACACACACACACACACACAGTGCAAACAGGCCCGCGTGTACTGTTCCGTGCCTACCTCTTTCATGTCTTC
>CM065736.1:47316495-47318995 GCA_033310375.1 Conus canariensis | reverse complement strand
TTTTTTTTGCTCTGCTGGTAGATTACGACATGCTGCAACTAAACCCAGCCTTGTAAAATAATGCAAAATACATTCCTAAGAATTTGTATGCATTAACAACAGGCATTCCAATTACATCCTATATCCGTCTTCCCGTGACTCCCAAACATCCCATTTTTCTCACTGCTATCATATTACTTTTTTCTACAGTTACGGTTAGACAGAGAGCTACAGCTGCCTGGTGCACACTGTTTAACTGTGTCAGTAGGCCGGTCACAGTTTAGCTGCGCCACATGATCAGCCAATATAACAAGTTCAAAACGATACAATAAAATTGCTGGTTTGTATCTCATAACCTCTAACGACACTTCGTTGATAGATATGAAAATAAAACAAGATAAACTTCTCCTTGTCTTGCGCCACAATTGATGTAAGCTGCGTGTGTGTGTGTGCGAGACAGAGACAGTGAGCGAGAGACAGAGAGACACAGAGAGAGAGGCACGAAGAGAGAAGAGAGAGAGAGAGAGAGAGAGAAGAGAAATGTGTGTGTGTGTGTGTGTGGGAGAGAGAGAGAGAGAGAGAGAGAGAGAGAGAGAGAGAGAACTACAAGAGCACACACAAACTCCAGCACAAGCCTAGCCAGTGTACATGCAGCGTGTCATTTCAACACACGGCCTTTCTCGTAGTTAGCGAAGTAGGCCCAGGAATGATGAAATACCGTGTCTGCACAGGCCGTCAAGTGGCTTTTGCCACAGCATGCAGGCCACGATTCCTGTCAATGGACGCACAGAACTGACTCGGCTCACTTCTGGAAACCCTGCCACCACCTGCGACTTGATAAGTTCTCTAAAATATTATTTCATTGAAGCACCATGTACTCTCTCTCTCTCTCTCTCTCTCTCTCTCTCTCTCTCTCTCTCTCACACACACACACACACACACACACACACACACACACCACCACCACCACCACCACCACCAACCAACAACAAAAGCAACAAACACAACAACACAACGTACACATGCACATGTTAAACACCACTTGAAAACACACACACACACACACACACACACACACACACACACACGCACCACACGCACACGCACACACAAAGTTTGCGAGATGTTACAGAAAGCCACACACACACTTTGTGTGAAATGTTATAGAAAGGCACCACCTCCACCCCCCCCCCCTCCCCGCCCACACACACACACACACACAACTTACTTGACGAAATGTTGCAGAAAGTAACACAGGTCTGCGTATCTTACTGCGTGCCAACCAGCAGCAAGCTAGCAGGAAATCACACCACACAACAAACAGGTCACACAGTGGCCCACCGACCTTCGACGGAGTACAAGGGAAGACAACCCCACCTCCTACACAGTATAGCAGTTCCTCAATGTTTGCTTTTATCAGGTTTTGTAAAGTCAGGGTCGGGTAAAGGTTAGGGTCCGTAGCTGTGGAGCCTGGCGATGCTCTGGCCTAAATTTCCGTCTCTAATGCATGAGCACGCTGCTGTGTCAGCGAGGAGGTAAATAGAGCAAGCACTGAAACAGGCCACACGCCACAGTTAGGAATTTGCACTAAATCATCACATAATCCATGTAAACGTTTTGAGGCGAAAACTGATAATAGATCAAATGAACAACCCCAACCTACCCACCCTTCCTTCAAACATATCACTTGTTTTTTGTGTGTGTGTTTTTTTTCTTTTTTTGTTCTTTTTTTTTTTTTGTTGTTTTTTTTTTTCGTTTTTTGTTTCTTTTAAGGATTTCAACCGATTCGCTGTCTGGAAATACATGAGCTACCCCATTATTTCATGTTAATCTGTCTGCATGGAATCACCTGGTATGCTCCTCGATGAGCTTATGAAAAAAAAAAAGGTAAATCAACTTTCAGATACAACAAACAATCACAAAACAATATACTTGTGTCTATCTACAAATACTCGACTCCTTAAGCAAGGCCATGGCGCATTCACTTTTGGTGTGCAGCTAAAAACGTCTGCAAACTTCTTTTTTTTCCAGCTGTCAAGTGCTTCGGGTCGTAACCACAGGCGCTTGCTTTGACTTCTCTGTATAATACTTGCTGGATGGAAGGAGTGGGTGGGGTGGGGTGTGCAACCGCTACGGTAAATCACTGTGTCTGTTGCTTAAAGCTACGGTAAATCACCGTTTGTTGCTTAAAAAGCGTCTGCACGGTGTCTGTGCAGTGTAATTAAACCTCACTGCTCAAATTTTCTCCCAGAGAATTTTCTTCTTCTTCTTCTTCTCCTCCTCCTCCTCCTCCTCCTCCTTCTTCTTCTTCGTGAAAACCAAAGTTTTTGTGTAGTGTACCAAAATAAGGAAAACCATCTCTCTCTCTCTCTCTCTCTCTCTCTCTCTCCTCTCTCTCTCTCTCTCTCTCTCTCTGACACACACACAGACACAGAGAGAGAGAGAGGGAGAGATAGGGGGGCAGATAAAGATACACACACACACACACACACACACACACACACACACACACACACACCCT
>CM065736.1:47278995-47311495 GCA_033310375.1 Conus canariensis | reverse complement strand
AATAGTGTTTAGTCTTCTTAATGATTTCATGATTTCCATCACTCCATTTTTTGCCTTTCTACAAACATCAGACAGAGCATTGCTAACACTCAACTTTGTGGTAAAAGCCATCCCTAAGTATTTGTATGAGTTTGTTACCTTTACTTCTTCATTTCCATACAACCATCTTTCTCTATCACTTAAGTAGCCACCTTTTCTGAAAACCATTACATTTGTTTTGTCAAGATTGACAGTTAACTTTAATCGATCTGCCCCTTCTTTAAGACTATTTATTTGATTCTGGAGCCCAATAACAGAGTCAGATAACAAAATAACATCATCCGCAAACAGTAGTAAGAATATTTCAGCTGCACCAGGAATAAGCTGAATACCATGTTTTCCATTGCTTGACAAATCACCAGCCAATTCATTTATGAAAAAGGAAAATAAGAGCGGACTAAGTAGACATCCTTGTTTCACTCCCCTTGCGCATTCAAAGTAGTCTGAATAACAACATTTATCTCGTACACAGGCTAATACAGAATCGTAAACACTTCGTATAGCTTGATAAAGTTTTCCTTTCACACCACATTTTCTCAAAACTGCCCATAAAATATTTCGAGAGAGAGAGAGAGAGAGAGAGAGAGAGAGAGAGAATGAGAGAGAGAGTGTGTGTTTGTGTGTGAAGAAGAAGAAGAAGAGGAGGAGGAGGAAGAGAAGAAGAAGAAGGAGGACCTGCTCCCCTGCCAGAAGAATAAAGAAAATTCCGTGCTCTCTATATGGAGAAAACAGCAAAATGTATCTAAAACTTGTATAAGAAAAAAATGGACAATTTAAAACACATGTGAAAATTACATACATACTACGCATAGTACGGATGTATATGAGAACAATTGCTCAAGACTAACAAAGTACAAAAGAGATCAGCATGTGAATCAAGACAAATCGTGTCGTTTCTATTAGCCTCATCAACCAACATGCGCCATCTCGTCTGGGCTGTCACCTCGTAAACATGTGCAGTGAATACAGACTAAAAGTATATATTATATACAAAACTTGGAAACTGTAAATTGTAAACCAAACTGAAAAACACAAAAAAAAATACGTGGACATCATGGAGTATCCACCCAGCCATCCACCCATCCACACACACCCACACCCATACAGATAAGAGAGAGAGTTGTGACAATTTGTGCAGCAGTGATTTCAAAAAGGCATACAGGTGCACAAATTGGCACAATTGTGACATTTTGTGCAAATTTGTGCAAATTGCGACAATTTGTGCAGTGAATAAGTGCACAAAATGTCATTGTGATATTTTGTGCAGTGGTGACATTTTGTGCGGTAACAGCCCCCATAACGGTGATGAAAACCCCACTCACAGTGAATAATCTAAATGGAAGCTGGACGAGAGAGAGAGAGAGAGAGAGAGAGAGAGAGAGAGAGTGTGTGTGTGTGTGTGTGTGTGTGTGTGTGTGTGTGTGTGTGTGTGTGTGTGATATCAAGGCTTTCCGGGGCATGATATTTTTGTATGGATATCTTATTCGTATATATTTTTGTAAATACAATATGAAATGCTTTGTTGCCTCTTCTGAAAACTGATGAGTCTAAATTGCTGAAGATTACTAACAAGAAAATAATAATGAATAAATAAACAAATAACCGTGGTCATTATAACTGATTTTATCGGCCTACAGACAGAGAAGTAAACACATAATAAAGAGATGAAAGGAGAAGAAGAAAGGAAAAAAAGAAGAAAGGACGGGAAACGACGAACCTGATCCTGAACTCAAAGCAGACGCAGACAACACTTTGCACTGCAAGCAGACGACCGTTCCACAAACGGCAAACGGGTGCTTTAGGCGGCTGACCCGCTTCTCTCTCTCTCTCTCTCTCTCTCTCTCTCTCTCCCCCCCCCCCCCCCCCCCCCTTGTCATTTAAAATGCTTTTTTGAGCATATTGTATTTTATTTATTGTGTTTTCTCTTGTTCATTTCATTCATATGCAACACACCCACTACATACCATCACACCCTCCCCCTCCACTCACTCTCCTTCCCCTCCTCTTCTCTCTCTCATTCTCCACTCTTCCTCTACTTCCATTCCCTCTCTGTCTCTCCCCTCTCTTTCTCCCCTCCCCCCCCCCCTCTCTCTCTCTCTCTCTCTTCCTCTCTCTCTCTCTCTCTCTCTCTCATTTTCCTCCTCCTCACTTTACTCTACCCTCTTTCCTCGTGCCCTATTCCTCGAACTCTACTCACCCTCTCTCCCACTGTCTACTTCATTCACCACTTTGGCTTCACAAGGGGAGTATTGTGCATGTTTATGTCTGTATTTTTTTGTCGCTGAGGAAGGCATATTGCCGAAAATTTCTTGTCCTGGTTTGTGTCGTGCATTAAAACTGCGTTACTTCACACTTTGTTTTGTGTGCTCTTCTGCTTTTTTGTCGCGTTCCACAAACTCATCCAAATTTATCACTTTCAGTTCAGACATGTTTTTTTTTTCCCAATCCGCGTCGCCAATACCACCTTTTTAAGTCCCTGACATGATCATTAAATGCATTGATTCTTCAACGATTTTGCTCACATTATTCCCATCCAGTACCATAGATCGCGATCAGTAAATCCATCAAACACACGCATCACACACACACACAACGCGCGCGCGCGCGCGCGCGCCTTAGCCAATTTCAGGAAAAAGAAAGGCAACACATGCAGTCTCTGTGTCAATATAACCTGACTTATGCAGGAAGGTGGACATTATTATGTGTGTGTGTGTGTGTGTGTGTGTGTGTGTGTGTGTGTGTGTGTGTGTGTGATTTTCTTTGCGTTGTGTGGTGTATGTGTGTGTGATTGTGTGTAATTTTTTTTTTTTTTTTTGGTTCCGCCACCGAGGGACTTTATTTCACAAAACTTTCGCCTTTTGGCTCGGTCACTGGACAGACAACATATGACACAAATACACTTAGCAAAAAACACTGGACCTATCAGACAATGGACCACATCAATTACGAATTGTTAGCCCATACATCTTTTCCTCTCATCTAACTTGTTCTCTCTCTCTCTCTCTCTCTCTCTCTCTCTCTCTCTCTCTCTCTCTCTCTCTCTCTCCTCTCTCTCTCTCGGTTGGAGCCGTTTGGGCCAGAAAAATATCACAGTTCGGAGAATCGAACCCACCACCTGCCAGCCAGGAGTCCGCAACGCTAAAGGGCCTTGACCTTAATCACCCACAGTGACAGCGCGCAAAGAGAGGTAACTCGGTGCTGTCCCTTGAACTCTTTGATGAGGCAGACGACAGCGCTGACAGACTGGGAGAGGGGCCTGACAGATTAACCAGGTGATTGATTGATTCATGTACAGGAAACTTTAAGACCGATCGACTGACCTAGGTTGATTGTTGCAATAATCGCACGCTCTTCCACTTCTTCATTTTTGTCTTAGCTTCTTCCATGTCCAAACTGATAAAAAAAAAAAAAAAAAAAAACAAGACAGGCGAATCCTCTGACTTCAAACAATGGTTACAGACACAGTGGCGAACTATTTATGAATTGGTGAGTTGATCCATTGACTGATGTATTGACTCGTTCGTTCATTGGATCTGAGTTGATTTATTGATTTACTGCTTCTTCCATTCCTTTATCTATAAACGCTCATGTGAATAATTACATCGCAAATTAGCCTCCCCCAACCCCGTCACCACCCCATATACTCTCTCTCTCTCTCTGCCTGATATTTCACGACATCACAGCTACACTTTATCAACAAACTTCAAACCTACTTTCAAAGCTACTAGAACAATGATACACCCTACAGTCATATCAATCAAAACAGAAAAAAGAAACACTTACGGATATGTACGAGGAGAAAACACACAATCAAAAACACCACTGATAAAGCGTCCCGTAACGTTTACGACTTGGCCAAAGAACTGCACACACCGAACACACTTTCCAAACACAAACTTGGTTTTCAACTCCGGCGATTAATGGCGTGTGTCCACAAACCGTCTCTACACTGAAGTTAACACAGTCTGTAGAATCCGTGGACACATGCCTCATCATTAAACAGCACACGCACAAATACACACGCACACTAACACACACGCGCACACACACACACGTAACACACTGTACAGAAGTAGTATATCACACGGGCGCGCGCGCACAGTAGTTCTAGCAGATACACACATCAAACTAGACTACACACGGTCGCCGAGATCACTGCATCACTCTATCAGGAAGGGGCACGCGAGGTTCTACAGGTGTGTCACATACACACACACAGACACGAACACACGTGTCAGTGTAGGGGAGGGAGGGAGGGAGGGTGTGTGTGTGAAGGGACAGAGCCAACAGCTGCGACAGGTTTGAATGGCAGCTTCCACACCCCCCCTCCCCCTACACACACACCCCGCCCCCACACTTACCCTCGGTCAAATCTGGGTTTTCGGACAATAATAAAGCTATGCAAGGTCACGACGAAAAAGGGGAAGAGCACACAAAACAATGTGTGAAGTAACGCAGTTTTCATGCACGACACAAAACAAGACAAGAAATTTTCGGCAATATGCTTTCCTCAGCGACAAAACATTAAAAACAGTACAGACATTAGCATGCGCAATACTCCCCTTGTGAAGCCAAAGTGGTGAATGAAGTTGACAGAGGGACAGTGGAAGAGAGGGTCAGTTGAGTTCGAGGACTATGGCACGAGGAAAGAGGGTAGAGTTAAGCGAGGAGGAGGAAAAGGAGAGAGAGAGAGAAGGGGGGGGGGAGAGGGGAGAGAGAGAATGGAAGTAGAGGAAGAGTGGAGAGTGAGAGAGAGAGAGAAGAGGACAGGGAGGGGAAGGAGAGTGAGAGGAGGGGGAGGGCGTGATTGTAATTTTGTGGGTGTGTTGCATATGAATGAAATGAACAAGAGAAAACACAATAAATAAAATACAGAATGCACCAAAAAGCATTGTAAATGACAAGGGGACAGGGGGGAGAGAAGGGGGTCAGCCGCCTAAAGCACCCGACCCAAGTCTGACCCTAGGGTAGGTTGCCCTACCCAAGCACCAAGGGGTGAGAGGGAAAACGGGAGAACCCTAGCCAGACGCAGCTAAGAGCTGCAGGGCTCGCCCCCCCCCCCCCCCCCCCCCACACACACGCACACGCAACCACACACACACATACATACAAGCGCGTGCGCACGAACACACACGCACACACACATACACACGCCCATACGCACACACACACACAACCACACACATAAAAAGGTGTGTGGGGGGGGGGGTTACAATTGAGATTTTTTTTTTCCCGAGCCAAATCAGGTGGACAATGACCTATTATTCCCTTTCCCCTTTAATACTTACCTGTGCATGGTTGGTCTGCATCAGTGGCCTCTTCGTGACCTTAGAGCCTAGCACCTACTGGGATGATCGTTTGAGAGCCTGTATCTTTTGCCAGGAGTTTCTGAGTAGGGTTAGCTCCCCAGTCTCCTGTCTTTTTGTTTGTTTCTTTTTTTTTTTTTCTTTTTACTTACTTTTGTATCTATCCCTCTCCATCCTACCCACCTTGGCCCCCTTCTTTCCCCACCCCCCGCCCCTCCTCTTCTCTTTCTTACCTTCTTCCTTTTTTCCCCTCTCCCCCCCCCCCCTTTCTCCCCCCTTCTACCCCTCCCTACCCCCTACCCCCTTTCCCTCTTGCTCCCTTCCCTCCTCTGTCCTGGTTCCTTTTCAGTCGTCCTCCAGTAGGGCTCCTTCTTCCTGTGCCTTCCTTCTCTTTACATTCCTCCTTACTTCCTGTCTCTCTACTTTTGTCTGGTCGCCCCCTTTAGAAGGACCCTTCTACGGGACCTCTCGAGGCTTCTCTTCCTCCTTCTCTCCTTAGCACTTTTCTCTGGCATCTCTCTTTTAGGGCCCTCATATAGGTCCTCTCTTTACGTCTCTTCCTTCTTTCCCCCTCCCCCCCCCTTCCCCTGCCCCCCCCCCCCCTTTTTTTTTTTTTTGTTTGTCATTGGGAGTGTTGTTAGCGCCTCTCATCATGACCTCATATCTATCTTTTGCGTTAATGCTCTTATTTTTGCCTTTTTCTGTTGCGCCACCTACCTCCCTATTCTATACCCAAATGTCTTAATGTATACCTTGTTTGTACATTTACTCATTTACTCTCCACTGTAACCCCCCCCCTCTTTTTTTTCTTTTTTTTCCTTAGGTATGTGTGTGGTTGTGTGTGTGCATATAGGCACGCGCACGCACTTGTATGTATGTGTGTGTAGTTGCGTGTGTGTGCGCGTGTGTGTGCGTGTGTGTGGTTGTGCCCGCGCGCAAGAGCTTTTTCCTCTGTGTGTGTGTGGGGGGGGGGGGGGGGGGGGGGGGGGGGGCGAACCCTGCAGCTCTTAGCTGCGTCTGGCTAGGGTTCTCCCGTTTTCCTTCTCACCCCTTGGTGCTTGGGCAGGGCAACCTACCCAAGGGTCAGACTAGGGTCGGGTGCTTTAGGCGGCTGACCCCCTTCTCTCCCCCCAGTCCCCTTGTCGTTTACAATGCTTTTTGGTGCATATTGTATTTTATTTATTGTGTTTTCTCTTGTTCATTTCATTCATATGCAACACACCCACTTCATACAATCACGCCCTCCCCCTCCTCTCACTCTCCTTCCCCTCCCTGTCCTCTTCTCTCTCTCACTCTCCACTCTTCCTCTACTTCCATTCTCTCTCTCTCCCCCCACTCCCCCCCTCTCTCTCTCTCTCTCTCTCTCCTTTTCCTCCTCCTCGCTTAACTCTACACTCTTTCCTCGTGCCATAGTCCTCGAACTCAACTGACCCTCTCTCTCGCTGTCCCTCTGTCAACTTCATTCACCACTTTGGCTTCACAAGGGGAGTATTGCGCATGTTAATGTCTGTACTGTTTTTAATGTTTTGTCGCTGAGGAAGGCATATTGCCGAAAATTTCTTGTCTTGTTTTGTGTCGTGCATTAAAACTGCGTTACTTCACACATTGTTTTGTGTGCTCTTCCGCTTTTTCGCCGTGTTCCGGTAACGCTGCAGTTTGTTTCATTTGCCTTATGCTAGGTCAGTGTGGGTGTTCCCCCCCTCCCTCCCCCCACACATCCACGCTCTTTCTCTAGGGCTCCCCTCTTTCTCTCCTCTCTCACCCTCTACTCGCTTGGACTCCATTCAAAGCTTGAAATGTGAAGGTTCAGATTGAACGCTGAATCACTGTGTGCGTGTGTGTGTGTGTGTGTGCGCGCGTGTGCGCGCGCGTGAGTGCGCGCGTGTGCGTGTGTGTGTGTACGTGTGTGTGTGTGTGTGTGTGTGTGTGTGTGTGTGTGTGTGTGTGTGTGTGTGTGTGTGTGTGCGTGCGTGCGCGCGCGTGTGTGTGTGTGCGCGTGTGACATCCATCGAGTCCCACATACCCTCTCCTGAGGGTGAGCGATGCAACAATACCGGCGACCGTCCTCTCTCTCTCTCTCTCTCTCTCTCTCTCTCTCTCTCTCTCTCTCTCTCTCTCTCTCTCTCTCTCACACGTGCGCGTACACACACACACACACACACACACACACACACACACACACACACACACACACACGATATAATCATACTGACGATAAGACAGAGAGGAAGAAGAGATGAGCAGAGGGAGGAGGTGGGAGTGGGGTGGGGGAGGGGGAAGAGATAAATAATTCGAGAGTTTTACGGTTATTGTTCCGTTTTCTGTCGGACTGACCGGGTTTTGAATTCTAACTCGGATGTTAAGTTTTTCCCATATATATATATATATATATAGAGAGAGAGAGAGAGAGAGAGAGAGAGAGAGAGAGAGAGAAGGAAAGAGAGAAAGACAGACTGACAGGCAAACAGTTTGTTACGAATCGTCCCACCAGTTGGCTATTCCCCAATGAGGCCAGCCTTATACCGAAACGAAATGGTCCACAAGGAAGGCATGAAGAAAGCCTAGAGGCGTGACAATTGGCGTGAGCTGTAATATTGCATTAGATTAAGATTAAGATTAAAATTATAGTCCCGTCAACAGCAGAGGTTATCTCAGGACTGTCACCACGTTTCAAACTACCACGTATACATGTTAAAAAAGGATTAAAAGCAAAACCTTACCCAACCCATTAAAACAAGATTAAAAGAACCAATCCTAGGATTAAAAACCAACACGTTGAAATCACTAACTGTAATCTGCAAAAATCAATACTGGGTAGAGAAAATCTAACAACACCAAATTCACACACGATGAAATAAATTCACTTCTTTTAGGAAGTTAAAAATATTGTCAGGGGGAACATCACGGAAAAGAATCTTCATATTATCTGCAGTGTAATGTTTCCTTCTAATGTCGTATAAATCCCAGCAGTCTAAAAGAATATGTTGGACAGATATCTGACTATCACAGGCAACACAGAAAGGCGGGTCTTCTCCCTTCAATAAAAACGAATGAGTAAAATAAGCATGACCCGTCCTCAATCTACACAATACTGTTTCTCCCTTTCGACCGCCAGCAGCCATGGGAAGATGTTCCTTTAAATCTGGACGTATTTGATGAAGCTTATTGTTTTCTTGGAGGCTCCACTCCTCCTCCCATAAAGAATTGACATACGAAGCTATTTTGCCTTTTAAATCTGAGGATGGTACAAGCAGTTTAGACAGCCTCTTTAGAAAGCCGATCCACCTCTTCGTTGCCTCTGGCTTCGGAATGGGAACAATTAGGGCTCTTTTCCATGAAGCTGGGAAAGACCCAGACGTCCAAACCTGGTTATAAACTTGAAGCAGAATGTTAAGACCTGAGTCAGGAAGGTGTTTTAAGAGTTGATAATGTATTTCATCAAGACCAGGAGCAGAATCATGACATGCCTGCAAGGCAGACTTCAGTTCATTTAGATTAAAGGGCAAGTTGTAGTCTTCTTGATTGGGTGAGGAAAAGTCAAGCTTCTTTTTTTCTGCTTGCGTTTTGATCTTTAAAAACGCGGTGGATTTTTGACTAGAGGAAGAGTTGGTTTCTATGGTGGAAGCTAGCAAGTTAGCCACAGCTTGTTTGTCAGTGATGAGTGTATCATCAAGTTTTAAATGGTGGATTGAAGGGCAGCTGTTCTTGCCCCTAATTTTTTTAACAACTCTCCAGATTTTTTTCTTGGATATGTTTGATGTGAGGGAAGAGCAGAAATTTCTCCAAGACACTCGTCTACTTCCTCTACAAACAAACCTCGCCTTTGCTTTTTTCCTCTGATAAGATTGAACATTCGGGGCCACAGGATGCTGAAAGACTGAACGTTGGGCCCTCTTGCGAATGTTGCAAGCATTCTTACAATCCTGGTTGAACCATGGTGTACCAGGTAATTGTGGACCTGGTTTTGTGAGTGGGATGGTATCTCTCGCACATGATAACAAAACATTAGTGAAGGACTCCGCTGGATCTTCTGATCGGAAGACGATTTCAGCATCTAGCTTATCAGTTATGGCTGAACGAAAGAAATCCCAATTAGCCCTTTTAAAGCAAAAATATTGAGGAAAGGAAACAGGTTCCTTCAAAACTGGAGAAAGTATTACAGGGAAATGGTCGCTCCCGTGCAGATCATTGTGAACTGACCAATCATAGTCTAGAACCAATGAAGGATCACACACTGACAAATCCAAACACGAAAGAGTACCATTTGAAGAATGCATGTATGTTGGTGATTTGTCATTTAGACAACACAAGTCCAGTTCGTTAAAGATCTCTTCCAGCATGAGACCCCGAGGTGAGGAATGTGAGCTACCCCAAAGGGGGGAGTGCCCGTTGAAGTCTCCCAAAATAAAAAAAAGGTCGTGGAAGCTGATCTATTAGATCAATGACTTGTTGCTTAGATATTGTACCAGAAGTAGGGCAATAAATTGAACAGAGAGTTATTGTTTTATTGAAAGTAATCCTGGCCGCAACAGCTTGCAATGGGGTATTTAAGTTAACTTGGCTGAATAACAAAGATCTGTGAATAAGAAGGGAAACACCCCCAGTGACCCCATGGCCAGTATCTGTAGGTAAAGCAGGAAAACCTACTGAACTAAAGCCTGCCAATGAAAAATGTTTTCCTGGTCTCAACAATGTTTCCTGCAGCGCAACAACACCAGGTTTGAGGTCAGAACACAACCGCTGGAGTTCCTCATATTGGGCATTAATGCCTCTTATATTCCACTGAATAAGGGCCATGACAATAAAAAAGAAAAGAAAATTACTCCATCTCATTGTCCTCATCACCTTCTATCTCCAAAGGAGAAAAGCAATTGGAAGAAGGCGATGGAGATACCACCTTCTTGGCTGACGAAGGACGATACTTATTTCCACCCCCAGATGGACGAGGTGGAAGAGGAGGCTTCATCACAGGTCGACTTCTGGAGTGTTCCCCAGACAAAGAGGCTACCTGTGCAGCCTTCCCAGAGGGTCTGGGATTGGAGGAAGGGGGCTCAGACCCTCGAGGAGTCCGGGGGGAGGTGGATATTGAGCCTCCACCCAAGGCACTGTTTGCAGTTTGCTTTCTTTTTCCACTGTCTTTCTGTACATGTTGAGGCTCCTGTTGCGTCTGCCGATCCTGATGCTGACAGCCGGCCTGAGGTTGAACAGTCTCAGTCTGAACACCAACACTGACCATGCTCCCCTTGGCGACATCAGCATATGACTTGCTGAGGGAGGACTGTCTATTCTGCACAAGTTTCCTTGCCTCAAAGAACGAAATTCGATTCTCCGTGCGTACCTTCTGGATCTCAGACTCGGTGCGCCAGACTGGACAGTCCTTCGAGAAAGCAGGATGGTTGCCTTTACAGTTTATGCAACAGGGTGGACAATCACACGGACCTTCATGCACTTGTTTTGAGCACTTGCCACACGCCTCCTGTTCTGTACACCTGTCCTTAATGTGTCCATACTTTTGGCACTTGAAGCATCGCAAAGGTGAAGGAATGTACATAGAGACGGGAACCCTCAAATATCCGACCTTCACACACACAGGGAGAGTTGTCGTACAGAAAGTTAGAAAAAAAAGTATCTGTTGGCACACGGTCTTGATCTTTTCGTGCTAGAACCCGGTGAACGTGGGTCACACCCTGGGAAGCCAGTTCCGTCTTTATTTCTAACTCTGAAACGCCTCTCAAATCACGACACCTGATGACGCCCTTGCTTGAATTCAAAGTTTTGTGAGGTGTCACTCTGATTGGCCTGTCAATCAATGTCGTCGACTTGAGAAGCAACTCAGAATGCTTCTGTTTTGCACATTCTATCAAAAAGGAACCGTTTCGTAGCCGTTTCATGGATTTGGGTACGCCGGAGAGTCCCTCTACTCCTCTCGAAATAGCAAAAGGACTCAATCCATTCACCCCACAGAGAGGGCGAGCTTCGTCCACACCCTCCATCACCAACCAACAAGGCCAAAAACCAGATGCTGTCCTTATTTCATTATCCGAGTCCGAGTCCAAGTTCGAGCCTGAGGAATAATTTCTTTTCCGCTTTTGTTGGGAGTGAGCCATAGTTTTGAGTTTTTAAAGTTCATCCCTGCCTACCCACCCACCATGGAGTCCAACAAGGGGCCAGGGTCAAGGGGAAATCCAACTCTTGACCCCATCCGGGTTTCAGCAGGGATATACACCAGATAGAACATAACTAACCTATTCCGCCAAGATCATGACACACCGCCGGGGACAGACGGTGAACACTTACAAGGTTTCCAAGGCCAGCCAAGAACTACCCAGTTTGACCCAACCTCACGTAGAGGCAGCCGATTGACATACACGGGCCAATGTATGCCACCCGTCTTAGAGTGATGTGTTGAGAACAGCAGGTTCTCTCAATCACCAGGACCTCATTCCCCCCCCCTCCCCCCCCCCCCCCCCCCCCCCCCCGCTTACAGGACGCACCGCACGGCAAACACGGTGGGTCTGAAGAAGACCGCAGAGAAAAGAAGTGTTCCAAAGAAGGCTTGTAAGTAAAGATTAAAGTACAGAGTAAAGAGCCAGGTAGGCAGAAACTAGACGAAACAGAGGCTGCAGTTTCTTTGGGGAGACTTTATGGGGGAAAAAGAGATAGTAAAAGACACAGTAGGCAGAAAAACAGAAAAGATAAGAAAAAGGGGTGGGCTCAGGTTAGTCGAGAAACACCCCCGCCACGAGAAGGCCGGCCCGTGGGGGCATTGCATTAGATGTGCAGGTGATTATCAAATACGATATATAGTAGAAAGCTGTATAATGATATAAGGTTGAATACAAATGTTGTTGATTTCCCTTTTCTTCGTTCGCTCCCCATCCCGCACGCCCCCCCCCCCCCCCTCCCCGCCCCACCCCCACCCCCCGAGACGCACACACACGCGCCCGAACACGCTACCCCCGCAGTTATGGATATTACACCCAAAGCCGTCCTGAAGAGAGGACTGTAAACGAAAGTCACGGACGACGCCCGGTCAGAGCTAATTAAATCCGGGAGAGGGAAAGAGGTGAAACGAGGCGGCCGCGGAGGGGAGGGGGCGGGGCGGGGCGGGGCGGAGCTGGAGAGGGGCGTCGACAGTTCACTTGTCCCGCAAGTTGGTCTGTTCCCCGTGTAAAAAAAAAATCCACAAGGGAGACAATAGGAAATCCAACAAGTGAGACGGCAACTGTGTGTGTGTGCGCGCGCGCCACCGCGCCCGAATCACCAACACATCACAATCACCAACGTTTCTATTTACAAAAAAAAATTAGCAAATGTGTAATCTAGTATATGTCTGGGTTCATTATTATGACTTTAATGATATCTGATCTTTATCTGTATCTTTTTGTCACTCTAATAGGTTCTGTTTTTTTGTTTATATGTTTGTTTGTTTACGTAGTAAATTTGTAACGGGGTTGATCAATATTCTGTTAGTTTCTATATGCTGCGTATATTCAGTTCTCGTTCAAAAATAGACTGTAGAGGCAACGCCGATTCTGTCTTTTTGAAAATACTAATGCACATTTTACTAATCGAAATAATAGGATTTATATATTGTTGTTTTTTGTTGTTGTTTTTTTCAATGCAGAGAGATTGTGACGCCAAACAGTACGTCAGTCACAGATAATTTCAACTTAATGTTTGTTTTTAGATAAATCATCTTTTCTATAAACCTCCAGAAGCTGCGTGCTACTGGGCACTCATAGAAAAAACGCTCCATGTAATCAACAGTATCACAACAGTAAGAACACTTGTTATTTTCTTTTACTTTCATTTCATGAAGAACAATATTTGTAGGGTAGATATAATCTTGTTTCTTTTGTGACCTCACTTGCTCTACACCACGATGTTTCATCCAGATGAAATCCAAGTTTTCTGCGCCAAAAATAAAAGGAATTTCTGGTTCTTTTTTTTTAGTTTGTAATAATTTCTTGATTATGTTAGGCTTTTTATTATATTGGCTTGCATCACATTTCGTGGTGTCTTGTTCTTCTACCCCAGTCATAATCCACTGAAACCAGTGTTTAGGGATAGAGTTAACAAGAATGTTATATTCTAACATTGTATTTGCCCTGTTTTGTTCAATCAGTACAAGTACTTCTTCAAAGGAAAGTATTCTCTTTTCTGTGCGGTGGATTATGTGTTTGACTTGATCAATACCTTTCCTTTGCCATCTCTCAAAAAAAAAATTATTTTCGTAATTTATCAATGAGTTGTTGAATAACAATTCATTCAGAAAATTGGTGCGCCTTATTTCTTCTGCCTTTTTCATATGCTTATTGTCTAGGTAGGTGGTTATGATTTTCTTCCAAAATTCATTATCAATTCTGTCCAATCCCTTAACCGAGTTAGATTTAGTGTTGATGAGAAAAATGTTGTTATGTTTAGCGAGTTTATCTAGATGCCACCTCGGTGTTATAGTCCAGTTTTGTTGATCTGTGGCTTCAAAAAGTTTTCCGACCCATTGTAAATGCAGATGTTTTTTAAATGTTATCATGTTTATCATGCTAAGGCCACCCTCTTCATGTTCAGCCTCCATGATTTTTCTCTTTACTTTTTCAAACACTTTTCTATGGCTAATTTTTTTTCTGCCATATAAATTTATATAGATAAGTGTTTATCTTACTCAAAATTGTTGGGAAGACCAACTGATTGCATCACGTAGACGAATTGGCTAATCATAAACGTCTTTATTACAATAATTTTTCCTTGAATAGACAGATCTCTTTTACTCCAGTCTTTTATTGTTTTTTGCATACGATCTATTCTGGATAACCAGTCCTCTTCCATATTTTTTGCCATCTTGTTTGACTCAAAATAAATACCTAAAATTTTAATTTTATTAACTATGGAAACTGGCACATTATATTCTTCGTTTTGTCTACCTATCTGAAGGGCTTTTGTCTTATGAACGTTCAGTTTCAAGCCTGAAAATCTTTCAAACCAGTTTATTATTTCCAACGATTTATTAATGTCTTTCTTGTTTTTTAAAAATAGGGTTGTATCATCAGCCATTTGTTTTATTTTCAAACAAGAAGAAGCTCTTTCTGCAGAGTGTGGTAGTCTGATACCTTCAATAGTACTATTTCTCACTTTGATGGCTAGTACTTCAACAGCTAATACAAATGCAAGGGGTGAAAACGGACATCCTTGTCTAATACCACATAACACGGCGAAAGGTTCTGAAAGCCATCCTCCATGGTTTATACTACTTGATGTATTGTTGTTAAGTACATAGATCCATCTTTGGAACTCATCTCCGAAGCCAGAGATATCGAAAACGTGCTTCATAAATGGTTTTGAAATCGAGTCGAAGGCTTTGAAGTAGTCGACTGCCAGTCTTTATTTGTTTTATTTAGATAGTTTATCGCATCGTCTATTGATCTTATTACTGTAGCAATGTTTCTACCCTTAATAAAACCCACCTGATCGTCGTTTATTAATTTGTGTATAACTTTACCGAGTCTTTCTGCCATTACTTTAGCTAGTATTTTGTAATCAGAATTAGTCAGTGTTATTGGTCTCCAATTATGTATTTGGTCTCTGTCTAAATCATTGCCTTTGTGTAGTAGCGTAATTATTCCTTGTTTTTGTGTATAAGAGGGTTCTCCTGTAAAGTATGATTCCGCATAAGATTCTGTTATCACTTTAGACAGTTTACTCCAAAAAAACTTTTTAAAATTCGATGGTAATGCCATCACTGCCAGGCGCAGAGCTATTTCTTAATTTATTCAGGGCGTACGTTGTTTCCTCTATCGAGATCATTCCTTCGCATAAGTCAGCTTCGCATTTTTCTAGTCGTGGGTTTGTTACGTTTTCTAAAAAACTGGTTAGCTGCCTCTTTAACATTGTCTACAGTTGTGGATTGATTATAGAGGTTCGAGTAGAAGGACAACTGTTCTTGCAGTATGTCATTTTGGTCAGTGATTGTTTCACCCGTATCTTTGCGTAGTGTTGTAATAATTTTTCTCATTCCTCTTGATTTTTCTAGATTACAAAAGTATTTCGTGTTCCGTTCACCATCTTCGACCCATTTTGTTCTTGATCGAACTTGTGCACCCTTAGCTTTGTCCATGTGCATTATTTCAAATTGCTGTTTAAGTTGAGAAAGTCGGGCACAAGCTTCTTTGTTGTCAGTGTTATGAACTAGAATATTCTCCGTTTCTTTTAGCTGCATTTGTATCCTTCGAAACTCAAATCTTTTTTTACAAGACAGATCTTTCCCATACTCGCTACAAAAGTTTCTGATTTCCATCTTACATAATTCCCATTTGTCTATGTTTGAAATGTTTTCATTAGAGTATTTATCTAACAGTTCGTCGAGTAGGTTGTTCATTTTTTGTAAGAAATTAGGGTTTTTTAAGTAACTGTTGTTGAATTTCCAGTATCCTGGACCGCGCTTAAATTCACTGCTATAGAGAACTATAAAATAGGCATTCTGGCTCACCCACCTCCGCCAGCTCCAACCGGCTAAAGCCGGTTTCGCTGTTGCTCCGCCGGCTTACCCAGAATGCCTATTTTATAGTTCTCTAATAGTAAACACTTTACAAACATACATAATGTGTAGGATTATCTGTTTTATAGTTCTCTGTCACTGGACCATTAAGAAGTAAACAAACAAAACAATGGGGACTTGGTTAACCATGCCTTTATTCTTAGGAGGGCTATTTGTCAACCAAGTTGGGATTTCATTCTATTGTGAGGAATGACTGGCTATTGAAAGCTATCTGAATAGGGAGTGTCTGAAAAGGGGTGGGATGTGTGTTCACACAAGCGTAGAATCGTGGCACGTTGTTGAAGATTATTCTAAGCAGCCACCAAGTGCACTTATTCTCAAGAATTCTAGGATTCTAAAAATAGTACCGCTCACGCGTGAACGGTAGGTCTTCCAGACAAGCCAGCTCCGACAGATAGGATTCTAAAAATAGTACCGCTCACGCGTGAACGGTCTCAGCAATCGAGATATCACCCTCAGTTTACGGGAATAGGAAGGTGAGATTCTAATATCAACCAATCTTCCCATTTTTGTCTTGAGTAATCTAGCAATTCTTGATGAACGGTTTGTGATTCAAGAAGTTCTATCTCAGAAGAGATACTGTCTTGCGACATAACACAACACTGAAAACACGACTGCACTGCACACCCGCAAATGACAAGACAGCTAGGTTCAGTTGCTAACAACACAAGTGCTGGGCGGAAATGTCGTCACTGTTACTAATCAGCTGATTCTATCTAGTCTTGTGATTGGGGGAAGGTAAGAAACATGTTTTGATATGTTTGGAAATTTAGCCGCCTAAATTTATACAATGACGTCTAACGCCTGTACTGAACGACGCCGTCTAAATTTATACAATGCTGCGTGGCGGCCCGACGCCCTTATGTGTAACTTGACACGAACCCGGAAACAGTGCGGCGCTTCGTCTCGGCTATTGTGCAGTTGAGTAAGCCGTGGCCAGACATGTCTGACCTAGATACTACATAAAGGCAGAAGGGAGTTGTCTCCCCGGAAAAGAATGTAACAATTAATTGTGAAAAAAATCGTCATTAAGTTGTTCTAGGTTCTTATTCAAGTCGGCATCACGTTCTTATTCAAGTTCTTATTTAAGTTTTTATTCAAGTTCTTAACAAGTCAACATCAAGTTTTTAACAAGTCATCATCAAGTTCTTAACAAGTTCTTATTCAAGTACTTATTCAAGTTCTTATTCAAGTTCTTAACAAGTTGTCATCAAGTCGTCATTAAGTTCTTATTAAGTCGTCATTAAGTTTTTATCAAGTCGTCATCAAGTTCTTATTTAAGTTTTATCAAGTCGTCATCAAGTCGTTATTAAGTTCTTATTCAAGTCACTTATAATTATTTATTAAGTTCTTGAAATATTATTCCATCTGAAATGGATCAAAATGATCTTTTGTTGTTGGCGGTTCTGGCATGCTTTTTTGTTTGGCTTCTGTATTTAGTGGTTGAGATTTTTTTGACTGCTTTGGTTTTTGCTGGCGTTGTTTATATGTTTTATAAACGTAATAACCACCCCCACCAACAGCAATGACGCCAAAAATGCTAACTCTTTTAATCCAAATAATCCATGATGATGTTGCGGGACTTGAAACAACTTGTTCTTGTTGTGGCTCTGGCACAACTGGTGTTTTTTCATTATGAGTTATATTCTGTGATTGCAACATTAATTTTTTTTGTTTGTTCCACTCTGCTAATTTTTTTCCTGCTGCAACACGCCCAGGATGAGGAGGCTTTTTACTGGTCACTTTCTCCATCAATGTTTTCTGCTGATTTTCTGGCTCGGTCATTTTGAAGGGAAACAAAATCTATATGATTAAAAGTAATTAATCCCATGATTAATGGCGACAATAATGTTCCAAATCTGTAATATAGATCACATCCTAGAGACTCTAATGACTTTGTTAAAACGGGATCCTGTGTTAAATCATACATAAAATCTTGTTCAGAATCAATGGGAGCAAATCTACTAACTAGTTTAGTGTACAAACTAAGAACAGTTTGTCCGACACTTTTGACCATTCTTGACCCCAGTTGCGCTTCATACCTGTTGTGATACTTTACAATGTCTTGTGGCGACATCTGTTGAATCTGTTCTATGCTGAATTCATTTCCAAGGTACTGTTTTGTTTTTCCACACGCCGCCAAAGAATACAGCCTTTCCTTTTGGCGCATAATAGCTTGGTCATCAACTTGATCATTTGTAAGTTCAGGAAGTAAATCATCGCAGTTCATGTTTTATTAATGAATAAATATTATTTTATTTTTTAAAAATGAGCACCGAAAAAACTATTACTAACCTTGTATACCATTCTGCTGTTATTGGAGGCCTAAGTGTAGGATACACAATGCTTGGTAAAAGCTTGTTAAGAATAAAACCAGCAGATCTTGGTAAGCTAGATTTTGAAGACTCAGCAAAGTTGATTGCTGTCATTACAGCTTCATTTGCTACGAAAGATTTTCTAGTTAAGCAAGGAATAATTCCAGACAGTATCAATATGTAAAATTAAAAAAATACATTTATAAAAATGGCTTCACTCGTAATGATGATTGGTGGCGCTGTGGTTAATGCGCTTGCTTTTAGCGGAAGTAATTACGCATTTAGTAAACTACGGCATGACGGCGAGAGAAAAAGACATAACAAAGCTATGGAGCAACTAGCCGCAGCACAAGCTGCGTATGAAAAGCAGAGAATTGAGCAGTTAGATTTTATTAACGATGAACTGAAAAAACAGGGACATGCAGCTTACACATTTAAAGATGTTGATCAAGCAATAAAAGAATATTATCTTGTAACAGGCAAGCCAATCGAGACATTGCCTCCACCAAAATTCAGCGATTTTTATCAACCATCAGAAAAACAAAAGATGCAAGAAATATTGTTTATTGCCTTTGGCATGACCGTTGTGTATTTTGTTGCACATAATATTGGCTGAATAAAAAATGAACAAGATCTATTATTCGCCAAAAGGATATTGGAAGGGAATAACAGCAATTAAAAAGCTAAGCCAAGCAGCTGGAGTCAGTGAACAAACAGCAAAAGAATGGTTATCTAAACAAGCGATTTGGCAAATTTATCTACCAGCGCCTAAACGAATACAAAGACCACACTTTGTGAATATAACTCCAAACGACACCCATCAAATGGATCTTCTATATTTACCCCATGATACGATTAGACGAAAAAGATTTAAGTACGCACTTACAGTCATTGACATAGCTTCAAGATACAAAGATGCTGAACCATTAACACAAAAGAGTGCTTCTGCTGTTGCTGTCGCTTTCCAACTGATATATCAACGAGGACCCTTAACTTATCCTCGCATGATTCAAGTCGATGATGGAAAAGAATTTAAAGGTCAAGTGAATCAATTATTGTTAAAACATAGAGTTACCATTAAAAGAGGCATTCCGGGTGTTCACAGATCACAGGGTTTGGTTGAAAACTTTAACAAACAGTTATCTGAAAGACTTTTCTCCTACCAGTATCACAGAGAGCTGATTGACAATTCTCGCAACACAGAATGGGTTAGAAGGCTGCCCTCAGTTTTGCGCGCAATGAATAATGAAGAATTTAAAGGTCTAAAACCAGTACAAGCAATCAGAAAACAAACAATAAATGTTGTTGAAGGAGAGTCTTCATCAAGCAAACTATTGCCATTTGGTTTGAAAGTGAGATACCTTTATTCGCCGGGAGAAGCGGAAGGGGACACTCGCATCAGGGCAACAGATCCCGTTTGGAGTGTTGATCCATATGAGATTAAAAAAATTGTGAAAATGAATCCGCCCGTGTATTATTTACGAGAAACTGACACAACAAAACGACCAGCCCCCCGAAAATCTTTTGTGAAGGAAGAACTGCAGATAATCCCACCAGACACAGTTCCAGTCGCTTAGTTAATTTAGGCAAATACATTTGAGTTTAAAATGGAAGCTCAAAAGAAAAAAGAGTTTTCAAAATTAATACGTCAATTATCTGCTTATAATATTATTATCAAAAAAATATTTAAGAACATTGACAATCTTATGCCAGACAATCGCTTACTACCCCAATCCCTAGATTCTGATATTTTGATATGGAAAAATCAAAATCTTGAAATGATAAAAAAAATTAAAGCACATTTAGCAGTAATGAATGAGAATAATAATGATTTGGCTATACTGGATAATGATATAGTTGAGCTTCTGATAACACTTGACCAAACAGAAACTCCATGAAGACATATGATTATACTATTCTCCAATGCCCGATTGCATATGAAAACTCTGGATTAACAAACACACGTTTTGTGTTTGTTCTATCTAATGACTTCTTTGTTACAACAGTTGTGTTGATCTCATGTAGATTAGATCGTAGTTTTACGTTGTCATGATGAAAAGTCTTATTGTCAAACAATGCTTTTTTATAGTTGTCATGGGATATGCTTGACTGCACAACACTGCGAGATATTCCCTTTGCTTTTTTAACAACTTTTTTTTGGCTTGAAAGACTGTACATTTTCGACCTCAAACCAACAAACTCCTTGATCACACCTCCAGATAATTCATCCTTCATCTTACCTAAAACCTTCTTGTTAATATCTGAATGCAAAGGCGAATCTTTAGGATAATCAGATGTGTCGTACCATCCCGCATGCCCTTTAGCTACTTCCATGTCTTTATAGATATCTTCAGTAGGGATGTTAACTACAAAGGAATCTGTATCTGTGTACAGAACTCTGGACTCTGGATACAAGGGTTTAAAGTAGTCGTAAAGAAATTCTAACATCAAAAGCTTCGACAGCTCTAAAACAGTAAAGCCAATAAAAACGGGCTTATCCAATTTGACTTTCTTTTTTTTCATCATTATGCCAAAAAGCTGATCATGAAATCTTCTGAAGTCCTGATAATTAGGTTTAGAAGTTAGCTTAATTGCATCGTTTTCTCTGGTGACCAATCTAACATCTTTACGCTTGTGCGGATTTTCCATAGTCTTTCCAAAACAGCTGTTGTTCATCAACTTGAAAAAGTCTTTTTCTGAAGCATCTGTGGATTTAGTTCTGAGATCAGTGTTCTTCATTATGTATGGTTTCATGAACTGTTCTTGATCAAAAGCAATTATACGATGAACAGCTGTTAACTTTAAACCATGTCTTAAATAAAATTGGAGAAGCCTGTAATGACAGACATAATTTTTTTTGCCTCGAAGATTAGGCACAAGTTTAGGTGGTTCTGTCATTGACACTTTTAGGGTTTCTGCCGCTAATGGATAGTCATTATGGTAATCATGAAGTTCATGGGGGTATTCTAAATCAACTTCTAGAATGAGACCTCTTTTACGATCAGCTTCTAGGCTCTGAAGCCATTTTAAAAACTTTTGAATGTCTTTGAGTCCTGTGTACATTTTAAAGTTACGTAACGGTAGTGACTGCGCCATTGCCCATCCATACAGATTGTTTGCATCTAAATACATGAGATAGTTAGACCTTTTACTTGGATCATAGTCGTCCAAGTATTTGTTGTTTGCTTTACAGTAATGGTGCGACGCCATACTGATTCCCCCACGCAATCCGTTTTCAATCATCTGAAGCATTGGCAGGTCAGACAATAAATCAATTTGTACTCCAGTAAATTTTAAGAAAGCGTCCCAGCTCATCCCAGGCGCAGAAATGTAATGCGCGGGATCCAGGCTGTAATGTTTCATGCAGGTCTTCCTATAATTTTCAAAGACGTCCGCCAACAAACAGGTATCCGCCATTAAATAGGAATCATGATAGTCTCCCATCGTTTTACACTCTAACTTCTGCCACGCTTCTTGAGCATGCTGGTAATCAGAATCACTGATGTCCTTTCCTCTGAGACTAGAAAAGAACGCGCCTTTAGGTGGAAGGGCTGGGTTATCAAACCTTTCCCAACTGTTCATGTACTCATAAGGGTAAACGCCCTTTCTAACAAGAGTTGGGTCAAAATATTCTTCTGTTATTGGGCAGGACTTTAAGGATCCTGCCAGTGATTCTAAACTCCCCATCAGGTGTTGCATAGAGTCATAAAAAGATAAATTATTTAAAGTGAAACACATGTACTTTTCTGATGACTGCGCAATGCATGACACCCTGAAATCGCTAGTTACTGCTTGCAATATAAGATGAGAGTCGTAACCTCGCAAGTTGTGAAAGAATATAGGCAGCTTCCATGTCTTTGGTTCAAACTTTAGTTGAAGATTGCATTTGTTATGTGCTGCTCCTCTGAACTTTCCACTAATGTGATCATGGTCTCTTACTGTTGGATTCTCTGCGGAGAGGCCTAAACCACAAATCCAACAGTGAGTGGCTGAGTCATACTGTTGTTGGTCTTCAGGCGTCATTATGATTTCAGATAAGTTTAGATTATTAGAACAGGCATTACGCACTTGCTGCATGCGTTTTAAGAAGTATTTTGCAGCATTTGGTCCTCTGTATAATTCTGGCTTTGAATGGGCGCCATCCGACCTAACAATGATGAAGGCAAATGAGCAAATCTGATGATTACTCATTAAGACTGTTTTAGGAAGTTTCTGTGGGGTTGGTCCTTCATAAGGAACAATGAGTGATTCGAAGTCTGCGTAAACAACATATGGACTAGTTTGCAACCGTTTCCAGTTCTTAAAACTAACTTTACTGCCTTCTCCGGGCGTAATTAGTTCTGTATCACAGTCAACTGGGCTAATACAATGTTTTATATGTTCGCTCGCAGCTTGAACGGACGGAATTCTTGTTAAACATTTTCTACAGAATTCTTGTTTGCTATGTTGTTTTGTAGTATGCACTAGTAATCTACTCATTGTGCGTATTAGAGTGTAGTGCAACCCATTAAGGCTTTGCATTAGGAGTAAGTCTACATGACTCCTGGTTGGTTCGCCTATTGTTGGACTGTTCTTTGATACTCTAATTGGCAGAAGGTTGGTTTCTTCAGACCATGTGTAGACATTAACAGTTATTGGTGGATTTTGTTTTTCAAACTGATCAATTTTGTCTACAGCCATAGGAAATTCAAGGCCGTTAAAGTTAAGATTATTGGCCCACTGTAAATAGTTAGATACTCTCTCTGCATTTTTGGCAACGTGATGCAGCCTAGCAAGAACGCACCACATAAAACATTTGTCGTCTGAATTCTTTATGTTCAGAACTGCTTTCTTTGCAACTAATGTTGGAGGCAGTGGAATGTAAGACTTGCCTACAATTGGCTCATACTTAGCCTGTCTTAATCTGATGTCTAGGACTTCACCCTCTGACCAACCAGAGCCTCTCATTTTAGCTGCTTCAGAGGCTTCATTAAACTGTGTAAGAAGTTGATCTGCCCAACCGGGTGTTAAGTCATTATGAGAAAGAATAGTCTGCTGTTTAGTTGAGACCCAGACTTCTAGATTTTCTTCGTTTATTGTTATATAGTCGATTAAAACAACTAACCTTACTTTAACTGGAGGGTTTATTGTTAGTTTACTTGGAACTTGAGAAATTGCATGCACAACGCTTGCCTGTACGTTTGTTGGATCAAAACTTCTAAAACGACCTCATTTAAAGCTTTTGACAAACGCTCTTCCTCGAGCATTGCTTCAAACAATTCATCTGAACCTTCATATATCTTATCCATGTTGAGCTTCTTTTCTAACTCAAATATATTATTTAAATCAAAAAAATAAAAGTTAATCAGAATCAATATCAACGGTCTTTTTGTGCTTGGACTCATAAACTAAAGTATAAACGCCCTTTGGGGTTGTTAATGTGAGCTGTTTAGAACAGAGTTTAATGTCTCGTTTACTTTTTTTAAACATTCCTTTTTTATCTGGTCGGTGTCTGGTTGTTGAGAAAAAGTTGCCTTTCTTTGAAGATCAAACTTTTGTCTTTTGTAGTCCTCAAAATCAGCCTGTAGGCGACTAAATTCTTCATCCGTGATGTTCGAGTCAGCAAGTGCTTTATTTATTGTCAGTTTGAAGGAACTAAGTTTAGCTGTTATTAGTTGAACCATAGCTGTGTGCTTTTGGAGTTTAGCTTTTATTTTTTTGCTGACAGCACTTACAGCCAATGAACACAGGCCAAGAGTTAAAGACACACCACCTAGAGGTAAAGCTGCCGGTGCACCTACGCCTGTTGCTAAGAGACCTACACTTGTTCCTGCTGACAGAGCACTAGTGATCGATGCTCCAGTATTAACATATGTAACAGCATTAAAGACAGCAGAATACCTTCGTTTGGTTTTACTGTATTTTGAAAGGTCCTGCTCTAGTTGGGTTTGCATTTGTGTAATGTTGGTTAATCTGAAAGTTTTTATGTCTACAGCAGCAGCTATCTCTTCTTTGGGCACTTTTGGATAAGTCGTAACAGACATGCTTTTTAAAAATAAAAATAATTTAGTATTGGATATCTTTTAATCTGTTATCTTGAATATTCAGCTGCGCATCATATATTAAAAACAAATGTACATTAAGCGGTTTATCACTCTCTTTTTCTTTATCAATTTGAATGTTTATTACGTCTTTAACTGTTCTCCCACTCCCATGCAACTGATTATCCTCTGTTGACCTTAGGTCAATCCATAAACCGTATTTCGTTGTTAAATATTCATCAAGTCTAACACTGTGAAGGTGTAGATCTTTAGACACAAGGTCTACTGTTGGATTTCTACACCTCCCGCCACCAAACAATTTTCTTATTTCATCAAAATGATGATAAGGTTTAAGCCCGCTACCGTAGACTTGGTTAGGACTACCCTCAATTGAACATTGTACTTTCGTTATTTTAGGATTGATAAACTTTTCACTTTGTCTTTTGAATGGTTCTTCATCTTCACACAGCAATAAAATACCTTTAAGGGATCGTGCTGCGGCGCTAAAACTAAAATTCCATATAGTGTCTGCTCTGCTTTTAGGATATTTTGAATGATGAATCACTCTTTCGTAATATATTGCTAATTTTGACTGATATTGTTGCTCAATCAGCCTTGCTAAGTTAGGGTTGCTAACAATGTCAAACTCTAACGAGATGTCGAAAATGCTGTACTTAGAATCAGTGTCTGTCGATCTAATAACACGTTTGTATTCATTAAAAGTTAGTTCATATGACAATCTGTCTTTTAATGCTCCTTGAAAGTATGGCGCATGCGCTTTTAACAACTCAAAATCCAAGGGTATAGAAAAGCGATTTCCAAACGCATAACTTACAGCTTCATACTTGTTACCGTCTTTAGCATCTTCGGCGTCTATTCTGTGTTTTAGTGCTTCGTTATTTTCGATTCCTTGAAACGCAAGATCGGCCCTTTCATTCTCGGTTAGCCATAGATCACAATAGATTAAAAATATGTCTGCATTGTGTAAAGAAAATATTTCTTGCCCCTCAAGTTTTATAGAAATTTTCTTAACGATTGCCCGTCCCAGATTCTGTACAACTGTCCTGTTTACGTCTGTTGCTGAATCAAGTTCTATTTTAAAAGTAAGCCGTGCAGATCCCGGCACAATCACTTCATCTGCTCCTAGGTCTGGAAATTTGACAGTAAGAATCTGATCTGAATCAATAGTAGATGGATTATTTGGAACAATAATATTCTGTTTATTTCCCTTCACGCCAAAGGGCTCTTTCAGTCTTCTATGCGGGTCAAGAATCGAACCATATGCTTGTGACATTTTTTTATAAAACAAAATAAAAAGTTAATTATTTAAAAACATGGCAGAAGAAGATTATGATGTTTTTGATCCTGGAGACGACATGAGTGAAATGACGCCTTTGACACATCCATTACAATCATTGCGGCGTGAATTAACAGAAAGTAAGGTCAAATCATTTTATCAAAGTTTAGGCCAAGAACCTCCCGAATTTATAGACCCTAATGATTTTGAAACAAAAGATGACCATTTGTTTGTGAAAAACGAGCAAGGACAACTTGTTCAGCTTACAACTAAACCAGACCCATCAAAGTTTTTAGCAAAGACTACAATTAGACAAAGGCTCAGTGTGAGCGATCAAAATCGCCTTGGCATTGCTAAACCGCGAAGATTAGACAGTGAGGCAGTTGCTAAACTTCAAAACACACTACAAGAACTCCCAACAGATAACCAAATACAAAACATACCCCTTAAAGATTTAAGCCCAACAGCAGACGAAATAATAGAAACCAGTTTTTCAGAAGAAACAGTATTAAAAACTATGCACGATCCGCCGCTACCTATGAGAGAAATAACGGCCCTTGATCATGCTTTGAGAAGCATCAGAGGCGAATTAACAAACAATTTAGCAAAACTGGGTGAACTAGATGAGCATATAAAAAGAGAAAAAGAAAAACTAGTTGAGGCTGATGACCACAACTTAGGACCTGGTGTTAAAGAAAGAATAACACAAAGACTAAAAGATCTTGAACAAGAGAGATCAGCAAGACTAGAAGTGCTGTCTACTAACCGAGAACAATTACGAACTCAAGTGAGCAGAATAAGAGAAACTATCCAAAGAATTTTATATGAAGACACAACACTAGCAGAACGAATAAGAACACTGTTTAGAGAGCAAGGCGTCACATTAGCAAGTGTTATAACAGCCTTAGGATTTGCAATAAGTACACTGGTGTTGGCTATTACAGGCGGTGGGGAGCAGTGCCACCAGGACCACCATCAGATAAATCATGGATAAAAAAACAACTCGATCACCTTGCAAACTTACTAAAAAAAATTAGCCAGTAAAGCAATAGATTCTTTGCCTGGTATAATAGGGGGGATCGTTAGCTGGCTTTTGTCTGCCGCAAGTAAAGTAGTTGGCTTTATGGCCGAGCACTTATGGGCATTAGTTGCCTTAATAGTTGGGTTACTCTTTAGTAAGATAAAGACCAAGTAATCCTAGGGCAGTTAATCCAATAACAAGTGCTGTCTTTTCATATTCATGGTCATTATTTTTTGAGGCCACGGGGATTGGATGGGGTTTTGGGGCCTTGGGGATTGGTGAGGATTCTTTTTTTATTGCTATTGCTGGCTTAGAATTTATGTCGTTTTTTCCAACCTTCTCTTCTTTACCAGCCACAAGGATTTCATTGTTGTAGTTTATTATTGTTCCTACCTGGAGCCTGAGGTCAGAAGGTAGCATGTATAAACCAGTGCCAACAGCAAAGTCTACTTTCGATCTTGCGTATTGCAAAACATTTTGGTACCTTTTAATACTTGAAGGCAAATCAATTGCAGAATTAATAGAATCCTCTAAATTTGCCAAGTACTGTTTTTGTGCATCAAAGCCAGTAGAAGGATCAGTTATGTTCGATCTTGCTTGTGCTTGTGAACCTAGCAAACACCAAACATAAGTACGAATGGAGTCGTTTATTCGTTCTATTCCCGCTCTAGTTAGGCCATTAGAAGTATCCAAAATAAATGTTGTCCATGCTGTTTTATGCTCTTGCTCTATGGACCCGAGGTGAACAGTTGTGCCTGAAGAGAAAGATGTGTAAGGAGGATTCCAATCATAGTTATACTTTCTATGCACGCCCCAAAAATAAAGGGTGCCTAAACCATGATTAAGATCCAACTTTTGTCTAAAGTCTGTCTTTGGGTCAATATCAAATTCGTTACAGATCCTTTCAAAAGCCTTGTAATCTATTCTGTTGCTGAATGGATTAAACGTTTTGTCATTTGGTAATGGCGCTTGCAGTTCAGATAAAATACGCCTGAAGGTGTAATAAAAATGAAATCTATACACTGACCTCACCAAAGGATCAGGATGATTTAAATGATCAGCATACGACACTCCACACCCAGTTGATGCACAAAACACAGCAAAGTTTAACTGGTTCTGATAAAACTGCATCGGATGACTAAACCACACTTTCGGGATGTAGTCGTTTTTAATAGGAGGGTTAAGATATCTGTTCAATGGAGTACTAACCTTTACTTGAAAGGCGTCAGTCTGAGTCACAGAAATGTTGAGGGTATCAGTTGTTATATCTTTAGGACTGTAGTGCGGTCCAACAGAATATTTTGCATTAGTATATTTGAATGCACTCATTTTTAAATTGTTTTAAAAATGTTTGTAACAATAACAACTCAAGACAGTCCTTCGTTTTTAGAATATGCTATTGATAATAACTGCGGAACCCGAAGGGTCGCACTCCATGAAATATTCTACAAAGTCGTATGGTTTAATATAAGTCAATCCAAGAGGAATAATGAGATTCGAAAACTTGATGACGGAGGAAACTTAATTAGCCAGTTAACCATACCTGATGGTTATTACGGGTTTTGCTCACTAAAAGAAGCAATGAGTAACTTCGACATTACTCTCAAACTTAACAATGCAAATCTAAAAACAATGTTAACATTCAAACCTGAAAAAGAAGTAGTCCATTACTTTTTTGATGTAGAGCTAGCTAAAATGTTAGGCTTTAAAATCAATTATGTCTATCATAAATTTAGAGTTGCACCAGACGAAACTACTTTTGAGGGAGAATATCCGCTCGATCTTGCCTTATATCCATTACTCTATGTACATTTGGATGAGCTGAGCACTGATGAAAACTTATATGATGGAAGGCCCTCAACTGTTTTAAGAGCTCTTCCATCAGGGAAAGCTGCATATTGCGATTATGAAATTATACGATTCCCTAATTTACAGTTTAAAAGATTAGCTTGTGGGAGGGTCAGATCATTTAATATAAAGATCACAGATAAAACAGGGAAAGTCGTGAAATGTGATAACCTGCACATTGTTTTAGAAATAAAATACGTTGTTTTAAAAAATGTCACGTGGACCAGACGATTCGGGGGTTACATTAGCGCCTGAGAGGTGTGTAACTTTAGAATTAAAAGACCTTGCAGACGTTGAGGATTTTGAACAAAACGGTGAGATAGGCACTTTGTATGGTTTTGAGTACACTAAAGATGGTTATTATAAGCGCAAAGAGGTTGACGACAACAAAAGGTTTCCTAAACTAGAACAACTACGCAATCTAGAAGCAAATAATACAGGTCAGTATGAATATAAAATAGTTCGAAAAACTGACAACAAATGGCACTTAGAACCATATTTAGAATGGGACATAAAATTTGAATTCTTAAGCCCATTTACATTTTTTGACCGTCAAAAAAGTTTCAGAAAAGCATTGAACTCTGGCCCTTTACATGTAAGTCTTATGCCAGAGGACAACAGTCGGAAAGAGATCGAAATAAAGCCGTTTGGGGACAAACAGTACATCCTCCACAGAAGAGAATCGGTTTTAAAGAAAGCTTCTACAAAATTACAGTTCATTCCACGCACAAAATTAGGAGACACGTTCACAATGATATTTAAAATTTCTGTCTTAAAAGATGAGGCGAGAAATGGAGCTGTGGGTGTCAGTGACAACCTTATGGAAGGAATTCTTATTAGCTGGCAAAACTTAGACGTTGACAAACTTAAAGTTACTGTCGTCGTTCTTTACAATGGCGAGGATATTAAGGTCATAACAACAAGCAACAAAATTGATATTAGTTTAAATAGAAACGATCTTACAGAACTGAACTGGATTAATCTTACACATTTGGGCCTTATAGGGTTTTATTATACTGAACAAGTTTTGACAGAGAGTATGATAAAAACAATAACTGGATTAGATTAAATTCTGTTATAAAACTATGGAGCAAACGACTTTGGTGTCAATGTTAAACTTTATGACAAAAACCCCTCATTGTTCATTGATTTGTGGACAGACTGGTTGTGGAAAAACAATATTTGTCCTCGACCTATTACAAACAGTTTATCGTTATAATTTTGATCATATTGTAATTTTCTGTCCAACACTTAAATGGAACAAAGCATATCACGACAGAAGGTTTATATGGACAGATGATGACATATATTTAGTTGATCCTAGCAATAAACTGAGTGAGTGTTTAGAACATTTCTTTAGACAGTTTGAAGGAACTCAGACACTATTTATTATAGATGATTGTTCAGCAGAAAAGGATATAGTCAAAAAAAGAAACGCTTTGTCAAAACTGGCTTTCAGTGGAAGACATGCTGGGATAAGTGTGTGGATTTTATGTCAAAAATATAACTCAGTTTTAAAAGACTTTAGAGAATAGTTAAAGACTGTAGTTTTATTCCACATGAAAGACAGAGACGCTTTTGATGAATGTATGAAAGAAAACGATGTTATTGAAAATTCCCAAGAAAAACGAAGGATTAAGCAAAAACTTAAGTCTCAAAAGTTTTCTAAATTAGTGTTAAAAACAGATAATCCTACACATTATGTATGTTTGTAAAGTGTTTACTATTAGAGAACTATAAAATAGGCATTCTGGGTAAGCCGGCGGAGCAACAGCGAAACCGGCTTTAGCCGGTTGGAGCTGGCGGAGGTGGGTGAGCCAGAATGCCTATTTTATAGTTCTCTGCTATTAAACTCACAAACTATTGCTTTATGATCGGAGTTAGGAACCGTCAATAATTCTGAAGAAACACAGAATTGCAAAATTCCCTCCGAGGCGAAACAATAATCCAGGCGTCGCGCTATAAATGGATTATTTCTATGCCAGCTGTATTCTTTTTCATCCTTTTGAAATGAACGCCATGCGTCGATTAATTCCAATGAATTCGTAAGTTTATTGAATTGACTCACTTCAGCGTCACGGTGAGGTTGCCCTGATATAATGTCTAACTTGTTATTGAGTACACAATTAAAGTCCCCCACTAAAACTAAGTTTTGCGGGGAGAATTCATTGCATTTTTCTTGTACCTCTTCCGGTGAGGAAACGTGTGAGTTTCCCGTGGACGTCTCTGGCTCTTTCAAGAAAAAAGGCTATTTTGTTTCCTGCATTGTTTGGAGCGTATGTATTTACAAGAATGAAATCATAATTTTCGTTTTTGACAGATACAGCTAAGACTCTGTTTTGTGACAGTTTCAAACTAATTTTTTCCATAGAAATTTTTTGAGACCAGAATAATCTCGCCTTTACTCCTATTGGTACCTTCATTGTAGTAAGTCTCCCCTCCCCATTGTTTTTTTTCCATATAGGTAAGTCGTTCCGCGTTAAATGAGCTTCCTGTAAGCACACTAAATCAAAGCGTTTGCTTTTCAGATAATGAAATACTGATAATCTTTTAAGATTATTTTTTTAATCCTCTAACATTCAGAGTAACAATACGCATTTTATCCATACCAGTACAGGAAATATATGTTGAATTTTCTTAGCATATGAAAACCAGACAAGACAAAAACCAGAATTCACATTCTTGAATCACAGTCCGTAAATCGATTCATGATCATCAACAGGTCGCCTGCGGAGCGATAGACAATCAGCCATGTACCTCTCTTTCCTCACGGTCGGAATCAAGGGGAGGAGGGCAGTCAGACCGATCGAACTCAAATCTGGGCTGCTTGCTCCCTGATGTCCTCGGACTGTTGGTGTCCCTCCGGCGTTTGGGCGTTTCCGACCGGTGTCGTGAGGAGCTGCCAAGCTGCATAGTGGAGTGGATGGTCGTCTGCCGTGAATTCGGGCGTCCTCTAGTTTCTTTATCTTTGTTTGTTTTTCTTTGTGAATTTCTATCCTCTCTCTGTCGTTCCACTTTATCACATCCATGTTCACTCTGTTCACTCTCACTGCCATTTTTGCTATCACACTCTCCCTTCATACCAGCTTCATCCTCTCGGTCCTTTTTTGCCGGACCAACCACTAAAAGCTCACACTGTGAATCTCCACGTTTGTGGCCTGGTTTTTGACAGGCTCTGCACACGATGTCATTCGTACAGTCGGTGACATGGTGACCTTGTTCCAAACATTTGGAGCATGTAATTACCTTTTTCACATGTTTTTGCTCCTTGTGGTAGATTTTAGCGTTGAAAATGCTAATTTTCAACGTTTTCTCCAGGGGCGTAGTGGGGACGGTTATGAATACAAATCTTCTTCCGGTGAGGAAACGTGTGAGTTTCCCGTGGACGTCTCTGGCTCTTTCAATTTTTATTTGAGAGCGCATTGCGCATCCTGCTTTTGTTAATGCGTGCTCTGTCTCTGAGTCTGCCACGCAAAATAGGCACATTGTCTATCCAGACTTTGGTGGAAGGTTTCTCCTCCCCAGTTTCGTTCCTCAGAGTAAAGGGGTTTGTGTTTTTTCACTTGGAGTAAGACACCTCTCACCTTTATTCCTTGAACTAGGAACTGTGATCTGGCGTCTTTGGTCGCTGGGTAGAGTCTCCATAGCCCGTTGATCAGCTGGGCGCCGACCATGGAGCCCTGGCCTGCCACCCGTTCCGCCGCCACACACATCTCCAGGACCGTAGCTGGACGGTCGGAGGAGACATTCGGAATGTCTCTAGTTTTGAGGAAAACCGTGTTGACTCCAGCAGACATCTTTAAACATTGAAGGAACGGACGTGATGGCAGAAAAAGGCGAATCAAAACAACGATATCCTTATCAAACCGTCCGGTTGACAGATCGAGCTGACACAGCAAGGTTGTTGCCAAGTCGCTCGAACGAAAGAACGAACTCAGTTCACACGCGGTTTGCAGAGAACGACTAGAGCTGAAAAAAGCGTGACCGCTCGCCACAGCAGTCGCTCACCAAGTCCTTGTGTGTGTGTGTGTGTGTGTGTGTGTGTGTGTGTGTGTGTGTGTTTCATTTTCTTTGTGGTGTGTGTGTGTGTGTGTGTGTG
>CM065736.1:47236495-47276495 GCA_033310375.1 Conus canariensis | reverse complement strand
TGTTTGTTGAGGATGTTTAGTTGCATACCTACCTCACACATGGCTGTTGGTTGAGGATGTTTAGTTCCATACCTACCTCACACATGGCTGTTGGTTGAGGATGTTTAGTTCCATACCTACCTCACACATGGCTGTTTGTTGACGATGTTTAGTTGCATAGCTACCTCACACATGGCTGTTAGTTGAGGATGTTTAGTTGCATACCTACCTCACACATGGCTGTTTGTTGAGGATGTTTAGTTGCATACCTACCTCACACATGCTGTTTGTTGAGGATGTTTAGTTGCATACCTACCTCACACATGGCTGTTGGTTGAGGATGTTTAGTTGCATACCTACCTCACACATGGCTGTTGGTTGAGGATGTTTAGTTGCAACCTACCTCACACATGGCTGTTGTTGAGGATGTTTAGTTGCATACCTACCTCACACATGGCTGTTGTTGAGGATGTTTAGTTCCATGCGTACCTCACACATGGCTGTTTGTTGACGATGTTTAGTTCATACCTACCTACACATGGCTGTTTGTTGAGGATGTTTAGTTGCATACCTACCTCACACATGGCTGTTTGTTGGGATGTTTAGTTGCATACCTACCTACACATGGCTGTTGGTTGAGGATGTTTAGTTGCATACCTACCTCACACATGGCTGTTTGTTGAGGATGTTTAGTTGCATACCTACCTCACACATGGCTGTTTGTTGACGATGTTTAGTTGCATACCTACCTCACACATGGCTTTTTGTTGACGATGTTTAGTTGCATACCTACCTCACACATGGCTGTTGTTGACGATGTTTAGTTGCATACCTACCTCACACATGGCTGTTGTTGACGATGTTTAGTTGCATACCTACCTCACACATGGCTGTTGTTGAGGATGTTTAGTTGCATACCTACCTCACACATGGCTGTTTGTTGAGGATGTTTAGTTGCATACCTACCTCACACATGGCTGTTGGTTGAGGATGTTTAGTTCATACAACCTCACACATGGCTGTTGGTTGAGGATGTTTAGTTGCATACCTACCTCACACATGGCTGTTTGTTGAGGATGTTTAGTTGCATACCTACCTCACACATGGCTGTTTGTTGAGGATGTTTAGTTCCATACCTACCTCACACATGGCTGTTTGTTGAGGATGTTTAGTTGCCATACCTACCTCACACATGGCTGTTTGGTTGAGGATGTTTAGTTGCATACCTACCTCACACATGGCTGTTTGTTGAGGATGTTTAGTTGCATACCTACCTCACACTGGCTGTTTGTTGAGGATGTTTAGTTGCATACCTACCTCACACATGGCTGTTTGTTGAGGATGTTTAGTTGCATACCTACCTCAGACATAGCTGTTTGTTGAGGATGCTTAGTTGCATACCTATCTCACACACGGCTGTTGGTTGAGGATGTTTAGTTGCATACCTCCCTCAATCATGTCTGTTGGTTGATATTCGTTAGTTCCAGACCATGCACCAGGCCTTTATGATTCTAACCCAGTGGAGTGAAGCAGTAAGTAAACCGTATCAGTATCAGTAGACTGATATGACTGCCCTCAGCGATTATCAGTAAACCGATATGACTGCCGTCAGTGATTATCAGTAAACCGATATGACTGCCGTCAGCGATTATCAGTAAACCGATATGACTGCCCTCAGCGATTATCAGTAAACCGATATGAGTGCCCTCAGCGATTATCAGTAAACCGATATGACTCCCCTCAGCGATTATCAGTAAACCGATATGACTGCCCTCAGCGATTATCAGTAAATCGATATGACTGCCCTCAGCGATTATCAGTAAACCGATATGACTGCCCTCAGCGATTATCAGTAAACCGATATGACTCCCTCAGCGATTATCAGTAAACCGATATGACTGCCCTCAGCGATTATCAGTAAACCGATATGACTGCCCTCAGCGATAGTTAGTCCTTTTTGGTGCTTTTTTTTTCATTTCTAACAGTTAAAAAATAGATTCTATCATTATTATTATCATTATCGTTTTAGATCTGAGTTTTATTTTCCGAGAGAGAAACACCTACAAATAGTACGTTTTTGATTATGTAATTCGTTTCATATTCAGTAGTTTCTTTCTTTTTATTTCATCGAAGCACCAAGACATACTTTGACCTAAGGATTTTGAGTGTGTGAGTGAGTGTGTGTGTGTGTGTGTGTGTGTGTGTGTGTGTGTGTGTGTGTGTGTGTGTGTGTGTGTGTGTGTGTGTGTGTGTGTGTGTGTGTGTATGTGTATGTGACGTGTGTGCGTGCGTGTCGGTGCGTGTGTGTGTGTGTGTGTATGTGTGTGTGTGTGTGCAGATAGATGTGTGTTGACTGGATTGTTGAACTATCGCGTCAATATACCATTTTATTCCATTTGAACTTCTTTTGTTTCACTTTATCCAATTTTATATCTATGACATGGATACCGAAGTTCGGAACGGTGACTGAACAGGTAGCTACCAAATTCTGGTGCCTGTGCCCATTGGCAAGGCGAACGTGTGATTTATCACTGAACAAAGAAGATCGAAATCCAGGCCAGGGTATCCTTACGTAACCCTAGTGACAACTGAAACGTCCTTACCTGTCTTACAGGGATAAATGTAAAGAATGTAGTTTATTGATCCAGAGAGAGAGAGAGAGAGAGAGAGAGAGAGGAGAGAGAGATTGTTAAAATGAATTCGATGGATGTGGGTTTAAAAAAAAAAAGGGTAATCAGACACCAATGTCTACTTTCTTTCAAACGTACTCAAAATGCCTAAAATTGGATCTGTTTTCTGCAAGAAAGCTCAAAAGTCACAACCAGTGGAACATGACTCAAGAAAGTGTGACTGGCTCATCACTATAAATGTTAGAAAACAGTTCACAGTGCATGCATTCTCTCAGTTCCTTAACGTTCAACTCATGCTATCTGACAAGATTTTTTGTATGTCTCTCTTTCTAAATTGTATATAATTATGGTATTTATCGGCCTGTCCACCTATGCTATGTACTCCCCGAACACGCACAGACCTTGATTTAATTGTAATATATACATGCCTGATTGAACGTTGAGGATGTTTAGTTTCATACCTACCTCACACATGGCTGGTTGGGTTTGAAGGTGAATGTTTAGTTGCATACCTACCTCACACATGGCTGTTTGTTGAGAGATGATTTATGTTTCATACCTACCTCACACATGGCTGTTTGTTGAGGATGTTTAGTTGCATACCTACCTCACACACGGCTGTTGGTTGAGGATGTTTAGTTGCATACCTACCTCACACATGGCTGTTTGTTGAGGATGTTTAGTTGCATACCTACCTCACACATGGCTGTTTGGCTGAGGATGTTTAGTTGCATACCTACCTCACACATGGCTGTTTGTCGAGATTCGTTAGTTCCAGACCATACACAGGCCTTTAGGATTCTAACCCAGTGGAGTGGAGCAGTAAGTAAACCGTATCAGTATCAGTAAACCGATATGACTACCCTCAGCACCTATGCTATGTACCCCCCCGAACATGCATAGACTTTGATATAATTGTAATATAGACATGCCTAGTTGAATGTTACTTTATTGTATATCACATTGTCGCCATGTAAAACGATAGATCCATATTCAAAAGATGTAGATGACGTCTGTTGCGAAGTGTTGTGTGTCAAATGCCATATAAATTCCATCAGCGCCTGTTACACAGTGTTACGCATGTTACACAATGAGTGGCTCGTCACACGTTACGCACCATGCAGTCTCCTCCTGTGTGGACCAATACCAGAACTGTTTCTTCTTCACTGGCACTGGTGTCCTATTGTAGGAATGTTTTGTTCAGTTTTGCACTGATGTGAAAAAGTTAATCATTCGTTTGTGTGTTCCAGTCCTGTTGCTGGAGGCCTTTCAGTAGCTGTGAACTTTGGATTTCAGATCTAGGTCGGGGATGGATGGTCTTAGTTAGTTTCTGTTTGTGCTGCTCTAGGCCGGATGATCAGAATCTCATTGCCAACACGACCGGGAACACAAGTAACAACAATGTTGTAACCATCAGATTTCAGAAAGTGTAAAGTTCATATAAATTTGTTTTTAAATCGAAGTTTAGGATGGTTGAAGTTAAGGTTAACTGTGGACCCAGAATAGAAAGCGAGTTAGAGAGGATTTCTCTCTCTCTCTCTCTCTCTCTCTCTCTCTCCTCTCTCTCTCTCTCCTCTCTCACACATCACACACACACACACACACACACACACACCACGCACGCACGCACGCACACACACACACACACACACACACACACACCACACACACACACACACACACACATAGGAAGAGGGAGAACGCATCTATGAACTTAAAGAAAGGTCACTGATAGCTTGTGCTTCAAAACATGTTCCGACAGTTGAGGACAGAACAGCGACATACGACAAAGGCCTCCAACAGAGATCCCTACTCTGCCCTTAAGCGCATTACACACGATCAATACACCGATGATAACGATTTCCACGGCTGTCGCGTCGGCTGTCAGTCAATATTTTGCACGAACTGGTGTGTGTGTGTGTGTGTGTGTGTGTGTGTGTGTGTGTGTGTGTGTGTCCGGGCTTGCGCGCGCGTACACACACACACATGTGCGCGGTATGTGTGTGTGTGTGTGTGTGTGTGTGTGTGTGTGTGTGTGTGTGTGTGTGGTGTGTGTGTGCGTGACACACACACACACACACACACACACACACACACACACACAACAGAGAGAGAGAGAGAGAGAGGGCATCTGTTTACACGTCTGTGTTTCGTTACATAAAAAGAAATACCTGTATGCCTCACGTGTTCTGTGTATATGTGCGAGTTTGCGTGTGTATTTTGAGCATTTATCTCCCCTTGATTGGTTTCATACAAGAGTTTTGCACACGTGCTTTGTGTGTGTGTGTGTGTGTGTGTGTGTGTGTGTGTGTGTGTGTGTGTGTGTGTGTGCGGGGCGGCGCGCGCGCGCGGTGTGTGTATGAGTGTGTGAAGAAGAGACAGACAGACAGACAGATAGATCCGCAAAACGGAGAGAGAGGAGGGGGTGCGGGGAGCTGGCGGGTGAAAGGCTCGGGAGGGGGGGGGGTGAAGAACGGGGTAGGCGGAAGGATGGGGATGAGGGTGGGGCGGCGCCAAGCAAAGCAAAAAAAAAAAAAAAAAAAAAGAAACAAACCGGAGACAACAACGAAGGAAAAGAGAAAAAGCGAGAAAAAGAGAGGGTGAGAATGGGAGTGGGAATGTTGACGGGGTTAAAGAAGTTTTAAAAAAATAAAAAAATAAATAAAAAAACAACGGAGGCGTGATAAGTTCTCACGTGTTCGCATTGACGTGTTTTATCCAGGTGTGACCGTTCCTCTCATCCAGCATTGTGGTTCCTGTTTCTGGACTGCGGCGTGGTGGACGTTTGACCACTGACGGCAGACATGGCCTCGCTTCTCAGACGGATTTGTCCAGGGAGATTTACTGCTCCTGCAGCCTGTCCTGCAGTGATGAAGTAGGTGTTCAACAGGTTACATTATTACTATTAGGTGTTCAACAGGTTACATTATTACTATTAGGTGTTCAACAGGTTACATTATTACTATTAGGTGTTCAACAGGTTACATTATTACTATTAGGTGTTCAACAGGTTACATTATTACTATTAATCGGTTTTTGTTGTTGTTTTTTTTAGGTTGGGCAGCCGGTTCATGGAAACCCTCTATTCTGTGGCAAAATAATCAGAGTGTTGATTGTGGCCACACAACAGAAGAGGAAGAAGGAAGAAGTGCAACAGTTCAGTAAACTGATTTATGCATACTACGTATTGTCATGGCAAATCTGGTAAATCATAAACAGCCATATAGGCTCTTCTCATTCTTCCCCCGAGCCATCAGTGAGTGGGATGAACTCCCAGCACACATTGTAGAGGCAGACTCCCCTGACAGTTTCAGAAATAGAGTCACCTCCCACCTCAGTGCTGACACTCTTGACAGTCTCGCTGCTGCGAAACTTCAGGAGTAAGATCAAAACAAACACAAACTGTCCTGTATGAATGTGAGAGTGCTTGGTTAGGTAGGTAGTGGGTAGGGGGTGTGCTGGTAGCAGGGCCGCTGCGGCGGGGGGTGGCGGGGGCCGTCACTAGGATGCCTGCCCGTCACTTCTCGTCCCCTCTGACCCAGTCAGTGGGCAGGGAGTGTGTAAATTTGATCTGGAGTAAATGTTGTGATCTACCCATGCAACTTGAAGAGCTATTTCAAGCCTACATAGGAAAAAGAAAAGAAATTGATTTTTTGTAAAGTCGGGCAGCCGGTTCATGGAAACCCTCTATTCTGTGGCAAAATAATCAGTGTTGATTGTGGCCACACAACAGAAGAAGAAGAAGAAGAATGTACAGTTAAGGGTCCCAACCATTTCAAACCTCGTCCATGGCTCTCCGTTGAAACGTGTATCTTCTTTCAATCAGATATGTAGTCCGAGAAGGTGTTTGGCATTTGGCATTAGTCAAACAGTTTTGTGTTTTCTAATAGAATTCATTTTGATCTGGGGCGGAAAGAAAACTCCGGGCGGAGAAAAGATTGTTTTAAGTAGTAGTAGTAGTAGTAGGGACTGGCTCAAAAGCCTAGGCCTCGCGGCCTATGTACGTCCCCTCTTTGTCAAATACTTTTTTTGTTTAAAGAACAGGTGTTGAATGCGCAATTGTCATTTTGTTACACTATGCCTAATAAGGCATTTTAATCATCAAAATGATTGAAAAGTTCCTTATACTTTGGAATTACATCCAAAAGATTCTTGAACTTGATAGTGTCTTCTGCAAATTTTATGTTAGTTTAAGGCGAGTCAGTGTCGAAAATAACGGGACTTCACAAGTCGATGTTCGTCAGGTTTCCCAGTGAGCCCCTCCATGTAAGAGCTGGAACTGCATGTTTGACTACGTGGACTTTTTTTTTTTTTTTTTTTTTTTTACCGAGTTCATTGACATTAACAACTGGCTCGTTTCAGCGAAAATCTCGGCTGTCTTTCGCTCCGTCCTTGGGCTTGTTTTGAAGTGGTTCGTTTCTGCAGCGGCGAGACCTGAGCTGTCGAAGAACGAGTCACAGGGACACTGCTTGATCGAGAGAGAGGTCGCCAAAATCTCATCACTTTGTTTCTGCGTATTCGTCAGGAATGTGACTTCTCTTTTCTCTCTCTCTCTCTCTCTCTCTCTCTCTCTCTCTCTCTGCTGTGGCTGAAACACCAGAAACTTGGGTGTGACTGTGTTTAACGGGGAATCAGGATGAGCGGCGTATATGTCGTGACAATGACGGTGCAAGGGTGATGACAAATGGCCCTCCTGGGTCTGGGTTTGGTTTCAAATGGATAGAGAACTACTTGGCTCTATAACTATACCAATGTAGGAAAGATATTGTTTCATACCCCTATCCCGTAAGTCAAAAGCATTAATGTTTAAGAGCGCTCTGATATATTAAGGCAGCATACAATGCCATTAGACATAAACTGGTTTCAATATTTGAATGGCAGACAAGCTCTTTTACGGAAGGAGGGTGCGGAACGGAGTTTGTCCTTAATTTTATATTCCATTCAGTTTCATGTTTTTGAGAAAAGAACATTGAACAGAAGGGAACAGCGGCAGAAACTCGATAAGATTTCCCACCAAAACCACTACCCACCCCCCCCCCCCCCCTTTTTTTTTTTTCTCCTCTCCTTCACATCCTCACACTGACCCTTGACCTTCTGCTACTAAAAGGTCAACTCCTTTGTTGTATATCTCTGCTTTCGTTACCAAAGTGTGTTCACTGGGTATCGGGATACACAAACAGCCTTTCATGTACCCTTTCCATACAAAAGCTGCTTTCCATTAAAAAGAAAATTAAAGTTGACTTTGGTTGAATCCTGACAAGTTTATATTTCCTTAAGAAGTTTTTTTTTTTCGTTATTTCCCATAACGATTTGGTCCTTAACCTTTGATGGAAAGAAACTATAACAGACCCCTTCTATCCCATCCCGCCTCCCCTTCTGGCCCCGGTATCCACACACACGCACACACACACACACACACACACACACACCACACACACGTTCACATATGCGACCAAGCAAGCAAGCACACCCTCACGTGCTCACAGATTGACACACACCCGCATGCATACCAGCACACACACACACACACACACACACACACACACACACACACATTTTCTTCCGTGCTAAGAATAAAAATATATAGCCAAAGTAAGAAAGTAAACTGATGTTCATTCTAAATCTATGAAAAGAACGGCTATGTCTTGATGAAACACCTTCCCTTGGTTTGGTTTTGTTTTTTTAAGTGGGTCACTTCTCTCCACGCAAGCGCAACACAAGGATATTATGTATGTTGCTGATCTATAGACGACGAAAAGAACTCTCCGATTGATTCTCTCTGTCCAAAACTAAGGTTAGTCATTTTGAAGCCAGCTCCGCAGCTAAGCCATTGTTGTCGTCAGCCGGAGGCCTAGCAGGCAGTGGTCTGCGTCAGCGGGAGCGGCGCAGCGTGTCTTCTACTGGGTTGCCTATTGACGACTCGTTGTTAACCGCTCCCCGTGGATTGCTGGTCCGGGGGGGGGGGGGGGGGGGGGGGGCGGGCACACCCAGGGTGTGGCTGTGGACAGGGAGCAAGAATGATTGGCGTGGAACAAAGTCATTGAGCTGATGCGGCAGATGATTCAGAAAAAAAAAAATTCATGAAATAGGGGTGGGAGACTGGGAAGAGAGAAGTGGGGGTGGGGGTGAGGGTGGAGGCTAAGGGAGCCGGGACAGGGTGTGGAGTGGGGAGGGGGAGGGGGGGCGTGGCTTTATTTTCATGATTGGGTACAGCGGTTCTGTGATTTGTACTAAAACGATTCATTCCTCCACCACCACCCCCAGCCCCCGCCGTTGCACACTCACAATCTGAGGGGGGGGGGGGGGGGGGGGTCCGCAATATCCACATTTACACCCTGTAGAGATTTTTTTTTTTTTTTTTTTTTTTGACGGGAAGTAGTTTTATGAATAATTCCGAAAGCTTTTTTTTCTGTCGTCTGTTACGGGAGTCAATGTAGATAGAGCCGGGAATTCATGTTAGAAAAAAAAAAAGGCAACATCCCCACCCACCCTGCTCCAAGTACGGAAAAGCAGTATTTCTCTAACTTCCCTCGTACCCCTGTTCATGCTTCTTTGAGAAAATCGTTTCACCGTACTTCACGCAGAAGAGTACATGGGGCGGGAGGAGTAGGGGTGGTCAATGTGGATTTTGCACGCACACACAAAAAAAAAAAGAAAAAAAAAAAGGAAAAAAGGTAATGTAGAAGTTATCTTTCCTTTACGAGGCCAACCCTGCTTGTACAGATGGCGGGCCAGGGAAAGCCGGGTACATCGGACGCAGTCGTTTTTCCAAGGGCCCGGCCACCCGTATGAGGCTGGACAGGTAGGGGACTTCTTGTATGAGGGTCTTCTCTCTCTCTCTCTCTCTCTCTCTCTCTCTCTCTCTCTCTCTCTCACACACACACACACACACACACACACACACACACACACACACACACACACACACGTACACACACGCACACACAAACACACGCACGTACGCACACACACACACACACACACACACACACACACACACACACACACCACACCAAAACAGCGCTCACGTACACACACACGCACGCGCGCGCGCACACACACACACGATATATATATATATATATATATATATATTGTGTGTGTGTGTGTGTGTGTGTGTGTGTGTGTGTGTGTGTGTGATTTTTACCCCGAAGAAGGCAATGATAAGCCAAAATATTCGTACAAAATCAATACACTTGTGTGTCTTTTTTTTATTTTTGAACGTTTGTGTGTGTGCGTACACACAACACACACACACACACACACACACACACACACACACATATATATATATATATATATATATATATATATATATATATATTTATATACATCTATATATATTATTCAACACATCGTATAGATAGACAGATAGACATGCATGCATACATGCATGCATACATACATGCATATAGACACACATAATTCATGTGCGTACACATGCAAACATACCTAACATACATATACGAGTATACTACATTAGATTACAACATTAATATAATCACATTTCAAACTAAATTATAGTAGAAGGCCAGTAGGACTATGCAATATACTTTGTCCAGTTTCACGTACGTCAAGTGATTGACTGGTAAATACAGAATCAGTAGATAGTCTTTTATCTAAAATGCACTGCTTGTCAAAATATAACATAGTCAGATTCTGGCAACCAAACAAATTGTGTGGAATGGCAATAAAACTACCACACAAACACGGAGGATGGTAATGAGTTAAAAAGATTTATAATGTTAGTTGTTGTTTTTTTCAGAACAAATAAACAAAGAAGCAAACGTAAGCGCAGATTTAGGAATGTAAACAAAAAGTTTGTTCACTAGCATACAGTTTCCTCTTGTTCCTAGATGATTGTGATCACAACAGGTTGCCGATGGGCCTGACACAACAACACTCGTGAAATGTTAATAAAGCTCTGCGTGATGTCCTCTCTTGTCTCATATTTGGAGCAATGACTTCCCTTGTCTGGTTGCCAGCAGGACAACTTTTCACTGCTCCGATTAGTTTTTGCTGGAATTTGCAAGAAAGAGTGTGAAATGCCCGTGGAAGATCTTCCATCGACTGTTAGAAAGTATGCTGAACGCCGCGCTGAGGGACATGACATTATCGTCGTTCAAAATTGAAGGCAGGGATAATCACTGTTGTTAATCTTAGACTGACAACAAGTCCGACCATTCCCTGTGACGCGACCTTCGGCTCACAGTGCTTGTTCAGAAGAAATGTCCATCACAGGTCAACAGGACAGGAGAAGGGCCGAGGAATACCGGAAGCACACGGGGGGGGGGGGGGGGGGGGGGGGGGGGGGCGGAATAGCTCAGTTGGTAGAGCGCCGGACTCGTAATCTTGGTGATCCTGGGGTTGCGGATTCAAATCTCAGCCGGGCCGTTTTCGATACAGGGGGATTTTTCCCTTGGAGTTAACATGCTTCTGACTGCTTCCCATACAGTCCTTCGAATGAGATTATAACCGAGGTTCGTGTGTGAACACACGCATAACATCTTGCACACACGTAAAATCCCATCACCAACTTCGGAGAGTAGGCCAGTTGGCCGTGGTATGGATGACACGTTACACATAGCATGCACCTGCGTGAGAAATGGAAAGAATGAAGGAAGTAGGAATTGAGTGAACGATATTGAACGATATTGACTGGATGACACGGGAACGACTGAATGAAGCGCCAGCTGGCAGCTCTTCAGTCGGCACTACCCAGTAGGCAGCCCGTTGTGTAAACGAGTGTGGGTTGTAAAGCGCTTATAGCTTGGTCTCTAGCCGAGAATAGGCGCTATATAAGTATTCATTATTATTATTATTATTATTATTATTAAGCAAAAGGCAAGTGAAAGTGTTTCATCCCCGTCCGGTCTGTTCGTAGCAACCCCTCCTAGTTTGATGTACAATGCTGACAGACGTGACAACAACAATGGAGACCCCTGTGCTAACACTTCCCAGTATCCACACCAACCCCCTTCCGCTGTACCTCTGCCCGCAGTGGGTTCGCTGTCCTCCACTGGAACACACGACATCGACATGGCACCGTGCGACACAGACTATGAGTCAGTGACAGTAATTCCCAATTTAGACCTGCCATCTGACACAGATGTTGAAAAGCTGTGTGTTAATGAAGATGATGTGGATAGCTGTGGTGCACTGTGTGAAAACGATTCGTCTGTAACTAATTCTACGCAACAAAAAATTAAAACATACCAGCCGCCGTGGCGAAGTGGTTAGCGTCGCGGACTCCCGGCTGGGAGGTCGTGGGTTCGAATCCCATTAGTCATGTGGGTTTTTCTGCCCCGACCGGCTCCTACCCAGAGATGAGTTTGCTGCGGACTCAGTTGGGAAGACTGGGACCACACAGTCGAGTTTCATCCACTTAATGGATGCGTTTCTGAGAGTGTTGCTCAAATTTCCTGACCAACGCTGCAGGTGCCTGTATCTCTCGGGCCTGGTTGACGCCGGGATATATTATGAAAGGAAGCGTAGAGTACAGCCCTGTCATGTAGTCTCAGACCGAAATGGAAATCCGTAGCATCATCTTAATCATCCTCATTCTCATCGATCAGCAAAAAAAAAATGTCTCAAGTTCTGTGGCCCTTCATGCCCTGCCCTCATGGTGACCTCAATTTCGATGTCCTCTCCACGTCTGTGGTCTTGCTTTGGTTCCGTCGGGGTCACCGGTATCGGCGAGTCCATGGGGGCTGTCGCTGGACGGACGTGGTGGCGCCCTCCGGAGGGAGAGCTCACTCACGCCGGCTATGCGACTAAGCAATTATTGTCGTCAGTAGGGGGCTTAGTAGGTGGTGTCCTGCGTATGTTAGATCAGAACAGGCGCCACTGAACACCACCGAAGTGACTTGGCAGCAGTGCAGTGTCTCCTCCGGTGGGTTGCCTCTTGACGACTTGACATTGACTGCTCCCAGTGGATTGCCGGTGCCGGGCTGCGGCGGGGCCGACCGGGCTGTGGTTGTGGACGGTGTGTCGGAATGAGCGGCGTGGGTGCACAGCCTCTGAGGTGGCGCAGAGGTTGGGACAGCAAAAAAAAAAAAAAAAAAAGAAATTAAAACATTCGTTGAAGCAGCAAATCCGTTTGATACAGACAGTAATGGCGATTGTGCATGTACCACTAGTGTCACGGCACAGACACTCCATGAAGACATCACTGTCGCAGACATAATGACGTGCTTGCAGGAAACGACAATGAAAATGAATGATCGCCTATGTGAGTTGAAGGAAGAGCTGAAGGGCAGCACTACAAGCAGCAAAGAGGTTCAAACCGAAATCTTGACGGTCCTTCCGTGACTATTGCACCGTTGACAGACATCCGAAAAATCCGACTGACAGTGACCAGATTGTATTCTTTGATCTATACAATCCCGTGATTTGCAATCCACATCGCGATGTACTTTCTTGTAATGTATCGGTGATACTCATTTCTGATCTCAGTGTATGTAAACCCCAATCCCGACCTTGCGAATGGGCTTTGTAAAGCTTACCACGATAAACCATCATTCATTCATATTGGAAGCTTCGCAATGTAAGTGTCTTTAATCCTTAAGCGTCATTCAAGGGTAAGATTTCCTCCTATCCCTCCCGCACAAGAGCTGTCTTTTTTTCTCTCAAATACCATGATCAGTTGTGTTGCTGAAAAAAAACAAACGAAAACCCTCGAATATGACAAAGGAACTGAGTATAAAGACATTAGATTTCATAAACCGACCTTCAGCATTTTGACATATCTTGTACAGGAAGGTCGATTGTGAAAGAAACTCTTTCTAGTCCAGCTTTATTTTCATTGTGGCACAAGCAAATTGCACCAAACGTGGGCATCTCTTTCCTGTGCAGATGTTTATCCATCGGCTGCACGACTACCGGGGCATCGTTCTGTTTCCCTGGTGGGTTCGGGTGGAGGACATCGACGACCAGTTGGTGGCCATGAATGAGGCTAAACACCGCCCACAGTGAGTAATGACAATAATACGGACACAGTGAGTAATGACAATGATACTGACAAAGTGAGCAATGACAATAATACTGACAAAGTGGGTGATGACAATGATACTGACAAAGCGAGTCATGTCAATAATACTGACAAAGTAAGCAATGACAATAATACTGACAAAGTGAGTAATGACAGTAATACTGACGACAGGAGTAATGACAATGATTCTGACAAAGTGACTAATGACAATAACACTGACAAATTGAGTAATAACAATAATACTGACAAAGTGAGTAATGCCAATATTACTGACACAGTGAGTAATGACAATAACACTGACAAAGTGAGTAATGACAATAATACTGACGAAGTGAGTAATGACAATAATACTGACACAGTGATTAATTATATTGAAACTGAGTAATGACAACATTACTGACACAGTGAGTAATGACAATGATACTGACAAAGTGAGTAATGACAATATTACTGACAAAGTGAGTAATGACAATAATACGGACACAGTGATCAATTATATTGAAACTGAGTAATGACAACATTACTGACACAGTGAGTAATGACAATGATACTGACAAAGTGAGTAATGACAATATACTGACAAAGTGAGTAATGACAATAATACTGACACAGTGATTAATTATATTGAAAGTGAGTAATGACAACATTACTGACACAGTGAGTAATGACAATGACACTGACAAAGTGAGTAATGACAATAATACTGACAAAGTGAGTAATGACAATAATACGGACACAGTGATCAATTATATTGAAAGTGAGTAATGACAATATTACTGACAAAGTGAGCAATGACAATAATACATCATAGTATTTGTTCACGCACATTATGGAGGGATGACGATAACACACCATTGGGCACTTGTTGCACGCACATATGAGTAATTGACAATAGCACACTAGGTATTTGTTGCACGCACAACATGGAGTAATGACAATAACACACCTAGGGTATTTGTTCACGCACATATGAGTAATGACAGTAATTCACCATTGGGTATTTGTTACACGTACATTATGGAAACTGACATAATACACCATTGGGTAATTATTGCACGCACATTATGGAGTAATGACAATAATACACCATTGGGTATTTGTTACACACATTATGGAGTAATGACAGCAATCACCACATTATGGAGTAATGACAATAAACACCATTGGGTATTTATTGCACACACATTATGGAGTAATGACAATAATACACCATTGGTATTAATTGCACACACATTATGCATAATGACAATAATACATCATTGGGTATTTGTTACACACATTATGGAGTAATGACAATAATACACCATTGGGTATTTGTTACACGCACATTATGGAGTAATGACAGCAATTCACCATTGGTATTTGTTACCACACTATGGAGTAATGACAATAATACACCATTGGGTATTTATTGCACACACATTATGGAGTAATGACAATAATACACCATTGGTATTAATTGCACACACATTATGCAGTAATGACAATAATACAACATTGGGCATTTGTTCCACGCACATTATGGAGTAATGACAATAATACATCATTGGGTATTTATTGCACACACATTATGGAGTAATGACAATAATTACACCATTGGGTATTTGTTCCACACACTTATGGAGTAATGACAATAATACATCATTGGGTATTTGTTCCACACACATTATGGAGTAATGACAATAATACATCATTGGGTATTTGTTCCACACACATTATGGAGTAATGACAATAATGCACCATTGGGTATTTGTTACACGCACATTATGGAGTAATGACAATAATACATCATTGGGTATTTGTTACACGTACATTATGGAGTAATGACAATAATACATCATTGGGTATTTGTTACACGCACATTATGGAGTAATGACAATAATACATCATTGGGTATTTGTTCCACCACATTATGGAGTAATGACAATAATACATCATTGGGTATTCCATAAATATCAGAGACTAGGTCAAAGTGCACAGAGATGTGTTTAGAGAGGGAGAGGATAAGTGACCTTGCCTTTCGCTTGCGCGCATATTGAAGTCATCCACCACTTCCTGTCGATCTGATTAGCTCTCCGCTTTCTGTTCACGTGCTGGCTGGCTGTTCACAACACGTCGCCGCTGATAGTGTGGCCACACGCCACAATTAGCATTTTGCACTAAAACACTACATAGTCCATGTAAGCGTTTTGAGGCCTACCGTAAATTTGAGCCAGCATTTAATGTTAAACTGATAATTGATCAAAAGAATAACACCTTACCAATGAAATCACAAGCAGTCTTCAAATACAGGACCTTCCCCTTAGCTGACACACATTTCAGGCCTTTGCACTCACCCTTGACCCTATCTTTGCGCCAGGTGGTTTCCCCGAAACGGTCCCATTCCTTTGAATTTATTCGGTCTGCTTGGAACCACCTGGCTTGTACCCTGATGGCCGTATGAAAGAAAGTGATGAGAATCAACCTTCAGACACAATAACAAATTCTCAAAACAAGTTCACTGGTCCGTCTATAAATACTCGACTCCTAAAGCATGGCCTTGGCGTAGTAATTTTTGGCGTGCAGCCTGTCAAACTGTCAAGTGTAAAACACATGCACGGTGGATCGCGCGAGGGAAAAGGCTGCGTTCAGACAGTGGGCCGACCCCGCTGTGCCGCAGACAACAAGCAGGTGGCGTAAGTGGTAATCTGAGCGGGCGGCCCTGCCTGATGAACAAGTATTTGGTAGCACGCGGTGACTATGGTGCCCAGAAGTTGTCAGTGACTTGTGTGAGCGAGCGGGACCCCGACACAGGCAAAGGGTAGTGGGGGAGCGAGGCAAGACACTCATCCTGTCCCCCCTCTATGACTCTGTGGCCCTTCCCAAGATTACTTCATTAACTGATTAGAGGCTTCCAAGGGGTGGTGATTACACGTTTTCAAGGGTGGTGCAGGACTGACCCAGCTGGTTTGTTCGGCGGTTGAGGACACTACTTCTCTGGGTCCCACCCACACCTTCGGGTGCATCTTTTTCTTTTTGCTACTGATAAGCATTCAATCTTCAATACCTCGCACACCAAAAGCCAGACAAAATTGGCAGCATATCGGGGAGAACATCCTGGCACAAGGTCCCCTTAGAGTGTGATGCCCAATGTTTAGGCCCTCTATATGGCGGTAGTGACTGATGCACTTGTCTGTCCGCTTCACAGAGCGAAGTCCAGTGCGATGTTGCAATGGTCAGGTGTTATTCTGGTGGTAGTGGTGGTAAGTGTGGGTGGTGATGGTGGAAGTTGTAGTTCTTGCTGATGAACTTTTGGCAAAGGTCGCTGGTGATTCTCGGTGAATGCTACTGCTGATGTTATTGTTGGTCGTTCTGCTGCTGGTGCATTTGCTGTTAGTTTGTGTTACTATTGTTGTTGTCAGTGCCTCTGTTGCGATGCTGCTATGTTGAGTGTTTGTTTGTTGTTGTTGTTTTTTTCAAAAACGTGATGATTATGCAAAATACGCGTGATACTTTAGCCGCTCCTGTGTGTCTCTGTCTTCTGTGCATGCCTCTGCATGTTTCTGTGTTTCTCTTATCCATTCTTTAATGCGTTGACGTGTGCGTGCGTGTGCGCATTTATGTATCCGTGTGTGTGTGTGTGTGTGTGTGTGTGTGTGTGTGTGTGTGTTGTGTGTGTGATTGTGTGTGTGTGTGTGTGTGTGCGTGCGTGCGTGCGTCTGTGTTGTGTGTTCATACGATTCCAGCTTTGATCCCGAGGACCAGCCCGAGCTGCGCAAGTACCAGCTGTTCTACCCTGTCTTGGTGGATGCTGACTCCCGCGTGAGTTGACGTCTTGGTTAGGTTACGAAAGATGTAGAGGAGAGAGAATCAATGCCTTCGCCTTTCTCTCGCCAGAGTGGCAGTGCCCACGTTGAAGGCAGGCACCCCTTTCTGCAGATCTGATTGGTTCTGTGTGCCTCCTGTTCCCGGTTTTGGCTGTCTGTTTGGCATGCTCGCTTCACTGCTGATAGTGTTCCACCGTCAGGTTTGAAGAGCACACATGGTGGTTCGAGCACTAGCAGTGGCTACCGTGCAAGCAGAAGGCCGCCCGACCTGAAAAGCGGACAAGAAGAAGCTGGTATATTTATGTTACTTCAATGGGCAGCCCGGTCGACTGAACAGTTCTCTCCGCCCTGAGGTGGTTGATGACACGCGCGAGCGAACGGGACTCCGACGAAGACGAATAGTGGGGAGGCGCGGCGGGATGCTGATCCTGTCCCCTGTGCATCTCTGGACGATGTACCAGGCGTAGAATCAATCGCCAGACAGCTGACATCGTTCGTCCGGTCGCTTATCCCGACACATAATTTATGAATGAAACGGCCTGCGATGAACAGGAAACACTGGTCTCTGAATCGGGCCCTTTCGGTTGAAACCCCCATCCCATCCTGGATCGTCCTTTGTGTTGAAACCCCCATCTCATCCTGGATCGTCCTTGGTGTTGAAACTCCCATCTCATCCTGGATCGTCCTTGCTGTTGAAACTCCCATCTTATCCTGGATCGTCCTTTGTGTTGAAACCCCATCTCATCCTGGATCATCCTTTGTGTTGAAATTCCCATCTTATCCTGGAACGTCCTTTCTGTTGAAACCCCCATCTCATCCTGGATCGTCCTTTCTGTTGAAACCCCCATCTCATCCTGGATTGTCCTTTGTGTTGAAACCCCCATCTCATCCTGAATCGACAGCAGTCTTAACAACTTAGCGTCCTCATTCCGTTTGAAAGTAATAGATGATGATGATGATGATGATGATAATGATAATGGTGATGGTGGTGATGATGATCATGGTGGTGAACATGGTGATGATGATGATGATGATGATGATGATGATGATGATGGTGGTGGTGGTGATGGTGGGTGATCATGATGATGAAGATGATGATGATGAAGATGATGATGATGATGATTATCATCATTATCATTATTATTACGATTATTATTATCATTGTTATTATCATTATCATAATCATTATTATTATCGTTGTTATTATTATCATTATAATAATGTTATCTTTTTTTATTCTTATTAATAATGTCGTCATCGCCATTATTATCATCATCATTAAAGATACTTCATGTAGCGCCTATCCTCGGCCAGCGATCATGTTCTAATCGCTTTGCGACCCATGCTCTTGTTTACACTATTGGCTGTCTACCTAGGTAGAGCCGACGGAAGAGCTGCCTGCTGGCGCTACATCCAGTCGTTTCCCATATCTTTCAGTCGGTACAATCCAGTCAGTTGTCTGCCTCCAGTCTTCGGTGTTTCGCGCAGGGTGTGTGCTGTGTGTGACATGTCGTCCATATCGACGGCCAAACTGGCCTTTTTCGAAAACGATTTTACGTATTTGCTAGATTTTGGGCGTGCGTTCAAACGGAAATTCGGTGTAAAGTGTTATGCGACTTCACTTCATTTGCGATCAAAGTAAAAAAAAAAAAAATGATGTCTGTAAGGCTTAGAGGTGAGAAAGGAGTTGTTTGTTTGTTTTTTTTTAACATGGGTGTTTTCCATTACATCTTTTTTCTAAAGTAAAGTAAATGTAACGTTCTCAGACTGATCCACGAAATACACGTAATATGGTGTTCAAACTAGACAACACACACACGCACACACACACGCACACACACACACACACACACACACACACACACACACACACACACACACACGCACGCCGCGCGCGCGCGCGCGCACGCACGCACACATGGATGGATGGATGGATAGACTGACTGATATATATTTTTCAGCAACTTTTTTTCCTCTCCATATTTTCGTTTAGCTTCATTTTACTACCCTTCGCTGGCTGCTTTGGGGGTGCTGTTGGATTCTTTTTTGAACCCTTGGTGGCGAGAACACCACAGAATTATGGACTGTGGTGTGTCTCTATTTGACGCCAAGAGCACAGACACAATCAGCCGCGTCTCCCTGATGAGTCCGATCCAGCGGACGAAAGGCCTAGGAGCAGGCAGCACAAACAGGTTGTCTTCGAGAGGGATTATGATGACTCTCTCATGCAGCTAGTGAAGGGTTTTCATATTTATGATATATTTTCTCACTTTTAAGTTCCCATTTTCTTATATTCAGTTGTTTTGTTTTGTTTTGTTTTCTTAATCTTTTAAGTCATTACTATAACGATGGAAGAATTGTTAGCTTGCACTTGTTTTCCCCCACTCCTTCATTGTTCGGCATTATACACACACACACACACACACACACACACACACACACACAAGAGAGAGAGAGAGAGAGAGAGAGAGAGAGAGAGAGAGAGAGAGAAGGATGGTTGTGATTGTTATGTTGCTGTGATGCTGCTGCTGCTGCTGCCGCTATAAGTACTATCTTGAAATAATTCATGTCTAAGTTAGCGTCTCTCGTTTTCTATTCCAATAGGACAGACATTTTTTTTTAATCGTTATGCTACTCGGCTGCTACTGCTACTAAGACTACGACTATGACTGCTACAACTAATACGACTGCAACTACGACCACGACTACCGCTGTTACTGCTGTTACTAATGCTGCTGCTGCTGCTGCTGCTGTTGTTGCTGCTGTTGCTGCTATTGCTGCTGCTGCTGTGGCTGCTGCTGCTGGCATTGCTAGATTACATCTACTATTCTTCTGCTGCTGCTAGTGCTGTTGTTGCGACATAAAAAAAAGAGTGAATTCAAAGAACGTTAGAAGGCAAAGTACAGGAGAGGGAGGAAGGGGAGAATGACTGTTATTTCACCCTTACTTCCAAACGGTAGAGTTATACTAATGATTGTGTCTTTATATGTCCAGCACCAGCACCCTCTCCTCTTCTCTCTCTCTCTCTCTCTCTGTGTTGTGTGTGTGTGTGTGTGTGTGTGTGTGTGTGTGTGTGTGTGTGTGTCTATGTTTCTCTCTGTCTGTCTTTGTCTCTCTGTCTCTTCGTCTGTCTGTCAGTCTATCTTCTTCCTCCTCCTCCTCCTTCCTCCTCCTCCTCTTCTTCTTCTTCTTCTTCTTCTTCTTCTTCTTCTTCTTCTTCTCCTCCTCCTCCTCCTCCTCCTTCTCCTTCTTCTTCTTTCCTCATGAACCAGTCTGCCTACCGTTCTTGTTCTGGTTGTTGTTTTTTTCTCCAGTCTGGCATTCTGACGGACCAGGACTTCTTCAAAGGCCAAATGTTCTTGCGTCGACCGGGCCAAACAATGTTCCGGACACTCTGTTCCACGGAATGTGAGTACACCACCACATCGGGGGGAGGTCGGTGGTGACGGTGGTGGTGTGGTAGTAGTGGTGGTGATGGTGGTGACGTTCGTAGTAGTGGTGGTGGTGGTGGTGACGGGGTTAGCAGTGCTTATGCGGCTGGAGGGGATGGTGGTGGTGATAGTGGTTGTGGTGGTGACGTTCGTGGTGGTGGTGATGGTGGTGGTGGTGACGTTCGTGGTGGTGGTGGTAGTGGTGGTGATGGTGGTGGTGGTAGTAGCGCTGACGCGACTGGGGGGGATAGTGGGTGGTGTTGGTGGTGGTGTTGACGATGACGATGGTAGTAGTGGTGATGATAGAGGTGGTATGGTGGTGGTGGTGGTGATATGGGTGTGGAGATGTTAGTGTGACGAGGTTGGTTTGTGTGACGTCAATAGTGTGGTGATAGTGACGTCAGTAGTGGTTGTGATGATGGCGATGTTGGCTGGGGTGTTGGTGTGTGTGTTGGGGGGGGGGGGGGAGGGGGGTGTGACGTCGGCAATGGACGTGGGTGATGTTGGTGCTGGTGCAGGTGGTGATGACGTCTGTGGCGGTGGTGATGTCAACTACGGTGATGGTGATTGTGACGTCAATGTCGGTAGTTGTCGAAGTGGCGTCGGTGTGCTACAGTGGAAACCTCTCTGCTCTTTGACGGACCGTCCAATGGACGCACGTCTCAAACGTTGTCCAGTAAAACTCATCGATTAATTTTCTCGCTCAGAACACATCGATTAATATTTCCCGCTCGGAACACATCGATTAATATTGCTCGCTCAGAACACATCGATTAATATTTCCCGCTCAGAACACATCGATTAATATAGCTCGCTCAGAACACATCGATATTTCTCGCTCAAAACTCACCGATTAATATTTCTCGCTCAGTACACATCGATTAAATATTTCTCGCTCAAAACTCATCGATTGATATTGCTCGCTCAAAACTCATCGATCAATATTTCTCGCTCAGAACTTACCGATTTCTCTTTTTCCCTCAAAAACATCGATTACTCTGTCATAAAAAGAAAAATCATAGATCATTATTTGTCTTCAAACCCCATTGATTACTCTCTCTCTCTCTCTCTCTCCTCAAACGCACCAGTTACTCTGTCTCTCAATACTCTTCCTCTCTCAAAACTCATCTCTGACTCTTTCTCTCTCAAAAACCGTCAGTCACGTTTTTTCTCCTCACACAAATCATCAATTACTCTTTCTCTTTCAACCCAAAAAAAAGGATCACTCTCTCTCTCTCTCACAAAAAACAAAATCAATAAAAATAACCTACCTCTCGTCTATTCAGAATTTCTTTTTTCTTATCGACTATACGACAACGTGACTTTTGTAAAACCTGCCACGGCGCGAGGAGTATTCTAAAGAAAAAGTGACAGGTAGCAAAACAGGAAATGTTATCATTTCCACAACCCTGGAAGCGTTGGCGGCTATGACGTACTTCCGTGTCAGGTGTATACATCATCAGGTGACGCCAATCGTCACAACAACTAAAAATCCGCGTGTCCAATCCGCGTCCAGTTGATGATGTTTAAAGCCTGAGCAGTGTCCAGTGTGACCAACTACTCGCGATTTTTGTGCAGGGCAAACGTGACCTGGTGGTGGCTCAGTCGCTTGATCGCGAAGGCTGACGGAATTATTGGGTTGTTAGTTTTTCCAGCTGGCTTCCTTCTGTATTTGTGTGTGTGTGGGTGTGGGGGGGGGGGGGGGGGGGGGGGGGGGGGGAGGTGTGTGCATGTATTTCTTTTAATCTGAAATATCGAAAAAAAATCGTTTTTTGAACTGCAATGAATTTGCGTCTCACGCCAGAGAGACGATATGTCAACAAAATGTGTGTGTGTGTGTGTGTGTGTGTGTGTGTGTGTGTGTGTGTGTGTGTGTGTGTGTGTGTGTTGCAGGCGTTGAGATAGTGGCCCATGAGGACATTGTTCCCATTAGTGCCAAGTCTTCGGACATCTTTTATCACGAGCTATTCGATTTCTTTTTCAAGTACGACGAATGCAAGGAAGACACGATGAGTGAGTATATACGATTGCGCGCGCGCGCGCGTGCGCACGTGTGTGTGTGTGTGTGCGCGCGCGCGCGCGCGCGCGCGCGCGTGTGTGTGTGTGTGCGTGCGTGCGTGTGTGTGTGTGTGTGTGTGTGTGTGTGTGTGTGTGTGTTGTATGTTGCTGTTGCTGTTGCTGTGTTGTTGCTGTTGTTGTTGCTGTTGCTGTTGTTGTTTCAAGGGTTGTGTGCCACTGCCAAGCTTTTTTTTTTATTTTGTTTGGTTTTTTAAAGATAGATAACCCGCGCAGTGATATAAGTGCGCATGCTCATGGATGATAGACACTTTTCTTTCGTGAGTTAGAATGACGTTTTCGTGCCCCATAATTACTGTGTTCGCGACATGTGACCGACATATCTGTCCGAATAGTAAGGAAACGAGCAACGCTAAATGCAGCAAGGATGAACATAATTTATAATGATCGTGTGTGATGGACATGTCGGGCCGAATCAGGAGGAAAAAAAAAACGAGTAACTACGGAGCAACATCACGGCTAACAATTGACTGTTTTCCAGTTACCAGTTTTCATGAAGTGAATGACGGAGGGTGTGAGTGAGTGTGTGTGTGTGTGTGTGTGTGTGTGTGTGTGTGTGTGTGTGTGTGTGTGTGTGTGTGTGAGAGAGAGAGAGAGAGAGAGATAGAGGAGTGTGTGTGTGGTGTGTGTGTGTGGTGTGTGTGTGTGTGTGTGTGTGTGTGAGTGTGTGAGATTGGAGAGAGAGAGAGAGAGAGAGAGTGTGTGTGTGTGTGTGTGTGTGTGTGTGTGTGTGTGTGTGTGTGTGTTGTTGTTGTTGTTGTTGCTGTTGTTGTTTTGTTGTGTTTTGTGTGTGTGTTTAGGTTTGGTTTGTTTTGTTGGGTTTTTTTTTTTTAATTCCACGAAGAAAACAAGTGTTATCGTCCTTTGACGCTGTTGAGCGCCCATACCCTGTGCTGTTGCAGCCATCCCTTTCAGCGTGACGGAGGAACTGAGGGACATGTCGGACAAGTTTTTCCTGTGGATGAAGCCGTCCGTTCTCCGCTGCCGGACCAATGGCGCCATCAGGATGTCCGTTCTGCCGCTCTACCTTGGATGGCGGGTACGGCAAGGGTTCGTGTGTTTGTGGTTGGGTTGTGCGGTGGTGTTTTGCTGTGCTGTGCTGTTTTGCTGTGCTATGCTCTACTGTTTTGTTTTGCTGTGCTGCGCTGCTTAGCTGTGGTATGCTAGCTATGCTGTGCGTTGCTGTTTTGCAGTGTTGTGCTGTTTTGCTGTGCTATGCTGTGCTGTGTTTTGCTGTGCTGTGCTGTTTTGCTGTGCTGTGCTGTTTTGCTGTGCTATGCTGTTTTGCTGTGATGTGCTGTTTTGTTGTGATGTGCTGTTTTGCTGTGCTGTGCTGTGCTGTGCTGTTTTGCTGTGCTATGCTGTTTTGCTGTGATGTGCTGTTTTGCTGTGATGTGCTGTTTTGCTGTGCTGTGCTGTGCTGTTTTGCTGTGCTGTGCTATGCTGTGCCATTTTGCTGTGTGTTGTGCTGTGCTTGTTTTGCTGTGCTGTGCTGTGTTGTGCTGTGCTGTGTTCTCCTGTGCTGTTTTGCTGTGCTGTCCTGTGCTCTGTTGTGCTGTGCTGTGCTGAGCTGTGCTGTGCTGTGCTGTTTTGCTGTGCTGTGTTGTACTGTGCTGTGTTGTGCTGAGCTGTGCTGTGCTGTGCTGTTTTGCTGTGCTGTGCTGTGCTGTTTTGCTGTGCTGTGCTGTTTTGCTGTGCTGTGCTGTTTTGCTGTGCTGTGCTGTGCTGTGCTGTTTTGCTGTGCTGTGGCTGTGCTGTACTGTGCTGTGTTGTGCTGTGCCGTTTTGCTGTGCTGTGCTGTGCTGTGCTGCCCTGTGTTGTGGTGTCTTCTTCGTTTTGAAACATTGGGGTGTTGCTTCTCTCCAGGAGGAAAGGGAGAGGGGTGAAGGAAGGGGAAGGCTTTGTGGCATATAGTGCCTTGCCCTCTGCATAGGTTTCTTTTTGTGTGTGTGTTTTTCTTTCGTTGGTTTCTAGAGGGGCCCATAGTCAAGTGGTCGGAACGTTGGCCTGCAAAGCTGGCGGTCGTGAGTTCGAATCACTGGGAGTAAGATTATGACGACGTGAAGCCTCTCTCTGTCCACCCAGCAGGACATGAGTACCTGAGGTCACTTTGATAAACGAACAGCCACGGTCGATGGACCGCGATCACTGGAGGGAAAAAAAAACACACAGTTTTCCGACACAACGGAGTTGAACAGGTCACAGTCGCCGTGACTGAACCGTGGCTCATCAAACCGTGGTCGAGGGAAAGACAGTTTTTACCCCCTGCCCTCAAACCGTGTGGTTGTGCAGTCGCGGTGAGCTGGCCTAAAATGTAACAAATTGCGTGGGTGGAGGAGAATGGGTGGCGGGAGGGGGGGGGGGTAGAGGGCGCCGGGGGATGGGGGATCGGGGATGGGGGTCTTTTTTCTGTCCTATCTTCTGTGTCACCTTAGTTGCAGTGCACCCTCGCCGCTCATTCCGACCCCCCCCCCCCCCCCCCCCCCCCCCCCCCCGTCCACAGCCACAGCCCCGGCACCGGCAATCCACAGGGAGCAGTCAATGTCAAGTCGTCATGAGGCAACCCACCGGAGGAGACACTGCACTGCTGCCGAGTCACTTCGGTGGTGTTCAGTGATGCCCGTTCTGATACAACATACGCAGGACATCACCTACTGAGCCCCCTACTGACAACAGTAATTGCTTAGTCGTGGAGCCGGTATGAATGAGCTCTTCCTCCGGAGCGCGTGGAAGGGTCTGAAACAGCCAGCCAATCACATTGAGGTAGACAGACGTCTTACGTCTCACACAAGACTGCATGCAAATTAACAAAAAGATCTTGTCGTGAAAATAAACAACGAATTCAGGAACATGTCCACGTGATGATTTACGAAATAATCATATTTCTTTTTTTTTTTTAATAACTACAGCCATCGTTAAAACAGATGAAACTTAGCCAAACTGAGCTTGAGCGTGACGGCCATTCCCACCTTGCCCACTGGACACCAGCCACGTCGTTGTGCTGGACAGAACGGATTTTTGTGGGTTTTTTTTTTTTTCTTTCTTTCTTTTTCTTTTTGACAAATCCATTTGGCATGCAAATTCCGTTAAGAAAATTTGCAAAAGAGATTCGGACCCAGATTTGTTTAAGACGAGAAAGACTTAAATGCGAACATTTCACTCGATGTTGATAGCACTGAAAGCAAACCTCTGATTTGTTTTGATGTGGAGTTCTGTCGCGCGCTCCGGAGTTGATGGCCGTGTTGAACACTGAGCGCTCAATGCACCGTTTGAGGTTTGATGGAAAAGGGGGAGAAGAAAATCCGTCCTGTGAAAGACACGTACTACGGGACCTAGGATTCTCTTTCGAGTGCATTATCAACTGGGCCACCTTTTCACTGTAAGGGGGGGATTTGTGACCGTCCATTACGTAATGAGTTGAAGTCGGCTTAACTACGTGAGAGCAGACAGGATGGGTGTACCATTCCAGTATGTCGTTTTCCACGTTTGCAAACCCTTGAAGCTTGGTCCTTTTTCAGCAACAAAGTCAGTATATAACAATTGTAAATGTACGGGGAGAAAGATATGTAAAACTGGTTTTGAAAACCAGCCTTCAAATCGTATGACATTACCTCTCAAAATAAACAAAGACGCAAAACTTGTATTTTATTACATGGATATAAGTCGCTAAGCATGTACGTATAGATTTCATCCAAAAGGTGACGAAAAGTAACGTTGCTGACATATCATTGTTTTTCTTCCCATATTGCAAAACCACTACGTAGCCTGTGACCAACACATGCAATAACACAATCTCTTTGTTTTATCAATAACAGTTATTAAACAATCTCATAACAGTATAATATCAAGATCAAAATGGATCATCTTCCATGGAACAAAGTGCCTCTGCCTCTCAGAAACTCTGGATTCTTTAATTACATTCAAGATCGGCTTAAAAGCACATTTCTTCCGTAACATGTGGTATACATTATACGTTTTGCATTGCCACATTTTTTGTGGATTATTCAGGGGTAGTGTTAGGACTGTTGTGCTGTGCCTTCTATATCTATGAAGTATGTCTGAATGAAAGAAGTGATGCAACTTAGTCATTGTGTAATCTCGTGAAGCATCTAGTTTAGGTCACGAGATGAAGTTCCCGGAGCCTGTCGGCCCGTAGGGACAGTGAACGATCAGATGTTCACTGTGTCTTGGGCATAGTATGACGGAATGCGGATCCTATCCATCCTCTTCAGCCCCTTCAACCTTCTCTGAACTGAATTAGGTACCCATGTATTGCCAGGTGGACAGAAGGGGTTGAATCAGGTACCCATGTACTGCCGGGTGGACAGAGAGAGTTGAATCAGGTACCCATGTACTGCCTGGTGGACAGAGAGGGTTGAATCAGGTACCCATGTACTGCCTGGTGGACAGAGACGGTTGAATCAGGTACCCATGTACTGCTTGGTGGACAGAGAGAGTTGAATCAGGTACCCATGTACTGCTTGGTGGACAGAGAGGGTTGAATCAGGTACCCATGTACTGCCTGGTGGACAGAGAGGGTTGAATCAGGTACCCATGTACTGCCTGGTGGACAGAGAGGGTTGAATCAGGTACCCATGTACTGCCTGACAGAGAGGGTTGAATTAGGTACCCATGTACTACCTGGTGGACAGAGAGGGTTGAATCAGGTACCCATGTACTGCCTGGTGGACAGAGAGGGTTGAATCAGGTACCCGTGTACTGCCTGGTGGACAGAGAGGGTTGAATCAGGTACCCATGTACTGCCTGGTGGACAGAGAGGGTTGAATCAGGTACCCATCTACTGCCTGACAGAGAGGGTTGAATCAGGTACCCATGTACTACCTGGTGGACAGAGAGGGTTGAATCAGGTACCCATGTACTGCCTGGTGGACAGAAGGGGTTGAATCAGGTACCCATGTACTACCTGGTGGACAGAGAGGGTTGAATCAGGTACCCATGTACTGCCTGGTGGACAGAGAGGGTTGAATCAGGTACCCATGTACTGCCTGGTGGACAGAGACGGTTGAATCAGATACCCATGTACTGCTGGGTGGACAGAGGGGGTTGAACCAGGTACCCATGTACTGCCTGGTGGACAGAGAGGGTTGAATCAGGTACCCATGTACTGCTGGGTGGACAGAGGGGGTTGAACCAGGTACCCATGTACTGCCTGGTGGACAGAGGGGGTTGAACCAGGTACCCATGTACTGCTGGGTGGACAGAGGGGGTTGAACCAGGTACCCATGTACAGCCTGGTGGACAGAGGGGGTTGAATCAGGTACCCATGTACTGCTGGATAGACAGAGAGGGTTGAATTAGGTACCCATGTACCGCTGGGTGGACAGAGAGTGTTGAATTAGGTACCCATGTACTGCTTGGTGGACAGAGAGGGTTGAATCAGGTACCCATGTACTGCCTGGTGGACAGAGAGGGTTGAATCAGGTACCCATGTACTGCCTGGTGGACAGAGAGGGTTGAATCAGGTACCCATGTACTGCCTGGTGGACAGAGAGGGTTGAATCATGTACCCATGTACTGCTGGGTGGACAGAGAGGGTTGAATCAGGTACCCATGTACTGCCTGGTGGACAGAGAGGGTTGAATCAGGTACCCATGTACTGTCTGGTGGACAGAGAGGGTTGAATCAGGTACCCATGTGCTGCTGGGTGGACAGAGAGGGTTGAATCAGGTACCCATGTACTGCCTGGTGGACAGAGACGGTGGAATCAGGTACCCATGTACTGCCTGGTGGACAGAGACGGTTGAATCAGGTACCCATGTACTGCCTGGTGGACAGAGAGGGTTGAATTAGGTACCCATGTACTACCTGGTGGACAGAAGGGGTTGAATCAGGTACCCGTGTACTGCCTGGTGGACAGCGAGGGTTGAATTAGGTACCCATGTACTGCCTGGTGGACAGAGAGGGTTGAATCAGGTACCCATGTACTGCCTGGTGGACAGAGAGGGTTGAATCATGTACCCATGTACTGCTGGGTGGACAGAGAGGGTTGAATCAGGTACCCATGTACTGCCTGGTGGACAGAGAGGGTTGAATCAGGTACCCGTGTACTGTCTGGTGGACAGAGAGGGTTGAATCAGGTACCCATGTGCTGCTGGGTGGACAGAGAGGGTTGAATCAGGTACCCATATACTGCCTGGTGGACAGAGACGGTGGAATCAGGTACCCATGTACTGCCTGGTGGACAGAGACGGTTGAATCAGGTACCCATGTACTGCTTGGTGGACAGAGAGGGTTGAATTAGGTACCCATGTACTGCCTGGTGGACAGAAGGGGTTGAATCAGGTACCCGTGTACTGCCTGGTGGACAGCGAGGGTTGAATTAGGTACCCATGTACTGCCTGGTGGACAGCGAGGGTTGAATTAGGTACCCATGTACTGCCTGGTGGACAGTGAGGGTTGAATCAGGTACCCATGTACTGCCTGGTGGACAGAGAGGGTTGAATCAGGTACCCGTGTACTGCCTGGTGGACAGAGAGGGTTGAATCAGGTACCCATGTACTGCCTGGTGGACAGAGAGAGTTGAATCAGGTACCCATGTACTGCCTGGTGGACAGAGAGGGTTGAATCAGGTACCCATGTACTGCCTGGTAGACAGTGAGGGTTGAATCAGGTACCATGTACTGCTTGGTGGACAGAGAGGGTTGAATCAGGTACCCATGTACTGCCTGGTGGACAGTGAGAGTTGAATTAGGTACCCATGAACTGCTTGGTGGACAGAGAGGGTTGAATCAGGTACCCATGTACTGCCTGGTGGACAGAGAGGATTGAATCAGGTACCCATGTACTGCCTGGTGGACAGAGAGGATTGAATCAGGTACCCATGTACTGCCTGGTGGACAGAGAGGGTTGAATCAGGTACCCATGTACTGCCTGGTGGACAGAGAGAGTTGAATCAGGTACCCATGTACTGCCTGGTGGACAGAGAGGGTTGAATCAGGTACCCATGTACTGTCTGGTGGACAGAGGGGGTTGTATCAGGTACCCATGTACTGCCTGGTGGACAGAGAGGGTTGAATCAGGTACCCATGTACTGCCTGGTGGACAGAGAGTGTTGAATCAGGTACCCATGTACTGCTGGGTGGACAGAGAGAGTTGAATCAGGTACCCATGTACTGCCTGGTGAACAGAGAGGGTTGAATCAGGTACCCATGTACTGCCTGGTGGACAGAGAGGATTGAATCAGGTACCCATGTACTGTCTGGTGGACAGAGAGGGTTGAATCAGGTACCCATGTACTGCTGGGTAGACAGAGAGGATTGAATCAGGTACCCATGTACTGCCTGGTGGACAGAGAAGGTTGAATCAGGTACCCATGTACTGCCTGGTGGACAGAGAGGGTTGAATCAGGTACCCATGTACTGCTGGGTAGACAGAGAGGGTTGAATCAGGTACCCATGTACTGCCTGGTGGACAGAGAGGGTTGAATCAGGTACCCATGTACTGCTGGGTGGACAGAGAGGGTTGAATCAGGTACCCATGTACTGCTGGGTGGACAGAGAGGATTGAATCAGTTACCCATGTACTGCTGGGTAGACAGAGAGGGTTGAATTAGGTACCCATGTGCTGCTGGGTGGACAGAGAGGGTTGAATCAGGTACCCATGTACTACCTGGTGGACAGAGAGGGTTGAATCAGGTACCCATGTACTGCCTGGTGGACAGAGAGGGTTGAATCACGTGTCCATGTACTGCCTGGTGGACAGAGAGGGTTGAATCAGGTACCCATGTACTGCCTGGTGGACAGAGAGGGTTGAATCAGGTACCATGTACTGCCTGGTGGACAGAGAGGGTTGAATCAGGTACCCATGTACTGCTGGGTGGACAGAGAGGGTTGAATCAGGTACCCATGTACTGCCTGGTGGACAGAGAGGGTTGAATCAGGTACCCATGTACTGCTGGGTGGACAGAGAGGGTTGAATTAGGTACCCATGTACTGCCTGGTAGACAGAGAGGGTTGAATTTAGGTACCCTGTACTGCTGGATAGACAGAGAGGGGTTGAATTAGGTACCCATGTACCGCTGGGTGGACAGAGAGTGTTGAATTAGGTACCCATGTACTGCTTGGTGGACAGAGAGGGTTGAATCAGGTACCCATGTACTGCCTGGTGGACAGAGAGGGTTGAATCAGGTACCCATGTACTGCCTGGTGGACAGAGAGGGTTGAATCAGGTACCCATGTACTGCCTGGTGGACAGAGAGGGTTGAATCATGTACCCATGTACTGCTGGGTGGACAGAGAGGGTTGAATCAGGTACCCATGTACTGCCTGGTGGACAGAGAGGGTTGAATCAGGTACCCATGTACTGTCTGGTGGACAGAGAGGGTTGAATCAGGTACCCATGTGCTGCTGGGTGGACAGAGAGGGTTGAATCAGGTACCCATGTACTGCCTGGTGGACAGAGACGGTGGAATCAGGTACCCATGTACTGCCTGGTGGACAGAGACGGTTGAATCAGGTACCCATGTACTGCTTGGTGGACAGAGAGGGTTGAATTAGGTACCATGTACTGCCTGGTGGACAGAAGGGGTTGAATCAGGTACCCGTGTACTGCCTGGTGGACAGCGAGGGTTGAATTAGGTACCCATGTACTGCCTGGTGGACAGCGAGGGTTGAATTAGGTACCCATGTACTGCCTGGTGGACAGTGAGGGTTGAATCAGGTACCCATGTACTGCCTGGTGGACAGAGAGGGTTGAATCAGGTACCCGTGTACTGCCTGGTGGACAGAGAGGTTGAATCAGTACCCATGTACTGCCTGGTGGACAGAGAGAGTTGAATCAGGTACCCATGTACTGCCTGGTGGACAGAGAGGGTTGAATCAGGTACCCATGTACTGCCTGGTAGACGTGAGGGTTGAATCAGGTACCCATGTACTGCTGGTGGACAGAGAGGGTTGAATCAGGTACCCATGTACTGCCTGGGTGGACAGATGAGAGTTGAATTAGGTACCCATGTACTGCTTGGTGGACAGAGGGTTGAATCAGGTACCCATGTACTGCTGGTGGACAGAGAGGTTGAATCAGGTACCCATGTACTGCTGGTGGACAGAGAGGGATTGAATCAGGTACCCATGTACTGCCTGGTGGACAGAGAGGGTTGAATCAGGTACCCATGTACTGCCTGGTGGACAGAGAGGGTTGAATCAGGTACCCATGTACTGCCTGGTGGACAGAGAGGGTTGAATCAGGTACCCATGTACTGCTGGTGGACAGAGGGGTTGTAATCAGGTACCCATGTACTGCCTGGTGGACAGAGAGGGTTGAATCAGGTACCCATGTACTGCCTGGTGGACAGAGAGGAGTTGAATCAGGTACCCATGTACTGTCTGGTGGACAGAGAGGGTTGAATCAGGTACCCATGTACTGCTGGGTGACAGAGAGGATTGAATCAGGTACCCATGTACTGCCTGGTGGACAGAGAGGGTTGAATCAGGTACCCATGTACTGCCTGGTGGACAGAGAGGGTTGAATCAGGTACCCATGTACGCTGGGTAGACAGAGAGGTTGAATCAGGTACCCATGTACTGCCTGGTGGACAGAGAGGGTTGAATCAGGTACCCATGTACTGCTGGTGGACAGAGAGGGTTGAATCAGGTACCCATGTACTGCTGGTGGACAGAGAGGATTGAATCAGGTACCCATGTACTGCTGGTAGACAGAGAGGGTTGAATCAGTACCCATGTACTGCTGGGTGGACAGAGAGGGATTGAATCAGGTACCCATGTACTGCTGGTGGACAGAGAGGGTTGAATCAGGTACCCATGTACTGCTGGTGGAACAGAGAGGTTGAATCAGGTACCCATGTACTGCTGGGTGGACAGAGAGGTTGAATCAGGTACCTATGTACTGATGGTGGACAGAGAGGTTGAAGCAGGTACCCATGTACTGCCTGGTGGACAGCGAGGTTGAATCAGGTACCCATGTACTGCTGGTGGACAGAGAGGGTTGAATCGGTACCCATGTACTGCTGGTGGACAGAGAGAGTAGAATCAGGTACCCATGTACTGCTGGGTGGACAGAGAGGGTTGAACCAGATACCCATGTACTGCTGGGTGGACAGAGAGGATTGAATCAGGTACCCATGTACTGCTGGGTGGACAGAGAGGGTGATCAAGTGGAAAAAAGAATCCCACCCACATGTGATTGGAACTCACAACCCACAGTCAGCTTGGCCAGCAAACGCTCTGACCATTGGACCACCGGCCCCCATTGCGCGCTATACAAATATCCGACATCATCATTCTGACTTTAAGGTGCATCTTTTTATTTTCATTATTATCAGAAAGTAACTTGGGTTTTGTTCCACCCAGAAGTGGAAATGAATATAGAATTTATCTTTCGCTTCATTATCAAACATTCCGCCATTCAGATTGCAATTCTGTGCACTTCTCCCGGAGATATACTGTATTCGTAGTTCGAAGTATTTCCAGATATTTTCTGTCCAATAGGTCACCATTCACGTAGGAACGGTCACGCAGAACCTGTTTGTTGTTTGGGAATAAGTTGTGACTTTCCTGTGCATGATTTGAGGGTCACTTAAAAAAAAAAGTCTTGTCACAAACTGCAAAACAAATTTATAATCAATGTCGGTACACTTACAAACAAACCAAAAAAAAACCCCTCAAACTCACACCACACACTTGGACTGATAGGAGCTTTGTTTGAATATCTAATGGAAGCAGAATTTCTCACCTATTAGAATGCGTCAAAGACTTTGCTTGGGTCCTTCTTTAATGGTGTTCGACTGTGTTTTCGGCGAATTTCACTGACAGTTTGAACTGTGCCTGAGACCCGTAAACAATATAGAGACAGTTACAGATTGACAATGATCATTTGGGCGATTTCAGTCGATTCTAATTCCAAACCCGTTATTTATGACAGTAGTATGTCAACATACCGATCGATTCTACAACCCACATCAATCAATACATTTCGAACACTTTTCATTGAAGATGTCTTGAAATGATGCACATGCAAAACTTTACCTTATGTATTTTGAATATATAATATATGTGTGTGTGCGCGCCTGAGAGAGAGAGAGAGAGAGAGAGAGAGAGAGAGAGAGAGAGAGAGAGAGAGAGAGAGAGAGAGAGCACGCGCATACGTGTGTGTGTTGTGGTCAAAAGATGATAAATTCTAAAAAATATGTATCTGCTGATTTTCAACTAGTAACTAATTCTTTTCCACTAAAATATTTTGTGTAGTTTTTGATCTTTCAAAATACATGTACGTGTATTTCATGTTGTACTGTTGTTTATAATGTGTTGGGTTTTCGTTTATGACGTGTCACATGTAACGATGATCTTTTCCTGTAAGAAAAATACTCTCTCTCTCTCCTCTCTCTCTCTCTCTCTCTCTCTCTCTCTCTCTCTCTCTCTCTCTCTCTCTCTCTCTCTCTTCGCGAAAGTTCTCAATAATTTAAGTTTTTTGATATACGTGTATTGCGTGCAGATTATATCTTGATGTCATACCCCCCCCCCCCCCCCCCCTCCTAATAAGAGAACAAGACCAATAGGTATAAACTATCCGAAATCAACCGACTCTCTCTCTCTCTCTCTCTCTCTCTCTCTCTCTCTCTCTCTCTCTCTCTCTGTGTGTGTCAGTGTGTGTGTGTGTGCGTGCGTATATGCATGCATGTATGTGCGTGTGTGTGTGTGTGTGTGTACGTGTGTGCGCGCGCGAGCGCGTGCGCGCGTGCATATGTTGTACAAAGCTGTTTGTATTTTCAATATATGATTCGTTTTGGCAGCAGGGATTTCATAACATCGTGCGAATAGTAAGTGTGCAGTTTTATTGCTTTTGCTTGTTTGTTCGTTTAGTGCACAGTTCTACTGCAACATTTAAGTGAACGATTTTGCTGTGTTTTCTTTCTTTCTTTTTTTTTTTCAGTCTACAGTTTGTTTTTTGGGGTTTTTTTTGTGATATGAACTTCGCAGTTCTGTTGTAAATGTATCTTGTGAGTGTGTGTGTGTGTGTGTGTGTGGTGTGTGTTTGTGTGTGTGTGTGTGCGTGCGTGCGTGCGTGCGTGTGCACATGCGTGCGCGCGGTGTGTATGTGTGTGTGTGTGTGTGTGTGTGTGTGTGTGTGTGTGTGTGTGTGTGTGTGTGTGTGAATTTCTAAGAGCGCAGCCTTGTTATGATAAGTGCACTGCTTTCTGTTCCATGTGATTGCGCTGTTTATGGATTCAAACTTTTTTCAATGCACTTCTTTTTTTTGGTTAGTTATAAGCTCACTATTGTTTTTCTTTTTTTTCTTCTTTTTTTTGGTCGGAATTTTTAGTGCACCGAGTAACTGTTTATTTGTTTGTTTTCAATTTCAAGAGCATTGTTTGACCGCATTGTGACAGGCTGTAGTATTTGTAAATGCATATTTTTGTGTGTGTGTGTTGTGTGTGGTAGAAGCAGTTGTTTGTTTTTTTTTTTGCTATCACAGTCTGTCCGTCAAATGAGAGAGGAAACGACCCATCCATTCATTCATCAAGCGCTCAAAGAAGCATTTAATTCATCCATCCAAATGGAAAAAAGGAGGGGGGAGGGTAGTGAATTGAATACGGGACAAGACATAAGTCAAAAAACAAAAGCAGGAATCAAAATGCCCGGGTGGTGATGTGGGGAAAGAAACGTAATGGCCTCGATGGAACGCGGAAGAAAATGTAGAGAAAATCAGGAGGGGAAGATGGAGATGGAGGGCGAGGGTGAGGGGGTGAGGGGGGGGGGCGGATCCAAAACCAAACGATCAACATTGGGGTGAGGACCAACAAACAGACCAATAAACATGGGTCAGTTCTGCTTCTGACCTGCTCTAGTTCGTTGTGTGGTCAGTTCTGCTCCTGACCTCCTGTAGTTCGTTGTGTGGTCAGTTCTGCTCCTGACCTGCTGTAGTTCGTTGTGTGGTCAGTTCTACTCCTTGCCTGCTGTAGTTCGTTGTGTGGTCAGTTCTGCTCCCGACCTGCTGTAGTTCATTGTGTGGTCAGTTCTGCTCCTGACCTGCTGTAGTTCGTTGTGTGGTCAGTTCTGCTCCTGACCTGCTGTAGTTCGTTGTGTGGTCAGTTCTGCTCCTGACCTGCTGTAGTTCGTTGTGTGGTCAGTTCTGCTCCTTGCCTGCTGTAGTTCGTTGTGTGGTCAGTTCTGCTCCTTGCCTGCTGTAGTTCGTTGTGTGGTCAGTTCTGCTCCTGACCTGCTGTAGTTCGTTGTGTGGTCAGTTCTGTTCCTGACCTGCTGTAGTTCGTTGTGTGGTCAGTTCTGCTCCTGACCTGCTGTAGTTCGTTGTGTGGTCAGTTCTGCTCCTTGCCTGCTGTAGTTCGTTGTGTGGTCAGTTCTGCTCCGACCTGCTGTAGTTCGTTGTGTGGTCAGTTCTGCTCCTGACCTGCTGTAGTTCGTTGTGTGGTCAGTTCTGCTCCTGACCTGCTGTAGTTCGTTGTGTGGTCAGTTCTGCTCCTGACCTGCTGTAGTTCGTTGTGTGGTCAGTTCTGCTCCTGACCTGCTGTAGTTCGTTGTGTGGTCAGTTCTGCTCCTGACCTGCTGTAGTTCGTTGTGTGGTCAGTTCTGCTCCTGACCTGCTGTAGTTCGTTGTGTGGTCAGTTCTGCTCCTGACCTGCTGTAGTTCGTTGTGTGGTCAGTTCTGCTCCTGACCTGCTGTAGTTCGTTGTGTGGTCAGTTCTGCTCCTTGCCTGCTCCAGTTCGTTGTGTTCTGGTCTGCTCTGCTGCCGCCCACTTGACTCTTCTGGTCGACGAAGACTTTGCCACGGTCACTGTTCACGTTTGATTTCCTCATGGGGTGTATCTGTTAAAGAACATTTGGACTTCTGCTGTCTATGGATGGGGAATCTGACAGTGACATCATCATTGTATGTTGTCAACCAGTAGACCTCCATAGACAAGACGACCTCTGCTGTCTATGGATGGGGAATCTGACAGTGACAACATCATGGTATGTTGTCAACCAGTAGACCTCCATAGACAAGACGGCCTCTGCTGTCTATGTTGTCAACCAGTAGACCTCCATAGACAAGACGGCCTCTGCTGTCTATGTTGTCAACCAGTAGACCTCCATAGACAAGACGGCCTCTGCTGTCTATGTTGTCAACCAGTAGACCGCCATAGACAAGACGGCCTCTTGCTGTCTGTGGATGGGGAATCTGACAGCGACATCATAACTGCATGTTGTCAACCAGTAGACCTCCATAGACAAGACCGGCTTAGAGGACAGGAAAGGACACAAGTCCTGTGTGGCTGGTCTGCCGTGCTCTGTTCTATTGTGCTCTGGTCTGTTCTATTGTGCTCTGGTCTGTTCTATTATGCTCTGGTCTGTTCTATTGTGCTCTGGTCTGTTCTACTCTGCTCTGGTCTGTTCTATTCTGCTCTGGTCTGTTCTATTCTGCTCTGGTCTGTTCTGTTGTGCTCTGGTCTGTTCTCTTCTGCTCTGGTCTGTTCTATTGTGCTCTGGTCTGTTCAATTGTGCTCTGGTCTGTTCTCTTCTGCTCTGGTCTGTTCTATTGTGCTCTGGTCTCTTCTGCTCTGGTCTGTTCTATTGTGCTCTGGTCTGTTCTATTGTGTTCTGGTCTGTTCTATTGTGCTCTGTTCTCTTCTATTCTGTTCTCGTCTGGTCTGATCTTCTCCCCTACCATGTCTTCTGTCTTCTCTCCCGCTCTTCTTCTCCCCGTCCTCTCCGCTCCTCCTCCTCCTCCTCCTCCTCCCCCCCCCCCCCCTCCTCCTTTCGCCGTCCTTCTGTCTTCTCTCCCGCTCCTCTCCTTTTCTTCGCGTTCCCCTCCCCTTTCCAGCCCCCCCCCCCTCCCCCCCCCCCCCCCCCCCCACCCCCCCTCCTCTCCTGACTCTGAGCGTCCAGTGAAGCCTGGATTAGCTCCCCTGCTCTGCACAGCCCTGTGGCTGCACATCAACAGTTAATGCGCCGAGACTTTGCTTAAGGCGTCGAGTATTTATAATAGACTGGGGCAGCTTGATTGTTTAGAGAATTTTTGTTTGTTGTGTCTGAAAAGTTGAGCCTCCTCCCTTTTTTTTTTTTTTTTTCATATGGCCATCAAGGCACAAGTACGGTGGTTCCAAGCAGACAGATTTAAAGTCAAATGTGGGGGGTTCGTTTGTGGTCTCAAAGGTGGTGCCAAGAAGGGGTCACGGGTGAGTGGGCAAAGGCCGGAAATGTGTGTCAACTTCAGGGAAGGTCATGTATTTGAAGATTGTTTGCGATTTCATGTGTGGGAAAATCGCCCCCCCCCCCCCCTCCCCCCCTCCAAAACAAGGGAACTGATTGGTGGGGAATTGATTGTTCTTTTGATTGCTTATCAGTCTACTGTTCTTTTGATTACTTTATAATAATATAATAATAATGAATACTTATATAGCGCCTATTCTCGGCTAGAGACCAAGCTCTAAGCGCTTTACAATCAACACTCGCTTACGCAACGGGCTGCCTACCTGGGTAGTGCCGACTGAAGAGCTGCCAGCTGGCGCTTCATTCAGTCGTTTCCCGTGTCATCCACTCAATATCGTTCAATATCGTTCACTCAGTTTCTTTACTTCCTTCATTCTTTCCATTTCTTACGCAGGGTGCATGCTGTGTGTAACGTGTCATCCATACCAACGGCCAAACTGGCCTACTCTTCCGAAAGTTGGTGATGGGATTTTAAGTGTGTGCAAGATATTATGCGTGCGTTCACACACGGAACCTCGGTTTATAGTCTCATTCGAAGGACTGTATGGGAAATGGAGTCAGAACTAATGTTAACCCCGAGGGAAAAATCCCCCTGTACCGAAACGCCCCGGCGGAGATTCGAACCCGCAACCCCAGGATCACCAAGATCACGAGTCAGGCGCTCTACCAACTGAGCTATTCCGGCTCCCAATCAGTCTAACATTCAATACTGGCTCAAATGCATGGCAGGCCTCAAAACACTGCCTGGGTTACGTAGTAATTAAAGAGCAAGTAGGGTCAGGCTTGATCCCTTGATGAAATGAATGGTCGCCCATAACTCCACACGAATGCTGCTGACGACACCCAGTCCCCCAGCAGATGTGACAACACAGAGCACACAGAACAAACAAGGAGCGAGACATCCCCTAACAAAGGATGTTCCAAGCTTGCCCATACACCCTGTACCTGACACGTCTACACAGCAACAACAACCACCAGAGAAATGAACAAATACAACTTAACTTTTATTCAAGACTGGCACAACCTTTTCGATCTTGAAAAGAGTCCAACACACACACACGGACAAACCGCAAACACATACAGGTCACCTCGGTTTGATTCATATGAAAGGAAATTTCAAAACGAGGCAAGGAACAGTAAACAGTATTTAAAGAACAAGTAGGGTCACGCTTGCAAGGGTTACCCCTGCTTGTTCTGTAATTACTGTTTACTGGTCCCTGCCTCATTTAAGATTCCCTTGGATTACTTAATGTTTTAGTGCAAACAGCTGCTTGACGGTGGCGTTTTTTGCCGGTGGGCTCTGCAGTCATGAAATACGGGCTGGGTGCACCCGTGGGGACGCTCCCGTGGAGCGTCTGTCCTGTTACATCCAGTGGCCATTATACAACGGCATCAGCCAGGGAGCAGCTATGTCCCTTCACGTGTTAATGGAACGCCCTGTGCGTGCCTGCACCCTATGTGAACACAGCGCAGGCTTCCAAGGGGTGGTGCAGGATTGCTCCCAGCTGGTTTGTTCGGCAGTTGAGGACAGTACTTCTCTGGGTCCCATCAGCACCTTCGGGGTGTATCTTTTTCTTTCGTAGCGTTTTAGTGCAAAATTGTAACTGCGGTGTGTGGCCCGTGGGCAGTGGCGCTTCACCATGCGGGTGGAGAACGGGTCCCCAGAGCAGGTCAGTCTGCTGGACTTCCAGTGGTCCGTTGTTAACAGCCTGCGCCAGCAGTATGCCTGTGGCCTCATCAACAACTTCCAGGGAGTCCTGCGTCTGCAGCAGGTAGGTCAGAAATGAATAATTATATGGATATCGAGGCGGTTCTTCCTGGCAAATCAGAAAACGTGTGTGTGTGTGTGTGTGTGTGTGTGTGTGTGTGTGTGTGTGTGTGTGTGTGTGTGTGTGTGTGTGT
>CM065736.1:47218995-47221495 GCA_033310375.1 Conus canariensis | reverse complement strand
CTAGGGCCTCCGTCCACGGAACACTCAGTGAACCGAACGGGAAATTAGGCCGATGTCTTTAATTCTGTCGCATCTTCTGTGCTACCTCTGTGGCATTGCACCACGCCGCTCATTCTGACTCCCCCCCCCACCCTCCCCCCCCCCCCCCCCCCCCCCCCCCCCCCCCCCCCCCCTCCACAGCCCGGCCCGATCCGCCACAGCCCCGGCACCGGCAATCCGCAGGGAGCATTGTCAAATCGTCAGGAGACCCACCAAAGAAGACAGTGCACTTCTTCCGGCCGACGTCATTTCTGTAGACGTCTAGCAACATCCTCTGGCGTCGATAGATCCACAGGCAATTCGAAAGATAGATCCATGGAGGCATAAATACAAAGATATGAGTAACGGTAATGCTGCTTGTTGGAAAGTCCTATCAACTTCAGTCAAAGCATACCTGAATCAGTCGTGTATCTCTTGATATAACTTACAAAACTGTCACAGCTCTATCCAAACTATTTAGACCTGTATGCGTTAACCCTCGCTGTCTCTGCTAGACGTTGGTGATAGTTGCAGGTTTGGAATTCAGTTCATTCCTGCGCAATGGGCTGAAGAAATATCTCCCTGCTAACAACACCACTTGCCTTTGGAACGGCATTCTTCTCACTGGCTCCGAGTTGTAATCCGGATTTACAGCAAATCGTGCAGACTCGTAATTATCAATACGCCTGACCAACGGTTTTGTGTGTGTGTGTGTGTGTGTGTGTGTGTGTGTGTGTGTGTGTTTCGTTGAGATCTATACATTATTTTTCGAGAGATTTGAAAATGCGTGTGAAGAAGAAGCAGAAGCAGAAGCCCTACCACAAAATGCTAGGGGAAAAAAAAAAAGACATCAAAACACAAAGAAACATTTCCTAGAACAGTCCTCTGATCTGATCGTGGTCTGCTTCAGAATTTGATGAGTTCGCCCATGGCCACAGTTCTCTCATTCCACCGTGTTTCGTTAAAATGGTCAGAGTAGATTTTGCATGACCGTGTCGACAGACAAACTGACAGACAAGGGCGAGAATAAAACTATTTGGGAAGGGGGGGGGGGGGGGGGGTAACTGGAAGAGTACTTTGGAGAGCACGGACCTCAGGCATAACGAATCAGTCCTCCTGAATCTGCCCCCAACTGTAAAGGCCTCGTGTGCTAGGACTACGTCATCATCTCACTAAGTTTCGTTCAAAATCCGTTCCGTAGTTTTTGTGCAATTTGGCCAACAGGCAGAAAACTGAAGGCAGGCGGCAGAGTTTATTGAAAACGAGGCAAAGCACAAATGTACACACAAAACAAGCCGTGAATTAATGCTTCTCTTATAGTACACAACACGTACCATACCAGCCAATATTCGACAAATAATGTATTCTTCAGACGTTACGAATATCTGGCATCAAAAATACAGAACGCAGTACTCTCCAGATCTTAGTAAGCATGAGACAGACAAACAAACAAACAAACCAGCAGACACAAGAGAACACACAGCCTGCCGTCTAAACAAACAGATCATTTATCCCCTTTCCACACGTGAATATACAGCCTGCTGTCGAAATAAATAGATCATTCATCTCCTCTCCACAGGTGAAAATGCAGTTTGCTGTTGAAGTAAATAGATCATTCATCTCTCTCTCTCTCTCTCTCTCTCTCTCTCTCTCTCTCTCTCTCTCTCTCTCTCTCTCTCTGCTATAATTTAGCTGAGCAAGGATAGATTGGAAGAATAATAGGCTCCGCCTGAAATCTCCATCTTTGATCGAATAAAAGTTTTCTGAGTTCTGATCTCTCTCTCTCTCTCTCTCCTCTCTCTCTCTCTCTCTCTCTCTCTCTCTCTCTGCTATAATTTAGCTTAGCAAGGATAGATTGGAAGAATAATAGGCTCTGCCTGAAATCTCCATCTTTGATCGAATAAAAGTTTTCTGAGTTCTGATCTCTCTCTCTCTCTCTCTCTCTCTCTCTCTCTCTCTCTCTCCTCTCTCAGCACGCGCCACTCTCAGCACCAGGCGTGCTGCGGCACGCAGGTGTACGACAGCCGCCTGAAGCTGTGCTGCCAGAGTCCGGACGGCCGGAGGACCTCCATCATGAGCAGGCTGGGCAACGATGCCTGCTGCGGCATGACGCCCTACAAGAGCAGCGACAGCATCTGCTGCACCACTGCCGACGGCTCACGCAGCGTGCTGACAGCAAGGCGCAGCCCCCGGGACGTTTGCTGTGGCGTGCTCCGCTACGACTTCAGGAGCCACGTCTGTTGCCACGGGCAACGGTTAGAACCCAGGAATGGACGACTGCATAATCGGTGTTGATCAGTCCCCGAGTGACGTGGATTTGTATATACGCACTGCCAGTTATGTGATTCGTAACTGAACTTTCTAGAATATACGCATTACTATGTATTATTGTACGATCGTGGCGAATGCATAGACTTGTTCCTGAGGGGAAATTGTATGACGATAACACCTGTTTGTCCATTGTAAAGAGAGTTAACTTTTC
>CM065736.1:47211495-47213995 GCA_033310375.1 Conus canariensis | reverse complement strand
TGATGGATAGTGACCTCATTATGTGATGGACAGTGATCTCATTGTGTGATGGATAGTGACCTCATTGTGTGATGGATAGTGATCTCATTGTGATGGACAGTGATCTCATTGTGATGGACAGTGATGTCATTGTGTGATGGACAGTGATCTCATTCTGTGATGGGCAGTGATCTCATTGTGTGATGGAGAGTGACCTCATTGTGTGGACAGTGATCTCGTTGTGTGATGGACAGTGATCTCATTGTGTGATGGACAGTGACCTCATTGTGTGATGGACAGTGACCTCATTGTGTGATGGACAGTGACCTCATTGTGTGATGGACAGTGACCTCATTGTGTGATGGACAGTGACCTCATTGTGATGGACAGTGATCTCATTGTGTGATGGACAGTGATCTCATTGTGTGATGGACGGTGATCTCATTGTGATGGACAGTGATCTCATTGTGTGATAGTGATCTCATTGTGTGATGGACAGTGATCTCATTGTGTGATGGACAGTGACCTCATTGTGTGATAGACAGTGATCTCATTGTGATGGACAGTGATCTCATTGTGTGATGGACAGTGATCTCATTCTGTGATCGGGACCGTCAAGATCTCTGCATGGTTCGTCGACAAGAGTGGGAAGCAGTGGGTAGGTAGTTATTCGTGTGTGTGTGTGTGGTGTGTGTGTGTGTGTGTGTAGCCCTATAGCATGTTCAACAGCTGCCCTGGGCAGCGGCTGCCAAGGGCTGAAAAATCCTATCAATATCTGCTTCCATTTTGCAGCCTCCTGCCGCATCCTGGTTGGTCATTCATCCTTTTCTTTCTTCTACTTTTTTTTAAAATACATCATTCATCCTTGTCTTTTTCTTCTTCTTTTTTTTTTCAAATAAGTCACATTATCAATAACAAACGCAAATCAGAATCGATTATTTGTGGACACTTTTATTTTGCTTGAATATGCACTTGCATCCCACACACCGTTATTAAACACAAAACTAACCACCACACAAACTATGTAAAGTGTGATCACACCATTTCAAGCACATGGCACTCTGAACACAAACAGTTCATCAAATCTGTATCCTTGCAAGAAAGCAAAACAAGATACGTGGTAAAATAGCAAGATGACAATGTCAACGAAGCCTGTAGATTCATCAGTGCGAGTCCTGAATGGATGCTTAACTGGAGTTGATACTCTTGAAAAGGATTCCGTAGATCAACAATTTGTCAACAATAATATATAAAGGAAAGCAAATGCATCGTTCGCAAAAGTGATCATTGTCTCGCTCTACCAAGAGATTTCAAATAGACTGAGACCAGGGCTCAGTGTAAAGGTAAAAGTTCTAACACCTACTGGCGTTTGGGCGTTTAACTGTTTCCAGGTTCACCATGTCTGGGGGCATGCATTGTGGAACCACTGAGCCAAGCCACATCTTTCAATCGTTTCAGCTTCCCTGAACTGAATTGTTTACTGCTGGGTGGGTAGAGAGGGAGTTCCAGCTGTCTTATCTGACCTCCAGGGTGGTTTAAAGTCAACATCGTCAGCTCCACAGCCGAAAATGCTAACAAACTGAACGTGGGTCCCTCAAAGCATCGTAGCTTGAAAATAAAGAAATAAACGAGATCTAAAAGTCCAACAATGGTGTTAGTATCATGCTGTTTTCAACACAAAATCTGTCAAAAAGAACAAAAGAAACGAAGAAAAGAAATAAGTGAACATTCTATCGTCACGAGTCAGTCCTCCTGCAATGATGTGTCGTTTTTTCAATTAAAGTACCTTATTAAAGTGTATAGCTATAGGTAAAAGAGCTGTATGCCCTGCTTCTGTGTAAAAAAACAAAACAACCTGAAACGCCACTTGATGCCCAAGAAGCAAAAGTACAGAAGAGAATAGGGTGGGGATGGGATCGAGGAGAGAACAAGGAGAGAGGACAGAGAGAGAGAGAGAGAGAGGAGAGACAGAGGAGAGAGAGTGAGTGAGTTGAGAGAAACAGGGGGGAAGGGGAGGGAAGAGGGGAAAGAAGAAAAAGAGAAAGAAAGGGGAGGGGAGCCAGAAAAGAGGAACAATGCAGGAGGGAGGTTAGATCGAGGCAGAGAAAGAAAACAACAACCTCCAACAGATAGAGACAGAAAGAAAAAGGGGGAGACGGTGGTGGGGAGGATGGAGGGTCGGGGCGTGGGGTTAATGGGAAGGCAGACAAAAAGAGAGTTACAGAACAGTCTCACAGAGATGCTGTTGCAGGGAGCACTCCTAGAACTGGCGACATCAAGAATGAACAATGCTGATACAGAGAGGTTTTCACGTTAAAATGGTTACTTGTCCTATATGCCATGCACAACTCTCCAAACAAGAAAAAACAAAACTAAAATACCTGAAATTTGAGGATGCAATCCATGAATACATACAAATGGCAACCTGCTCTTTATTGTGACTTGCACGTGTGTGTGTGTGTGTGTGTGTGTGTGGTGTGCGTGTGTGTGTGTTTGTGATACGTGTCACTGTGTTTATGTG
>CM065736.1:47162980-47205480 GCA_033310375.1 Conus canariensis | reverse complement strand
CATTGTGAACGTGTCTCCTAATTTTGTGCGTGGAATGAACTGTAATTTTGTAGAAGCTTTCTTTAAAACCGATTCTCTTCTGTGGAGGATGTACTGTTTGTCCCCAAACGGCTTTATTTCGATCTCTTTCCGACTGTTGTCCTCTGGCATAAGACTTACATGTAAAGGGCCAGAGTTCAATGCTTTTCTGAAACTTTTTTGACGGTCAAAAAATGTAAATGGGCTTAAGAATTCAAATTTTATGTCCCATTCTAAATATGGTTCTAAGTGCCATTTGTTGTCAGTTTTTCGAACTATTTTATATTCATACTGACCTGTATTATTTGCTTCTACATTGCGTAGTTGTTCTAGTTTAGGAAACCTTTTGTTGTCGTCAACCTCTTTGCGCTTATAATAACCATCTTTAGTGTACTCAAAACCATATAAAGTGCCTATCTCACCGTTTTGTTCAAAGTCCTCAACGTCTGCAAGGTCTTTTAATTCTAAAGTTACACACCTCTCAGGCGCTAATGTGACCCCCGAATCGTCTGGTCCACGTGACATTTTTTAAAACAACGTATTATTTTATTTCCAAAACAATGTGCAGGCTGTCACATTTGACGACTTTTCCTGTTTTATCTGTGATCTTTATATTAAATGATCTGACCCTCCCACAAGCTAATCTTTTAAACTGTAAATTAGGGAATTGTATAATTTCATAATCGCAATATGCAGCTTTCCCTGATGGAAGAGCTCTTAAAACAGTTGAGGGCCTTCCATCATATAAGTTTTCATCAGTGCTCAGCTCGTCCAAATGAACATAGAGTAATGAATGTAATGCAAGATCGAGCGGATATTCTCCCTCATAAGTAGTTTCGTCTGGTGCAACTCTAAATTCATGAACGGCATAATTGTCAGTTGCAAAGCCTAACATTTTAGCTAGCTCTCCATCAAAAAGGTAACTTACTTCTTCTTCTTCAGGTTTGAATGTCAACATTATTTTCAAATTTGCATTGTTAAGTTTGAGAGTAATGTCGAAGTTACTCATTGCTTCTTTTAGCGAGCAAAACCCGTAATAACCATCAGGTATGGTTAACTGGCTAACTAAGTTTCCTCTATTGTCAAATTTTGAAATCTTATTATTCCTCTTGGATTGACTTATATTAAACCATACGACTTTGTAGAATATTTCATGGAGTGCGACCCTTTGGGTTCCGCAGTTATTATCAATAGCATATTCTAAAAACGAAGGACTGTCTTGAGTTGTTATTGTTACAAACATTTTTAAAACAAATTTAAAAATGAGTGCTTTCAAATATACTAATGCAAAATATTCTGTCGGGCCGCACTACAATCTTAAAAATATAACAACTGACACCCTTGACATTTCTGTGACTCAGTCTGACGCCTTTCAAGTAAAGGTTAGTACTCCATTGGATCGTTATCTTAACCCTCCTATTAAAAAAGACTACATCCCGAAAGTGTGGTTCAGTCATCCGATGCAGTTTTATCAGAACCAGTTAAACTTTGCTGTGTTTTGCGCATCAACTGGGTGTGGAGTGTCGTATGCTGATCATTTAAATCATCCTGATCCTTTGGTGAGGTCAGTGTATAGATTTCATTTTTATTACACCTTCAGACGTATTTTATCTGAACTGCAAGCGCCATTACCAAATGACAAAACGTTTAATCCATTCAGCAACAGAATAGATTACAAGGCTTTTGAAAGGATCTGTAACGAATTTGATATTGACCCAAAGACAGACTTTAGACAAAAGTTGGATCTTAATCATGGTTTAGGCACTCTTTATTATTGGGGCGTGCACAGAAAGTATAACTATGATTGGAATCCTCCTTACACATCTTTCTCTTCAGGCACAACTGTTCACCTCGGGTCCATAGAGCAAGAGCATAAAACAGCATGGACAACATTTATTTTGGATACTTCTAAGGGCCTAACTAGAGCGGGAATAGAACGAATAAACGACTCTATTCGTACTTATGTTTGGTGTTTGCTAGGTTCGCAAGCACAAACGAGATCAAACATAATTGATCCTTCTACTGGCTTTGACGCCCAAAAACAGTATTTAGCAAATTTAGAGGATTCTATTAATTCTGCAATTGATTTGCCTTCAAGTATTAAAAGGTACCAAAATGTTTTACAATACGCAAGATCGAAAGTAGACTTTGCTGTCGGCACTGGTTTATACATGCTGCCTTCTGACCTAAGACTCCAGATAGGAACAATAATAAACTATAATAATGAAATCCTTGTGGCTGGTAAGAAGAGAAGGTCGGAAAAAACGACATAAATTCTAAGCCAGCAATAGCAATAAAAAAAGAATCCCCACCAATCCCCAAGGCCCCAAAACTCCATCCAATACTCCCCTCAAAACCCCACCCCCAACCAATCCCCATGGTGAATAAAAGCGACCCCCATGAATATGAAAAGACAGCACTTGTTATTGGATTAACTGCCCTAGGATTACTTGGTCTTTATCTTACTATAAAGTAACCCAACTATTAAGACAACTAATGACCATAAGTGCTCAGCCATAAAGCCAACTACTTTACTTGCGGCAGACAAAAGCCAGCTAACGATCCCCCCTAATATGCCAGGTAAAGAGTCTATTGCTTTACTGGCTAATTTTTTTAATAAACTTGCAAGATGATCAAGTTGTTTTTTTACCCATGATTTATCAGGTGGAGGAGATGGTGGTCCTGGTGGCACTGCTCCCCCACCACCACCGCCTGTAATAGCCAACACCAGTGTACTTATTGCAAATCCTAAGGCTGTTATAACACTTGCTAATGTGACACCTTGCTCTCTAAACAGTGTTCTTATTCGTTCTGCTAACGTTGTGTCTTCATATAAAATTCTTTGGATAGTTTCTCTTATTCTGCTCACTTGAGTTCGTAATTGTTCTCGGTTATTAGACAACACTTCTAGTCTTGCTGATCTCTCTTGTTCAAGATCTTTTAGTCTTTGTGTTATTCTTTCTTTAACACCAGGTCCTAAGTTGTGGTCATCAGCCTCAACTAGTTTTTCTTTTTCTCTTTTTATATGCTCATCTAGTTCACCCAGTTTTGCTAAATTGTTTGTTAATTCGCCTCTGATGCTTCTTAAAGCATGATCAAGGGCTGTTATTTCTCTCATAGGTAGCGGCGGATCGTGCATAGTTTTTAATACTGTTTCTTCTGAAAAACTGGTTTCTGCTTCTATTATTTCGTCTGCTGTTGGGCTTAAATCTTTAAGGGGTATGTTTTGAATTTGGTTTTCTGTTGGGAGTTCTTGTAGTGTGTTTTGAAGTTTAGCAACTGCCTCACTGTCTAATCTTCGCGGTTTAGCAATGCCAAGGCGATTTTGATCGCTCACACTGAGCCTTTGTCTAATTGTAGTCTTTGCTAAAAACTTTGATGGGTCTGGTTTAGATGTAAGCTGTACAGGTTGTCCTTGCTCGTTTTTAAAAATCAAATGGCCATCTTTTGTTTCAAAATCATTAGGGTCTATAAATTCGGGAGGTTCTTGGCCTAAACTTTGATAAAATGATTTGACCTTACTTTCTGTTAATTCACGCCGCAATGATTGTAATGGATGTGTCAAAGGCGTCATTTCACTCATGTCGTCTCCAGGATCAAAAACACCATAATCTTCTTCTGCCATGTTTTTAAATAATTAACTTTTTATTTTGTTTTATTAAAAAAAAATGTCACAAGCATATGGCTCGATTCTTGACCCGCATAGAAGACTGAAAGAGCCCTTTGGCGTGAAGGGAAATAAACAGAATATTATTGTTCCAAATAATCCATCTACTATTGATTCAGATCAAATTCTTACTGTTAAATTTCCAGACCTAGGAGCAGATGAAGTGATTGTGCCAGGATCTGCACGGCTTACTTTCAAAATAGAACTAGAATCAGCAACAGACGAAAACAGGACAGTAGTCCAGAATCTGGGACGGGCAATCGTTAAGAAAATTTCTATAAAACTTGAGGGGCAAGAAATATTTTCTTTACACAATGCAGACATATTTCTAATCTATTCTGATCTATGGCTAACCGATAATGAAAGGGCCGATCTTGCGTTTCAAGGAATCGAAAATAACGAAGCACTAAAACACAGAATAGACGCCGAAGACGCTAAAGCCGGCAACAAGTATGAAGCTGTAAGTTTTGCTTATGGAAATCGCTTTTCTATACCCTTAGATTTTGAGTTGTTAAAAGCGCATGCGCCATACTTTCAAGGAGCATTAAAAGACAGATTGTCATATGAACTAACTTTTAATGAATACAAACGTGTCATTAAATCTACAGACACTGATTCCAAGTACAGCATTTTCGACATCTCGTTAGAGTTTGACATTGTTAGCAACCCTAACTTAGCAAGGCTGATTGAGCAACAATATCAGTCAAAATTAGCAATATATTACGAAAGAGTGATTCATCATACTAAATATCCTAAAAGCAGGGCAGACACTATATGGAACTTTAGTTTTAGCGCCGCAGCAAGATCCCTTAAAGGTATTTTATTGCTGTGTGAAGATGAAGAACCATTCAAAAGACAAAGTGAAAAGTTTATTAATCCTAAAATAACTAAAGTACAATGTTCAATTGAGGGTAGTCCTAACCAAGTCTACGGTAGTGGGCTTAAACCTTATCATCATTTTGATGAAATAAGAAAATTGTTTGGAGGCGGGAGGTCTAGAAGTCCAACAGTAGACCTTGCGTCTAAAGATCTACACCTTCACAGTGTTAGACTTGATGAATATTTAACAACGAAATACGGTTTATGGATTGACCTAAGGTCAACAGAGGATAATCAGTTGCATGGGAGTGGGAGAACAGTTAAAGACGTAATAAACATTCAAATTGATAAAGAAAAAGAGAGTGATAAACCACTTAATGTACATTTGTTTTTAATATATGATGCGCAGCTGAATATTCAAGATAACAGATTGAAAGATATCCAATACTAAATTATTTTTATTTTAAAAAAGCATGTCTGTTACGACTTATCCAAAAGTGCCCAAAGAAGAGATAGTAAGCAATTCTGTTGCTGTAGACATAAAAACTTTCAGATTAACAAACATAACACAAATGCAACAAAAACTAGAGCAGGACCTTTCAAAATACAGCAAAACCAAACGAAGGTATTCTGCTGTCTTTAATGCTGTTACATATGTTAATACTGGAGCATCGATCACTAGTGCTCTATCAGCAGGAACAAGTGTAGGTCTCTTAGCAACAGGCGTAGGTGCACCGGTGGTTTGTCTTTAACTCTTGGCCTGTGTTCATTGGCTGTAAGTGCTGTCAGCAAAAAAATAAAAGCTAAACTCCAAAAGCACACAGCTATGGTTCAACTAATAACAGCTAAACTTAGTTCCTTCAAACTGACAATAAATAAAGCACTTGCTGACTCGAACATCACGGATGAAGAATTTAGTCGCCTACAGGCTGATTTTGAGGACTACAAAAGACAAAAGTTTGATCTTCAAAGAAAGGCAAGGGCAACTTTTTCTCAACAACCAGACACCGACCAGATAAAAAAGGAATGTTTTAAAAAAAAAGTAAACGAAACATTAAACTCTGTTCTAAACAGCTCACATTAACAACACCAAAGGGCGTTTATACTTTAGTTTATGAGTCCAAGCACAAAAAGACCGTTGATATTGATTCTGATTAAGTATTTTTTTTTTAATTTAAATAAATATTTTGAGTTAGAAAAGAAACTCAGCATGGATAAGATATATGAAGGTTCAGATGAATTGTTTGAAGCAATGCTCGAGGAAGAGCGTTTGTCAAAAGCTTTAAATGAGGTCGTTTTAGAAGTTATTGATCCAACAAACGTGCAGGCAAGCGTTGTACATGCTATTTCTCAAGTTCCAAGTAAACTAACAATAAACCCCCCAGTTAAAGTAAGGATAGTTGTTTTAATCGACTATATAACAATAAACGAAGAAAATCTAGAAGTCTGGGTCTCAACTAAACAGCAGACTATTCTTTCTCATAATGACTTAACACCTGGTTGGGCAGATCAACTTCTTACACAGTTTAATGAAGCCTCTGAAGCAGCTAAAATGAGAGGCTCTGGTTGGTCAGAGGGTGAAGTCCTAGACATCAGATTAAGACAGGCTAAGTATGAGCCGATTGTAGGCAAGTCTTACATTCCACTGCCTCCAACATTAGTTGCAAAGAAAGCAGTTTTGAACATAAAAAATTCAGACGACAAATGTTTTATGTGGTGCGTTCTTGCTAGGCTGCATCACGTTGCCAAAAATGCAGAGAGAGTATCTAACTATTTACAGTGGGCCAATGATCTTAACTTTAACGGCCTTGAATTTCCTATGGCTGTAGACAAAATTGATCAGTTTGAAAAACAAAATCCACCAATAACTGTTAATGTCTATACATGGTCTGAAGAAACCAACCTTCTGCCAATTAGAGTGTCAAAGAACAGTCCAACAATAGGCGAACCAACCAAAACTCATGTAGACTTACTCCTGATGCAAAGCCTTAATGGGTTGCACTACACTCTAATACGCACAATGAGTAGATTACTAGTGCATACTACAAAACAACATAGCAAACAAGAATTCTGTAGAAAATGTTTAACAAGAATTCCGTCCGTTCAAGCTGCGAGCGAACATGTAAAACATTGTATTAGCCCAGTTGACTGTGATACAGAACTAATTACGCCCGGAGAAGGCAGTAAAGTTAGTTTTAAGAACTGGAAACGGTTGCAAACTAGTCCATATGTTGTTTACGCAGACTTCGAATCACTCATTGTTCCTTATGAAGGACCAACCCCACAGAAACTTCCTAAAACAGTCTTAATGAGTAATCATCAGATTTGCTCATTTGCCTTCATCATTGTTAGGTCGGATGGCGCCCATTCAAAGCCAGAATTATACAGAGGACCAAATGCTGCAAAATACTTCTTAAAACGCATGCAGCAAGTGCGTAATGCCTGTTCTAATAATCTGAATTTATCTGAAATCATAATGACGCCTGAAGACCAACAACAGTATGACTCAGCCACTCACTGTTGGATTTGTGGTTTAGGCCTCTCCCCAGACGCAGAGAATCCAACAGTAAGAGACCATGATCACATTAGTGGAAAGTTTAGAGGAGCAGCACACAGTAAATGCAATCTTCAACTAAAGTTTGAACCAAAGACATGGAAGCTGCCTATATTCTTTCACAACTTGCGAGGTTACGACTCTCACCTTATAATGCAAGCAGTAACTAGCGCCTTTAGGGTGTCATGCATTGCACAGTCATCAGAAAAGTACATGTGTTTCACTTTAAATAACATGTCTTTCTACGACTCTATGCAACACATGATGGGTTCATTAGAGTCACTGGCTATGTCCTTAAAGTCCTGCCCAATAACAGAAGAATATTTTGACCCAACTCTTGTTAGAAAGGGCGTTTACCCTTATGAGTACATGAACAGTTGGCAAAGGTTTGACGAAGATACACTTCCGCCTAAAGGCGCGTTCTTTAGTAGTCTTAGAGGAAAGGACATCAGTGATTCTGATTATTCTTATGCTCAAGATGCGTGGCAGAAGTTAGAGTGTAAAACGATGGGAGACTATCATGATTCCTATTTAATGGCGGATACCTGTTTGTTGGCGGACGTCTTTGAAAATTATAGGAAGACCTGCATGAAACATTACAGCCTGGATCCCGCGCATTACATTTCTGCGCCTGGGATGAGCTGGGACGCTTTCTTAAAATTTATTGGTGTACAGATTGACCTGTTGTCTGACCTACCAATGCTTCAGATGATTGAAAACGGATTGCGTGGGGGAATCAGTATGGCGTCGCACCATTACTGTAAAGCAAACAACAAATACTTGGACGACTATGATCCAAGTAAAAGGTCTAACTATCTCATGTATTTAGATGCAAACAATCTGTATGGATGGGCAATGGCGCAATCACTTCCATTACGCAACTTTAAAATGTACACAGATACGGATAATATTCAAAAAGCATTAAAGTGGTTGGGCAGTTTGACGCCAGATCAACAGTGTGGATACATTCTAGAAGTTGACTTAGAATATCCTCAGGAACTCCATGATTACCATAATGACTATCCATTAGCAGCAGAAAGTCTAAAGATGGCAAAAACAGAACCACCTAAACTTGTGCCTAATCTTCGAGGCAAAAAAAATTATGTCTGCCATTACAGGCTTCTACAATTTTATTTAAGACATGGTTTGAAGTTGACAGCTGTTCATCGTATAATTGCTTTTGATCAAGAACAGTTCATGAAACCATACATAATGAAGAACACTGATCTCAGAACTAAATCCACAGATGCTTCAGAAAAAGACTTTTTCAAGTTGATGAACAACAGCTGTTTTGGAAAGACTATGGAAAATCCGCACAAGCGTAAAGATGTTAGATTGGTCACTAGAGAGAACGATGCAATTAAGCTAACTTCTAAACCTAATTATCAGGACTTCAGAAGATTTCATGATCAGCTTTTTGGCATAATGATGAAAAAAAAGAAAGTCAAATTGGATAAGCCCGTTTTTATTGGGTTTACTGTTTTAGAGCTGTCGAAGCTTTTGATGTTAGAATTTCTTTACGACTACTTTAAACCCTTGTATCCTGAGTCCAGAGTTCTGTACACAGATACAGATTCCTTTGTAATCGACATCCCTACTGAAGATATCTATAAAGACATGGAATTAGAAGTAGCTAAAGGGCATGCAGGATGGTACGACACATCTGATTATCCTAAAGATTCGCCTTTGCATTCAACTGTTAACAAGACGGTTTTAGGTAAGATGAAGGATGAATTATCTGGAGGTGTGATCAAGGAGTTTGTTGGTTTGAGGTCGAAAATGTACAGTCTTTCAAGCCAAAAAAAAGTTGTTAAAAAAGCAAAGGGAATATCTCGTAGTGTTGTGCAGTCAAACATAACCCATGACAACTACAAAGAAGCATTGTTTGGCAATAAGACTTTTCATCATGACAATTACAAGCTGCGATCTAATCTGCATGAGATTAACACAACAGTTGTAACAAAGAAGTCATTAGATAGAACAAACACTAAACGAGTATTTGTTAATCCAGAGTATTCATATGCAATTGGGCACTGGAGGACATTTGGTCAAGCGCAATTAGATACTCAGTAATTTCTTTATCCAGTATAGCCGGATTATTTGTGGTTGTTGTTTCAAGATTTTTGATTTTTTCATAAATATTAGGATCTATTGGCAGTTTATTCTTTATCATTGTTTTAATAATAAATTTATACGCAAATAATTTTTTTTGAGCTTCCATTTTAAACTCAAATATATTTACGTAAATCAGTTAAAGCGGAACTGTGTCTGGGGGGATTATCTGCAGTTCTTCCTTCACAAAAGATCTTCGGGGGGCTGGTCGTTTTGTTGTGACAGTTTCTCGTAAATAATACACGGGCGGATTCATTTTCACAATTTTTTTTATCTCATATGGATCAACACTCCAAACTGGATCGGTTGCCCTGATGCGGGTGTCCCCTTCCGCTTCTCCCGGCGAATAAAGGTATCTCACTTTCAAACCAAATGGTAATAGTTTGCTTGATGAAGACTCTCCTTCAACAACATTTATTGTTTGTTTTCTGATTGCTTGTACTGGTTTTAGACCTTTAAATTCTTCATTATTCATTGCGCGCAAAACTGAGGGCAGCCTTCTAACCCATTCTGTGTTGCGAGAATTGTCAATCAGCTCTCTGTGATACTGGTAGGAAAAAAGCCTTTCAGATAACTGTTTGTTAAAGTTTTCAACCAAACCCTGTGATCTGTGAACACCCGGAATGCCTCTTTTAATGGTAACTCTATGTTTTAACAATAATTGATTCACTTGTCCTTTAAATTCTTTTCCATCATCGACTTGAATCATGCGAGGATAAGTTAAGGGTCCTCGTTGATATATCAGTTGTATAGCGACAGCAACAGCAGAAGCACTCTTTTGTGTTAATGGTTCCGCATCTTTGTATCTTGAAGCTATGTCAATGACTGTAAGTGCGTACTTAAATCTTTTTCGTCTAATCGTATCATGGGGTAAATATAGAAGATCCATTTGATGGGTGTCGTTCAGTATTGTGTTGACAAAGTGTGGTCTTTGTATTCGTTTAGGCGCTGGTAAATAAATTTGCCAAATCGCTTGTTTAGATAACCATTCTTTTGCTGTTTGTTCACTGACTCCCGCTGCTTGGCTAAGCTTTTTAATTGCTGTTATTCCCTTCCAATATCCTTTTGGAGAATAATAGATTTTGTACATTTTTATTCAGCCAATACTTTGTGCAACAAAATACACAGCGGTCATGCCAAAGACAATAAACAATATTTCTTGCATCTTTTGTTTTTCTGATGGTTGATAAAAGTCGCTAAATTTTGGTGGGGGCAATGTTTCAACTTGTTTGCCTGTTACTAGAAAATATTCTTTTATTGCCTGGTCAACATCTTTAAATGTGTAAGCTGCATGTCCCTGTTGTTTAAGTCTGTCGTTAATAAAATCTAACTGCTCCATTCTTTGCTTTTCATAGGTGTCTTGTGCAGCAGCTAGTTGCTCCATAGCTCTGTTATGTCTTTTTCTCTCATCGTTATTTTGTAGTTTACTAAACGCGTAATTACTTCCGCTGAAAGCAAGCGCGTTGACCACTGCGCCGCCTATCATCATTACGAGTGAAGCCATTTTTATAAATGTATTTTTTTTAATTTTACATATTGATACTGTCTGGAATTATTCCTTGCTTAACTAGAAAATCTTTCGTAGCAAATGAAGCTGTAATAACAGCTATCAGCTTTGCTGAGTCTTCAAAGTCTAGTTTGCCAAGATCTGCTGGTTTTATTTTTAACAGGCTTTTACCAAGCATTGTGTATCCTACACTTAGGCCTCCAATAACAGCAGAATGGTATACAAGGTTAGTAATAGTTTTTTCGGTGCTCATTTTTAAAAAATAAAATAATATTTATTCATTAATAAAACATGAACTGCGATGATTTACTTCCTGAACTTACAAATGATCAAGTTGATGACCAAGCTATTATGCGTCAAAAGGAAAGGCTGTATTCTTTGGCGGCGTGTGGAAAAACAAAACAGTACCTTGGAAATGAATTCAGCATAGAACAGATTCAACAAATGTCGCCACAAGACATTGTAAAGTATCACAACAGGTATGAAGCGCAACTGGGGTCAAGAATGGTAAAAAGTGTTGGGCAAACGGTTCTTAGTTTGTACACTAAACTAGTTAGTAGATTTGCTCCCATTGATTCTGAACAAGATTTTATGTATGATTTAACGCAGGATCCAGTTTTAACAAAGTCATTAGAGTCTCTAGGATGTGATCTATATTACAGATTTGGAACATTATTATCGCCATTAATCATGGGATTAATTACTTTTAATCATATAGATTTTGTTTCCCTTCAAAATGACCGAGCCAGAAAATCAGCAGAATCAGAAAACATTGAATCAGGTGGAGAAAGTGACCAGTAAAAAGCCTCCTCATCCTGGGCGTGTTGCAGCAGGAAAAAAATTAGCAGAGTGGAACAAACAAAAAAAATTAATGTTCCAAGCACAGAATATAACTCATAATGAAAACATAACATCGCCAACGCCAACAGTTGTTTCAATGCCAGCTGTAAATACACAAGAACAAGTTGATTCAAGACCTACAACACCAAAGTCGTCATGGAATATTGAATTTAAAACAGTTGCCATTTTTGGCGTCATTGCTGCTGGGGGTGGTTATTACGGTTATAAAATATATAAACAACGCCAGCAAAAACCAAAGCAGTCCAAAAAATCTCAGCCACTAAATACAGAAGCCGAACAAAAAAGCATGCCAGAACTGCCAACAACAAAATCTCATTTTGATCCATTTGATATGCAATAATATGTTAAGAACTTAATAAATAATTATAAGTGACTTGAATAAGAACTTGATAACGACTTGATGACGACTTGATAAAACTTAAATAAGAACTTGATAAGAACTTAATAAGAACTTAATGACGACTTGATAAAAACTTAATGACGACTTGATGACGACTTGTTAAGAACTTGAATAAGTACTTGAATAAGTACTTGAATAAGAACTTGTTAAGAACTTGATGATGACTTGTTAAAAACTTGATGTTGACTTGTTAAGAACTTGAATAAAAACTTGTTAAGAACTTAAATAAGAACTTGAATAAGAACGTGATGCCGACTTGAATAAGAACCTAGAACGACTTAATGACGATTTTTTTTCACAATTAATTGTTACATTCTTTTCCGGGGAGACAACTCCCTTCTGCCTTTATGTAGTATCTAGGTCAGACATGTCTGGCCCCGGCTTACTCAACTGCACAATAGCCGAGTCGAAGCGCCGCACTGTTTGCTAGTTCGTGTCAAGTTACACATAAGGGCGTCAGGCCGCCACGCGGCATTGTATAAATTTAGACGGCGTCGTTCAGTACAGGCGTTAGACGTCATTGTATAAATTTAGGCGGCTAAATTTCTAAACATATCAAAACATGTTTCTTACCTTCCCCCAATCACAAGACTAGATAGAATCAGCTGATTAGTAACAGTGACGACATTTCCGCCCAGCACTTGTGTTGTTAGCAACTAAACCTAGCTGTCTTGTCATTTGCGGGTGTGCAGTGCAGTCGTGTTTTCAGTTAGAAAGTGTTGTGTTATGTCGCAAGACAGTATCTCTTCTGAATTAGAGATAGAACTTCTTGAATCACAAACCGTTCATCAAGAATTGCTATTTCATTGAAGTCTACTCCATGAGAAAAGAACTAAAAGCAATGTTTTCATATAGTGAGGAGATAAGGCAGTATTGGTCCACTCCCATTCAACTACCAATGCAGCTTGAAACACGATCTTCTCAAGAGCCACAGCAGGGAACGGCCGCGCTCTAGCTAGAGCGCGTGAAATGAATATTAAACAGGCACACGTCACAGCCTATAGCAGAAAGCCACGCTTTAACGGCCGCGGTCTAGGTGGACCGTCGCTTTGTCACGTCCTATTCAACAGGCTGCCTATTCAGGCGGCCGCCGGGTGTACTTTATACAATTGTCTTGTTTGTTGAATCAAGCTTTTAATAAGTGCACTTGGTGGCTGCTTAGAATAATCTTCAACAACGTGCCACGATTCTACGCTTGTGTGAACACACATCCCACCCCTTTCAGACACTCCCTATTCAGATAGCTTTCAATAGCCAGTCATTCTTCACAATAGAATGAAATCCCAACTTGGTTGACAAATAGCCCTCCTAAGAATAAAGGCATGGTTAACCAAGTCCCCATTGTTTTGTTTGTTTACTTCTTAACGGTCCAGTGACAGAGAACTATAAAACAGATAATCCTACACATTATGTATGTTTGATGTTTGATGAATGTATGCGTGAAAATGATGTTATTGAAGACGATCAAGAAAAACGAAGGATTAAGCAAAAACTTAAGTCTCAAAAGTTTTCTAAATTAGTGTTAAAAACAGATAATCCTACACATTATGTATGTTTGTAAAGTGTTTACTATTAGAGAACTATAAAATAGGCATTCTGGGTAAGCCGGCGGAGCAACAGCGAAACCGGCTTCAGCCGGTTGGAGCTGGCGGAGGTGGGTGAGCCAGAATGCCTATTTTATAGTTCTCTGCTACCCCCATTCTGTGATGGACAGTGATCTCATTGTGATGGACAGTGATCTCATTGTGTGATGGACAGTGATCTCATTGTGATGGACAGTGATCTCATTGTGATGGACAGTGATCTCATTGTGTGATGGACAGTGATCTCATTGTGTGATGGACAGTGATCTCATTGTGTGATAGTGATCTCATTGCGTGGTGGACAGTGACCTCATTGTGTGATGGACAGTGATCTCATTGTGTGATGGACAGTGATCTCGTTGTGTGATGGACAGTGATCTCATTGTGTGATGGACAGTGATCTCATTGTGTGATGGACAGTGATCTCATTGTGTGATGATGGACAGTGATCTCGTTGTGTGATGGACAGTGATCTCATTGTGATGGACAGAGATCTCATTGTGGGATGGACAGTGATCTTATTGTGTGATGGACAGTGATCTCGTTGTGTGATGGACAGTGATCTCCTTGTGATGGACAGAGATCTCATTGTGTGATGGACAGTGATCTCATTGTGTGATGGACAGTGATCTCATTGTGTGATGGATAGTGACCTCATTATGTGATGGACAGTGATCTCATTGTGTGATGGATAGTGACCTCATTGTGTGATGGATAGTGATCTCATTGTGATGGACAGTGACCTCATTGTGTGATGGACAGTGATCTCATTGTGATGGACAGTGATCTCATTGTGTGATGGACAGTGATCTCATTGTGATGGACAGTGATGTCATTGTGTGATGGACAGTGATCTCATTCTGTGATGGGCAGTGATCTCATTGTGTGATGGAGAGTGACCTCATTGTGTGGACAGTGATCTCGTTGTGTGATGGACAGTGATCTCATTGTGATGGACAGTGACCTCATTGTGTGATGGACAGTGACCTCATTGTGTGATGGACAGTGACCTCATTGTGTGATGGACAGTGATCTCATTGTGTGATGGACAGTGATCTCATTGTGTGATGGACAGTGATCTCATTGTGTGATGGACAGTGATCTCATTGTGTGATAGTGATCTCATTGTGTGATGGACAGTGATCTCATTGTGTGATGGACAGTGACCTCATTGTGTGATGGACAGTGATCTCATTGTGATGGACAGTGATCTCATTGTGATGGACAGTGATCTCATTGTGTGATGGACAGTGATCTCATTCTGTGATCGGGACCGTCAAGATCTCTGCATGGTTCGTCGACAAGAGTGGGAAGCAGTGGGTAGGTAGTTATTCGTGTGTGTGTGTGTGTGTGTGTGTGTGTGTGTGTGTAGCCCTATACGGACGACAGTAGAAACCGCTTTGTCGTGGTCGGCATGAACAAATAGTGTTCGACACAGCAGACCATGACGAGCCACGGAATTGGACTTCATTGTAGCGGTTTTGGTTTTTTTTCTTTGGGGTGGAGGCGGGGAGAGAGGGAAGGGGGGGAGGGGGGCGGAAAGGAGGGGCATTTTATCAATGACATTAGAGACATGCCAGTTTTGATCGGAGACATGATGAGGCTAAAAGCTAAAAACTGTACACACTTCTTTTCAAACTATATCCCGACATGAGCCAGGCCCAAGAGATACAAATACCGGCTGTTGATCAGAAAATTTGAACAGGACTCAAAGAGTCTGACATTGCTCTGTTCAATGGATGGCACTCGGCAGTGCAGTTCCAGTCTGCTCCATAGCATGTTCAACAGCTGCCCTGGGCAGCGGCTGCCAAGGGCTGAAAAATCCTATCAATATCTGCTTCCATTTTGCAGCCTCCAGCCACATCCTGGTTGGTCATTCAAACTTTTTTTTCTTCTATTTTTTTTTAAAATACGTCATTCATCCTTGTCTTTTTCTTCTTCTTTTTTCTTTTTCAAATAAGTCACATTATCAATAACAAACAGGCAAATCAGAATCGATTATTTGTGGACACTTTTATTTTGCTTGAATATGCACTTGCATCCCACACACCGTTATTAAACACAAAACTAACCACCACACAACTATGTAAAGTGTGATCACACCATTTCAAGCACATGGCACTCTGAACACAAACAGTTCATCAAATCTGTATCCTTGCAAGAAAGCAAAACAAGATACGTGGTAAAATAGCAAGATGACAATATCAACGAAGCCTGTAGATTCATCAGTGCGAGTCCTGAATGGATGCTCAACTGGAGTTGATACTCTTGAAAAGGATTCCGTAGATCAACAATTTGTCAACAATAACATATAAAGGAAAGCAAATGCATCGTTCGCAAAAGTGATCATAGTCTATTTGAAATCTCTTGGTAGAGCGAGACAGAGACCAGGGCTCAGTGTAAAGGTAGAAGTTCTAACGCCTACTGGCCGTTTGGGCGTTTAACTGTTTCCAGGTTCACCATGTCTGGGGCATGCATTGTGGAACCATTGAGCCAAGCCACATCTTTCAATCGTTTCAGCTTCCCTGAACTGAATCCGTTTACTGCTGGGTGGGTAGACGGGGGTTTCCAGCTGTAATATCTGACCTCCACAGGTGGTTTAAAGTCAAAATTGTCAGCTCCACAACCGAAAACGCTAACAAACTGAATGTGGGTCCCTCAAAGCATCGTAGCTTGAAAATAAAGAAATAAACGAGATCTAAAAAGTCCAACAACTGGTGTTAGTATCATGCTGTTTTCAATACAAAATCTGTCAACAAGAACAAAAGAAACGACGAAAAGAAATAAGTGAACATTCTATCGTCACGAGTCAGTCCTCCTGCAATGATGTGTCGTTTTTCAATTAAAGTACCTTATTAAAGTGTATAGCTATAGGTAAAAGAGCTGTATGCCCTGCTTCTGTGTAAAAAAACAAAACAACCTGAAACGCCACTTGATGCCCAAGAAGCAAAGTACAGAAGAGAATAGGGTGGGGATGGGATCGAGGAGAGAACAAGGAGAGAGACAGAGAGAGAGAGAGAGAGAGACAGAGAGAGAGAGACAGAGAGAGAGAGTGAGTGAGTTGAGAGAAACAGGGGGGAAGGGGAGGGAAGGGGAAAGAGAAAAAGAGAAAGAAAGGGGAGGGGAGCCAGAAAGAGGAACAATGCAGGAGGGAGGTAGATCGAGGCAGAGAAAGAAAACAACAACCTCCAACAGATAGAGACAGAAAGAAAAAAGGGGGAGACGGTGGTGGGGAGGATGGAGGGTCGGGGCGTGGGGTTAATGGGAAGGCAGACAAAAAGAGAGTTACAGAACAGTCTCACAGAGATGCTGTTGCAGGGAGCACTCCTAGAACTGGCGACATCAAGAATGAACAATGCTGATACCAGAGAGGTTTTCACGTTAAAAATGGTTACTTGTCCTATATGCCATTGCACAACTCTCCAAACAAGAAAAAACAAACTAAAATACCTGAAATTTGAGGATGCATCCATGAATACATACAAATGGCAACCTGCTCTTTATTGTGACTTGCACGTGTGTGTGTGTGTGTGTGTGTGTGTGTGTGTGTGCGTGCGTGCGTGCGTGCGTGTGTGTGTGTGTGTTTGTAGATACGTGTCACTGTGTTTATGTGTGTGTGTGTGCGTCCATATGTGTGTGTGTGCACATGTATGCTTGTATGCATATGTGTGTGTGTGTGTATGTATGTGTTGGATAGCACTGTAAGTTCACAAGTTAACACGTGCATACAATGCTGCACAATTGCAACTACTCAACAAAAAAAAGGCTACACTTGTGACATAATCATAATAAAATGCAAATAAACAAAATCCAAACAAAAGACTATTAGCTTTTAAGCAGACCAAATTCACACTGATCATTTCTAAACTGGTATTTCTGTTTGTTACAATAAATGATGAAATACATTTCATGAGAGCTATTTTCAGAATTTGGTTGTATGATGATAACAACGACAAAAGACTCTATCCCAATATTCACTACTTTTTCAGAACTTTCCATACAATAAAAGGCCACTAATGGTTTCTTTCCCTGGTCCTACACCATGCATAGAGCATCTCTTTCCATAGAAAATAACATTGATGTTGGTTCAAGATACATATCATGTATCATCATTTTCAAACTGTTACTTGTGAATGAGCTGAACATTTAACAATAAAGCATCATCTTAATACTGCCATACAAGTCACTTCTACGACAAAAATCAACAATATTTGTTCCCAATTCTTGTGGTTTACAATGGAACACTTGAAACTGATGTTGGTCGTGCATACAACAAAAAAAACTTCAACTTAAACAAATCAACTGATGGTCAAACGCAGTAAAACTTCTATTATGCAAGTCTTCTAATGAAAAAATAGCTGATGGTCAAATGCAGAACTATATATATATATATGTGTGTATGCGACAGAGTGTGTGTTTGTGTGAGCAAATGAAAAGGTAGACTCACAAGTAGATGGATAATTTTTTACATTAACAAGACAAAATCATCAGAGATAGGCTTTTGTCAGAAATCCTACAGCAGAAAGCAACAGTTGAAAACTGCTGTCATTGATAAAAAAATAAAAAAAACAGGACGAAAGCCAGGAAAAACAAATTTCATTACAGCACAGTTTGAAATAGCAATCAGCAAATATTGTCACAGATACCACTTTTTTTTAATTGTTTTACTGAAACTGTGCTTTGTTAAGTCACAACAATGGCTGCAGTTGTCTCCCTCACTCTCCTACATTTCCAGTTGCCAAACAGAAAAAAAACGATCACTGAATTCTGTTTAATTATGTCTACATCTTTAAATGGAAGAGAGGAGTAGAATTCAAAACAAAACACAGAAGAGCTACAAAAAAAAAAAAATTCTCTTCAACAAAAGCTGTCAATGTCTATGGGTCTCTCTAATCACCAAGTCCAGCATTACTGCTACCAAGAATCTGGAGAGCTTTCTCTTTCCCAAAACAAACATCAACTTTAAAATCAGAACCCTTCAAAGTTACCAAAATGGGCAAAGAACGTGAACTGTCGTCTGTAAATTCACTGTCCAATTATCATCGTTCTTGTATGTGTGTTGGCGATTCAAAAAAAAGAAAAAAGAAAAAAAAAAGAAAGAAGAAAAAAAAAAGAAAGAAGAAAAGAAATCAAAGTAAACTATTTGCATAAATGAATTTCTGTTCATTTCTCGCGAGACGTCAATTTGGAAACAATCATGACTTGCACATGTAAAACACCCTCCTCACCCTGCCCGTGTATTTGTCCTTGTACTCACACCGTGCGCTGGTCGACTCATTGGAACAGGGGCAACAGGTAAATGGAATCAGTCCTCATTTTTTTTGTTGTTTGTGGTACACATTACCTCACAACTCAATGTACTGCAATAACAAGACACAAGGATGGCAGCTAGACAGACTAGTCAACATTTTAAAAAGTAAAATGAAATAAACAAATCACTTAATCAAATACACAAATATAGTAAATGACACCGTTGAAACTTCATGCCAACAATAAATCATAAAGTTTCCTACACTGAGCAGATTAAAAACCATTCTTTCAGTGACACAAATAAACAAAATGTGATGTATACTTGTCAAAAAAATATTAAATAAATTTAAAAAATGCCAAAAGATTAATTTGAAGAAAAGCGTCAAACATGGAAAAATTATACACTTATAAAAATCAAATACACAATCCAAAACCTGTTATGTCATTTTGGTAAAATCAGTACAAAGAATTCACTTAATTAAGCTGTATGAATAACGGCATTGACATAACACACCCCAAAAGAACAAAAGACGCAGACACAAAAGAACAACAACAAAACATATGCACAGCTTTCACTACCTGACAATCAATAACATATCTAATAATCCAAACACATGTTCTCAAGGTTATTTAATTCATGCACTAACATAAATAACAGCTTTCAAACGGAGGTGACTGACATAACGGCACATACTGGAAACTGTAAACGTATTCCGTACAATCTGACTAGGATGAAGGAGATGATTTACGGAGGGAACAATACCATGAGCACCAAATGTGATCACCTTAGCAGTACACACACACAAAAACAATAAATACATTGAATATAATACCATCAATCTTCAATAAATAAAGTGAAAGCTACAATTGTCCATACAAAGTGTTCGCAAACAAAACTTGGTTGACTATATTCTCCCTCTCCTTGCGTAAACACCGATAAAAAGTAATAAATGCACACAAGCGAATTTTTTCTTCTTTTCTGAGCAAATGGTTGAAGTATGACAACAGAGGTTGTAGTAGAGGCAAAAGTATTTCATGACTGTAAAAGTAGACAGAGGAAAATCACAACAAAACATCATTCTTCCAAGCTGCCTCCTCCATTTAACTGGTACCATACAGAAATACGTGGTTTCTCTCTTCCTTTGACTGTAGATGAAACCTTTGACCTCCATGAAATAAGTTAATCATGGAACTGTGAAAAAAGTTACCATGGTTTCTTGCCTTACAGGGCCAAGGGACACAACCTCTGGTTAAATCCATTTGAATAAAACAAACAAAACATACCATGGCTGGCCAGACTCTACTGCCAATATTACATGTACTAAGATACCAGTTGCATGTATGTAATAAAAAAAAAAGAAAAAAAAAAAAAAGAAAAACCCGACAGATGAACATATTGCACTGTACTGTCTACAAATATTTAAAACACTTTTACTAGCAGAAATTTAATGAAAAAAAAACAAACAAAAAAACACCAGGTTGCTGGGTTTCAGACATTCTTTTTATTTCGGACAAACCTTTCTCGATTCCAAAGGTGGTTTTCTACAACTGGTCGGTAAACTTGTGTCACAACCCAGTCAAGCCACAGACTCCTGCAACCCCCTCTGCCCTCAGCACGCTGTCAATAAACAAACCAACCTACCTCATCCCCAAATTTGAGCATGGCACCATTGGAACAGAAAACTACCCCTGGACAATCTCATCTGCTTCCAAAGCTATGCTGTTATGCCAGGCAAACACAACAGGAGCTGAGAAACAGATGCTGATGGAAAGAGGTGATGGTGTGGACAACAAGACGGGGGGGAATGGGGGAGGCGGGACAAGAAGTATTAAAAAGAAAATTTTTACAATCCATGCTCACAGATCCAAAACAGATTTCAGGGAAGTCGAAATAGGTGTGCAGCAAAATTGTGTTAGATACTACAAAATGTATGTATGCCTGGCAATACACAAGTATAGGGCATTTCATCTCTCTGTTTTGGCTTGTATACTTACTATGTAAAATGATACAAGCTATTGCCACAAAGTTTGTTCTGCTGGCCAAATTGTTTGCGGCTAGCGCAGTACTAAGACACACACGGAAGTCTGTCCCTCTGCCAACCAATCAGTGCTCTTCCCTGTCTTCAGTGCTAAGTTGACCTCTGACCCCTCCTGCCTATGACCCGCAGACCATACATGTGTTGTACACCTGTCTGCACAAAAGCCTTGCCATTCATACAAAAATTTCACAGTCTTTAAATAATTCTAGGCTGACAATTCTTTATCGACTTGATACTCCATTTCCATTTGAATGGATACAAGGACAAAAAACCCCACTAATTCACTTAAATGAGTCCTCTACTGTCTGTCTGTGAGTACAGAATTTCAATTAGATGCAGAAAGGGGAACATTGATTTGATTGAAATATGTAACAAGCTAATTCGACAATAGGAATATATATACATACATATATATTGTGGTTGAACTCGGCAGCAATCTACATCAAATGCAGAAGTGGAGACAAAAATTCAGGTGCAAGAGCATCTTATGCGTTGACCAAAGTTTGAAACAGTTCACACTAAAAGATCAAGTGGGTGGGGAGAAAAAAAGAGATTCAGTACTGAACTATTTCTTTGAAGACTATCGCAATCTACATCAAACAGCAATTCAACAAATGAATTGAAGTATTGGCACTCTCATTTTTGTTGAAGTCTATAGCAATTCTACTTGGATTACAGCATTCAAGGGATAAAAAAACAAAACAAAAAACAGTCAGGTCTGAAAACATTCATTTGGTCGAGATTGAACACAGAATCAAAAACAAGAAAAAATATCAGGTACAGTTGCTTTTTTTCTGCTTGATTTTTAAGTTCAGAATCAAATCATAATTCAGGTGTGAGCAAAACTGTTTCGCTTGAAGCAGGTAGCAATCACTGTACAGACTAGACTGGCATGCCCTTAAAATTCCTCGGACTTTTCCTGCCATTGATTTTGGCTGGGGAAAAACGTTGCCAGTAACTCTCTCCAAAGTGCTGTTACAGCAAACAGAGAAACATGACAAGTCTCCGCCCACCATGGTATTACCACAGAATGAGAAGACAACCAAACAAGAACCAGCCCCGGCTGTGGAGTGGTGTCGTTTCATGAACAGATGCTGCTCCCATTCCACCAAACTGACTGAAAGTGTCGACTGCCTCATGCGCGGCATGTCTCAACACCTGAAACCTGAATGCCAGATAAAGGCTAACCACTAAAAACTACAAAGTAACAGAACAACTCAACATAATCTCTACTTCAACATTTCTCCTTTCTCATTTACCCCAGTCCAGTCAGTCTGGATACAGCTAACTAGCAATACAAAAGAGACCATCAAAGTTAGATATAGTGTAACTTCTAGTGAAGGGAAATCCATTCATATACAATAAATATTAAACACATAAAAGTATAGTATTCAATATGTATATCCAGTGATGTCTGATTGGCTTCATGGTAGGGCACAGCGTTCAGTCACATGTTTGAATGCCGTTGGAACCAATACAAAAACTGCCATTTTTGCTGCCGTTCTCACTGTGGTGGTGTTCTTCTGGCTTCAATGTAGACAGAACCCCTCAGCCTCACTCTTGTGCAATGGCTATTTCCATCTGCCACATCCAAATGTGGACAATGAACCTGGATTCCACGAGCATCCCTTCTCAAGCCCTGTCTTGTGGAGCTATTCATGACAAAACCAAGCTCCTACTCCAACATTTCACAGGCAACAGCCGTCTCTTTCTGCTTCTCCTCTTCTTCCACCAACAGCATTTTTTTTTTTTTTCTTTTTTGGACACTGACAGTGCCACCTTAGTCGTTCAGGTTCTAACACCCATGCCTGGTCCAACCTAGGTGGCAGCTGGCCTTCTCTGGGTCTCAAGTGTGAACATCCTCAACATTTTTCTGATAAAAGTTTCCTGTACCTGTCATATTTTCATGCATAGCAAATCAGACACACACAAAAAAAAACTGTTTTGGTGGATACTGTCACAACCATCACATCAGTGTTTGTAACCGTCCCATAAACAAAAATATGGGTAAACACTTGCCATGATCATAATAATCCAACGGCCATTTCCATTCCAAACTCACATAGTAACCAGAGCACTGCAAAAGATGGCACTCTTCCCATGCTTGCCATTATCAACTAAACAAAAACTAAACTGCATGCTTTAAAATGTCCAGTTCTTGAACGTAAAGCCTTCACAAGCATGAGCTATCCAGATCAAATTCTTGACAACAAAATCTTACAATGCCCTGAAATGCATAGGGTTGTTTGCATCTTTACTGTACATTATTATTCATTCCATCTCATCTCACATCCACTTCTTTAAACATCTGTAATTAACCACTTGATTGCAACTGCTGAACCAACTTGGCAGCAGTGTGCTGTTCAATGCCGCTGCCAAACCCGCTTGTCACGGACGCACACTATTGGTCCATCGCTAACAACTCGCCTGCACTGTGTTGTTCGACTGAAGCACACAGCCTCAGCAGTCAAGTGGTTAATTCAAGGAAATAAATAAACAAATTCTATAGTGCAAACCATTCACAATTCTGAGAAGTGCACATTTGTTCTTGCACAAGGATGTACACATCTGTACATATTCTTATTCATCGCCTAACATCATACACTGATGACCATTCTCAAGATATTTCCAGAACACACATAAACAGGTATGCAGCATTTATCATATCCAAAAAGAAAACCAAAGTACTACAATAACTGCACCAAAAAGAAAACCAAAGTACTACAATAACTGCACCAAAATGCAAAAAAAGGTGAGAACATGGAAACCCGAGTTCAAAGTAAAAGCTGCTTTCATGCAAAGCTTCCCCAACCACGAAACATAATCCTAAGTGGCACATGTTCAGATGTCATCATAACACACAAGCATGACAAAGAAGGCCTAACGTCAAAATCAACACTACTGATAAACATACATAAATGAATGAAATGTTTTTGTTTGTTCGTTTGTTTTGTTTTGTTTTATGTATAGAAAACATGGCAAAATAAAATTTTCACACTGTCTCTATGGCTTGCCAATAAATTGAAAAGATTTCATGATTACAACAATTTTTTATACTTTGTTTATGAAAAACACTGCCTGAAACCACTTCTTTGCTGGATTAACCACTGGTCTAGCCGAGTACATAATACATACACACACACCTCTCACTCTCTTTCTCTCTCTCTCACACACACACACATATACGCGCACGTATGCAAAACGGATGCAAGCATGAAAGCAAGAAAGCATGCACACACGCATGTACACTCATGCACGCACACACTCGCGCGCACACACACACACACATGCGCACGCACACACACACCACACGCACATACACTATTGCACACGCACACATACATATATATACACATGTATATATAAATTACGCCATCTAATAACTTCTAGAACCTGATGAGAGCGAAAGCTTGAAACAACGTTGTAGTTCGGAGACTCAAGAAATCTTTTGTGTGTGTGTGTGTGTGTGTGTGTGTGTGTGTGTGTGTGTGTGTGTGTATATATATATTATATTGATATGCAAATGCATGTGTTGGCAGTTGCTTTCTTAGTGTGTTATTTGTTAATTCGATGTTAAAGGCTTAATGCGTTATTGTTATTTCATATTGGGTAGATTCACATTGCTTTTCATTATGTTAATAGCTTTACTCATTGTTTGATAATTATCCAACATTTTTAACCCATTTTCCCTATGCAATAATCATATTCTAAACACTTGTATACACTCATGCAAATACCGACAAACACATGTACGTTCATATCAAACTTTTACCTACAGCCAACTCCTTCCCACTCTCCCCATCCCTTCCCTTCTTCCCCATCCTTTCCCACCATCTAATTTCATTTTCAGTGAACAGATGGTAAACAGATTAACAACACACACATTTTAGTGAACAGATGGTAAACAGATTAACAACACACACATTTCAGTGAACAGATGGTAAACAGATTAACAACACACACATTTTAGTGAACAGATGGTAAACAGTTTAACAACACACACATTTCAGTGAACAGATGGTAAACAGATTAACAACACACACATTTTAGTGAACAGATGGTAAACAGATTAACAACACACACATTTCAGTGAACAGATGGTAAACAGATTAACAACACACACATTTCAGTGAACAGATGGTAAACAGATTAACAACACACACATTTTAGTGAACAGATGGTAAACAGATTAACAACACACACATTTTAGTGAACAGATGGTAAACAGATTAACAACACACACATTTCAGTGAACAGATGGTAAACAGATTAACAACACACACATTTTAGTGAACAGATGGTAAACAGATTAACAACACACACATTTTAGTGAACAGATGGTAAACAGATTAACAACACACACATTTTAGTGAACAGATGGTAAACAGATTAACAACACACACATTTTAGTGAACAGATGGTAAACAGATTAACAACACACACATTTTAGTGAACAGATGGTAAACAGATTAACAACACACACATTTTAGTGAACAGATGGTAAACAGATTAACAACACACACACACACACACACACTGGCAATGAAACTGTTTTATGCCAACTATTAATTAACTCTTGTGCCAACTATTAATTAACTCTTGTCCCTCCACAAAAGTAATGTTCCAAACTTTCCCCGTCACAAAACCATGATTCTTTTAAAGCAAAAAATAAAACAAGACCAAAGAAAGACCTAACACAAAATAATTGTTGGAAAAACGTTTTTCATTCTCTTATATAAAGAAATAAAATGAATGAAATGGAAAAGGAGACAAAATAAAATGACTTCTCTTTCCTTTTCACTATAAAAAACAACAGAAGAAACCCCAAGGAAACACCAAAAGTCTGCTCCAAACTGATTGTTTATCAATACTACAACTTGGCATGAGTGTGTTACTGTAACTCGTTATGCCATGAGGAAGTGAGAGAAAGAGAAGGAGGAAGACAGGGAGACAGATTCTTCAATGTTTATAATACGCCTGTCAAAGCATATCTGGAAAAAAAAAAATGTTCTGTAAACATTAAAAAAAAAAAAAAAAAAAAATGTTAAAACAATCCACTCAACACTTAATCAGAACAATGAACCTGTATACAGATTGATCCTTTCAACCCATCTTTTAATGGGAAAAATAAAGCAGAAACAAAAAGCTCACATACCAACACAACCAAACAACAACAAAAAAAACAAAAGATGCCACATGTTTCATGCCTCACAAAAGGAAAAACAATAATGCAAATGACAAGAGAGAAACACACACAACAGCCAAGGAAATCTAGCAAAGTATCCGTTACGGTCTGCTATCTAATTAACTTTCTAAGCATTAAATTAAAGCTAATTAAACCCACAGGGAAGAGGTGCTATACTTTTTCCCTGTTTTCAACTGGCGACTTCTTGTTTCTCGTACACTCGAGTGCACGTCACACCTTTAGCACTCAGCATCTGCAACACACAAATGTATAGTTCTGATATATCTATGAACATCGTATTGCATACCTTCATCTTTACAACATATTTTTGTATGCAAAATTTTGGCAGCTCTTCTTGTTGGGGGCAATGCTTTGCATAGCATCCCCTTTTTCCATTTGTATGTGAAAAGAAAGTAACAGTATATAATTATAATAATCCAGGTTTGGGGGGAGGGGGAGGGGGGTGTGAGTGAGTCTGTGTGTGTGTGTGTGTGTGTGTGTGTGTGTGTGTGTGTGTGTGTGTGTGTGTGTGTGTGAGTGAGTGAGTGAGTGTGAGTGTGCGACTCTGTGTGTGTGTGTGCGTGTGCGTGTGTGTGTGTGTGTGTGTGTGTGTGTGTGTGTGTGTCACAGTGTGTGTATGTGTGTGTGAGTGCAAGTGTGCATCCTTGTGTATGTGTGTGTGAGTGTGTGTGCACTTGTGTGTGTGTGTGTGTGTGTGTGTGTGGTGTGTGTGTGTGTGTGTGTGTGTGTGTGTGGTAGTAAACTTTAATATTGGCATATTCTGATCAATAACAAGTGCCAGCATAACCCAAACTGATCAAATGGTAAAACTGATCAAATGGTAAAACTGATCAAATCCAGCCATCCCTAACATAAAGAATCATCAGTCTGTAATGGCTGAAAATCCAAATTTACCATTTTCAACACAATTTTCAATGCAACAAAAGGCTTTTTTTCAGTTTTACTCTCCTACATTACATGCTCTACCCACTGATAAAATGACTTGTTAAATGTATATATACACATACTACAGTGCATGTTAAGCTGAATTCTATCAAGATAAGAGCATATCATGCAATTTTATGCCAACAGAGGTGAAGATATTTATAACCACGCTCCTACAGAACTAGGACAGACCACATAACCTTGCAAAATATGACCAAGAAAGGCTATGAGTTCATTATGATGATGAATGATAACAAGTGAAGCCACAAAATTAAAGCAGTACACAAAGCAGTCTTTCTTGCTTTCACAATAACAGATCTTTCTTATTTCAATATTAACAGATCTTTATAGAAGTAAAAAAATAAAAACACACTTTGTAAATATCACACTGATGCCCAAATGATTGAAAACAGAGTAAACAACAACAGTGACGAATAAACAAACAGTAGCAGCAGGCTTTAACACTACAGCAGCAGCAGCAGCTAACAATCATGGTTGGCATGAGGAACAGAAGTTATGTAGTTGTTAGCACAAGCTGAAGCAGCAGCAGAATTTACGAAGGTGAATTAATTGAAGCAGGCGTACAGCCACGCATGTAATTAGCAGCCATAGAAGCAGCAGGTGTAACAGCAGGTGAACCTAATCAGCAAACACTGTATAAACAGGTGTGCAGCAGAGGTGATAGCAGCAACAACAACAGTCATAGCGGTCAACAGCAGCTGCAGCACTGATAGCTTATGAGAGCTCAATATTCTAAAATGAAAACTGTTTGGGTTTTTTTCAGTCTTAAAATCCAACTGCAAATGTATAGGAAAACCTCTAATGATATTTTCCTTGTCGTGCCAAGAACTCTTTGAACCCACAGTGTCTTAACTCACAGCACAGAAAATGTTGTTCTCCAACATTATTTTGTACGCTACATGAAGACAGTGTGGTTCTAAGGACATTTGGACCCGATTTTCTTGCAGATTTAAGAACTGTCCACTCTTCCATTGCATCTTCATGCCCCACAGTCTACTGACGAGTAAAACATTTATCTTTGGAAATTTGGCCACTGAAGACAACAGGGTAACCTCAAGACTCCTATAACAGATGACAAAATGTTTGCCTGTGTTATAAAAAAACTGGTACGCAAAGATCCATGAGTGACCACTCGATACATTAATAAGATTTGGACATTTTTATAGTGAACCTTGGAAGTGCAAGCATGACTACAAATAGGTTTATTCACATTAACTTTCACAAACCCAGACAGCAAAAGGATGAGGGCGAAATACCCAATATAGTTACTCCTGGATGATAGATGCGACTTTAGACAGCCGGACAAAATGATTACTGGCTACAAAACTTGGGTGTACTGATCTAGGCCTAATAAAACAAAATCACAAAATAAGGCATGGGTCGCAAGAGGAGGACATGCACTTCAGCTTGCAACCAGGAAATTGCTCTACACAGAGTTTTGCACACAGTTTTTCTTAACACAAAAGGTGCACTATAAAAACCATATGAACAGAGAACAAGCATCACTGGCTTGCTACAAAAAAAAAAATCTATTGTCTGAGCTGAAACATGTTTCTGGTCTTGCTCCCTATGATTTTTCCCTGTTTACACACTTGAAAAACTCTCTCGCAGGCCATCAGGGTTGCCTTCAAAAAGCAATCTTTGCAGCATGAATCCAAAGAAAACTATAAAAGGTGCATTCCTTTGCTGAATATGGGAAACAAATGACTGAAGACCCTCAGCCTAGTGGCCGTGGGGCCAGTGAGCTGTCAGAGGTTCACAGTGTCTGGAGCATTGCATGATGGGAGGCAGCGCCCATCTCTCTGCTTTCAACACCTTTAACCTTCCCTGGACTGAATCAGGTACCCTTTAACTGTTGAGTGGACAGAGAGGGTCTCCAAGCCAGAACAAAAACATTACATTCAAAAGCTGAAGTGAAATAAACTGGTATGGGTTGAAAGCAAACTGCTGGTCAGTATTATTCTCATTCTGGGATGAAAAACCTTCATGTATGTATATATAATTGCTACACATACAGTGATATGTAATCATTGTACTATCTACACACTTGTCATAATTCTAACTGGTTGAAATCATGACTATATCTTACATAATCGACCAAAGCCTACAGCACAATGACTCTCTCTCCATTCCTGAAAAATCTCTTTCAACAAAGATTTCTGACGAGTGACAATCATTGTTCCTAATATCCAATTTTAATTCTTTTTCTTTCTTTCAGTTTGGTGGTGGTTCATAGGGGTGGGAGGTGGAGGCTGGGGTGGGGGCATTGTGGTACGATGTGACCAAATCCGTATCGGTAAATAGGACATCTGTTCATGATATTACCCTCGCTCTCCACCAATCATTATTAAATACAAAAGGTTTTAGTGCTTTGGCCAGCCTGTCAGAAACTAGCCGACAGCAGCAAAGGGGAGAGAAATGTGTCAGCATGGAGGCCTCACCATTGTCATATGCCGGCCATCAAACTCCCGAGTGATCACCGAATCTGGCTCTCCCTTCTGATCCTGGATCAGCTTCTGCCCTTCAAGCGTCACAGTGGTCTGCAAAAAAAACACAATTATTGGAAAAAAAAACAAAAAAACACTGTCATAAAGCGGTGCTTTCAGGGCTCACTTTTCTTTTCAAACAACAAATCTGCTTCTAATAAACAGCATAAAGAACGCCACTCACATCACCCAAAACAACAATAATAACGAATTAACATCACTTCATAGTCTCAATTGAAGATTTCTTAGTGTGAAACTGGGGCTGCTCTCTCATGGGAAACAGCACCGCCATACAACAGCCACACCCATTTCAAAAAAGAAGAAAGATTATTGTAGGGTTGTTGTTGCTGTAATGCTGATGACCTATGAAAATAAACACACACATATATGCACATACGTGCACGCTCACACACACAAACACAGACACGCACACACACACACTCACACATGTAAGACTACCCTCAGATCCCAGAACAGTTCTGTAAAGGTATACACCATAAAAAGGCATTTTGAACATCATATCAAAACTAATGTTTCACTCATGACCTTTTGAAATGTTGAAAATAGATTGCAGGTGTACATGTGCGTGTAGTTGAGAGTATGACTACCTCTGCAGGTGGTTGTCAACAAAAACAAACAAAAATCCCTCTGAGAAAACCTGAGCTCTGTTCCATTGTGAAGTTCACACAACTACTGATGTCAATTCAGTTTACTCACAAACAAGTCTGCCTCACCCTTCCTCTCCGCCCCCTCCAATTTCAAGATTTCCAAGTATCATTATGGCCCAGCTGACAACACAGCACCTTTTCAGGACTGGCAAATTCACATAGGATAAAAGTCATAAGAGAAAACAAGTCAAATCATTGAAGATTTGTCCACACACACACAGACACAGACACACACACGCACGCACGCACACACACACACACCACACACACACACACACCACACACACACACACACACACACACGCACACACACACACACACACACACACATATAACAGAGGCTGTTATGATAGGTGGCAACACTATAACACCTAACAGCAGTAAAAAAAATTTAAAAAAAAACAGGTTATGCTGACAGTACCCTTCCCCTGCATTCATTGCTTCCAAATTTTTAAAAACATGTAAAACATAATGAAAAATATTCAAATACCACTATATATATAATATATATATATATATATATATATATATATATATATATATATATATATATGAAAGACCATTTGGGTAAATAGTCACAGCAGAATGGATAGCTAGTGTCCACTCTAGATGTGTGTGCAATTTTCTGTACATGAACACCAGATTACAACAACAACAAAACTGTCATGTCATAAAAATTTTAAAAAATTTACAAAAATAACCTTTCCAGTTTAAAAACTGGAATATGGTCTACTTGGGCAGAAAAACAGTAGGCAACAGTACAGAAAGACAACAAGATTTATACAAGGCAGAGTTACAGCCAGTAACAGACGGAGGCAATTACTAGCTGAAAACTTCCTGAAGGCAGGGCAACTCCTTGTATTCAAAGAGCCTCACACAACTTCAGACTTCCAAACACTGATCTGTGCATTTCATTCTGAAGTGATTTACACCTGAACTCTCACAATTAAAACTGTACAGATTTTTACTGTATTAAACAAGCATCATGAAAACAAATATCAATCATCTTACTACAACCAGCATTTCATTCAGTCAAACTGTACAATGGGTAAGAAGACCATCTCTTCCTTACCGTGACTTTTCGCCCATCGATGGTGGTCTCCTCGAAGGGTACATTCAGTGTAAACGTCAGCTCTGAGGACCTGAAGGTTGTGATGGTTTTGATGAGCCAGGTGTCCCCATCCACAGATATCTCTTGAGTCGGCTTAAGACTGCCTCCAAGCTTTCGCATCACCAAGCCCACACCTGTAAGCACAAAATGTCACCAGCTTTACCTTCTACCTCAATCGAGTTCAATTTGATTCCGCTGCTGTAGTCCTGCCAACCATACACAGCCTTTTTACAGCTGTCACCACAAAGGGAAAAAAAAAATACCAACCAGAAAAAAACGAAACAAAATCAGACAAAGTGTTCAAGATGGACGTCTCACATACATCCACTTCCCTTCGTAAAGGATGTTAAGAACCTATAGGCAGCAGACCCCCCCCCCCAAAAGTCTGACCAGCGTGTTGGGCTAATGCACAGGTCAGACATCTAGTAAGTCGTAGCCATGAGACCCTCTTCTTAAATTTTCTCATCTTGATCATTAATTCATTTAGCCATCAGCTTTAAATCATGTGTAGTGTGGTCTCAAAACTTAGCTGATGTGGTGTAGTGTATATGAACTAGTCCTCACACAATCATGTGTAGTGTGGTCTCAAAACTTAGCTGATGTGGTGTAGTGTATATGAACCAGTCCTCACACAGTGACTTTGATGAAACTGCAAATGAATCTGAAACCATTCATGATGGCACTGGCAGTTTCTTTCACATCATTCTCTAAAGCTGATTATGCCATGCACCAATATATGAAAACAAAGTAAGAGCCACTGCCAGTGTAGAGAAGGGCAGTATTTACACAAACCATTCCATTTCTTTCCATCACATAAAGATAAAACTGTTTACAGGAACCATTCCATTTTTTTTCCATTACATAAAGATAAAACTGTTGAACCATTCCATTTCCATTACATAAAGATAAAACTGTTTACAGGAACCATTCCATTTCTTTCCATTTCTTAAACTTAAAGATACAACTATTTACAGGAATCATTCCATTTCTTTCCATTACATAGAGATAAAACTGTTGACAGGAACTATTCCATTTCTTTCCATTACATAATGATAAAACTGTCATGTGATTTTAGTGACTGGAAGGACCAACTCACTCCTATTTTACTGGTGGCTGGAACTGGAAGCCATGGGTGTTTTAATATCATGAAATCTAAAGTGTTGATATATATTAATGAAGAAAAAACGAGGCAATGTCGAAGAGTGCCAGCCCATTCTGCTCAACTTTTCTTCACCCCCAAAAGTGAGCAAATAATAATAATAAAGTTAAAAAAAACTAAGCACACACACACACACACACACACACACACACACACACACACACACACACACAAAACTACATGGGCAAATAATAAAGACACTGAAGAATGGACCAGCAGTTTTCCTTCATGCGCAGTATGTACAAACTCATTACCTTGTCACCAGATTACAACTAAAAAGCTGACATAACTTGCAATCAAAGAAAAAACTGAATAAGAAATTGTTCTTCAAAAAAAAAAAGTGTGGGACACCAAGGAAGATACATAGTGGACAGGAGCAAAGAAAGAGAAGAAATGCTCATTAGACAGAGTCAAAGACAGTGACAGGAATTCCTGACGAAGAACTTCCAGGAGGTGGAAATACACATTGTAATGAAAGACCACTGACATCCCTCTGACTCTGAGGGCAGTTCAGATCTACATCAAGACATCCCAAACAGCACCTTACCAGCATCCAGTATCATCTGCAAGTGCTCTTTCATTTCTGTTCTAGCTTTTACTCTCTAGCTTCATCACAGTTCCTTCAATCTTTTTCAATTCTGAATACCTGGTTAAAGGAAAACTAACAAACAAACAAACAACAAAACCCTTCTATGGGCAATCATTTTGTTCAATCCCTGTAAGGAAACAAAGTAACAGTGATCAAGCTGCTGATTTTGCCCACCATTTCTGACCATGAATATCGCAGATAAAACATAGAGAGGTCAACGGGTACCACTAAAAGATCACCGCTGCACCATCACCACCCCTCACATCTTGCTCCATCCCTTTCACCCCCCCCCCCCCACCTCCCACCTACACAACTATGCACATATAATGATAGACAGTGACAGACAGACAGAGAGAGAGACAGGCAGGGTACTTGTGGAGGCATTGGCAACAGACAGACAGACGGACAAATTACCCATCATAGAGTCACTGGCAACAATGTAAATGGTCTCCCTCTGATTTGAAGGTGGTAAGGAACCATGGCTAAGACGCTTAGGTATTAGGTGGTCTAATCAAAATGTAATGGATGTTTGTCGCCATCTGCTTGATTTCTTTTGGTTTGCTTTTAAAAACAATATTCCACTTGTTGTGGTTAGTTTTTATTATTACTGACATCAACACTATCAGACAGTGATACAGTTTCTGACACACTCATTCAGTGACAATGGCAAATAAACTGAGACCGTCGCTGCTAAAGTTCTATTGTAAAAGACTGGACTCCCCAACCCACCCCCACCCCTCTCCTGATTTGACTAAACATCTGGTGACGAATATATAATAATAATAATAATGTATAATACTTATATAGCGCATTTCTTGTTACACAACTCAATGCGCTTACATCCACCATTTGCACTTATTCATCAACACTCGTTTACACAACGGGCTGCCTACCTGGGTAGTGCCGACTGAAGAGCTGCCAGCTGGCGCTTCATTCAGTCGTTTCCCGTGTCATCCAGTCAATATCGTTCACTCAGTTTCTTTACTTCCTTCATTCTTTTTTTCCATTTCTTACGCAGGGTGCATGCTGTGTGTAACGTGTCATCCATACATCCATATATCAGTTAGGCATCACTTTGACCTCCACTTTGAAACAACAGAGCTTCAAACTTCAAAATGACCTGACATGACAGGCCTCTGTTGGTCGTGGCTGACCATGGATGGAGTATATCTGACCTAAGATTTAGCTGTCTGTCCAGGCTGTCTGCTGTCGCCTGTGACTATATGTTGACACTGGTTTGTCTGCTGTCGTCCCCTTTCTGCAGGCTCACTTTTCTGCTGCAGCAGCTGACAGTTTGTCTTCGCCAATCTGCAGCTGTTTCTTGAGAGTGCTTTTCCAGCTGTTGTGGTCTGCTGCAAGGTCCTCCCAGGACTCGGTGTTGATCTCAAGCATCTTCATGTCTCTTTTGCAAATGTTTTTGTATCTCAGCTGTGGGCGGCCAATGTTTCTCTGCCTTGCGGCAAGCTTTCCATAGACGACATCTTTTGTGATGCGGTAACATGGCCCAGCCAATGCAGCCAATGTTGTCTCAGCAGGGTATACATTGTAGGGGGGCCAGCGCGAGACAGGACTTAGGTGTTGGTCACCCTGTCTTGCCAGGAGATGCCGAGTATACGCCGGAGGCTTCTGAGGTGGAAGGAATTGAGCCTTTTCTCCTGGAGAGCATGCGTGGTCCATGTCTCACTGCCATACAGCAAGGTGCTGAGAACACAGGCGTTATATACGGCCATCTTTGTCTTTGTGGTCAGCTTGGGATTTGTCCACACACTTTATGTGAGATGAGCAAGTGTTGCGGCTGCCTTCCCGATCTTCTTGTCGATCTCAGTGTCAAGGGAGAGGTTATTGGTGATGGTGGACCCAAGGTAAGTGAATTGATGGATGGCATCAAGCTCATAGAGGTTATCAATGGTGATGGCTGGTGGTGACAGCGTGTCTTGACCCAGGACATTTGTCTTCTTTAGGCTGATAGTCTGACCAAAAAGCTTCAAACTTCAAAATGTACACTATTTTAGTTCTTTTTTTAAGGACTGTAATGTGTCATAATGTTCTTTAGGTTATCCTATAAACGGGCAGTATGTCATGGCCTCTAATAGAGGAAATCCAGTCCAGTGTCACTCAGTGTGAACTTCCCATCCCAACCTTTCATTTCATGTCAAGAGATTTACTTGTATACCAAATATTATCATCAATTAATATTTACAAAAAATATTGAAGGACAGAACCATATGAATTTATAATATGTCTGATATAACAAGCCTAACAATGTTAGGTCATTGCAGAACTAAAGCACACTTCACGAAACTTAATGATATAATTATCATTATAAACTTCTTAAATTCAGGGGTTCTGGTTCATTTTCACAGACAATCTTGAAAATGTTCCATCACAGCAGATTTTCACCCGTAACTGGCCCAGAGCTTTTTGCAATACTGTAATCATGAAGAACTTTTAGATCTAGTAGGCAAAAGTAAGAGGATTGTGATGTGGTTTCACTTTCCTTTGGCTGAAAATATGCAGGTTTTCTCATGACATTTCATAGGGATCTTATGGAGTCAATGGAAGACAGGATAAGCCCTCTTTACATCAATCACACGCCCAAAGATCTTCATCGCTATCAGGTGCCTGTCTAGATCAGTTGATGTGGTTGTCCAACTCCCAGTCCCTAACTTTGGCACATAATCTCAGCACTTGGCACTTTACTCTGCTACTTCCCTCTCTCTCTCTCTCTCTCTCTCTCTCTCTCTCTCAAGACAAAACATAATACATGACCAAAATGGACGGATTAAGACATTTTCTGTCTATCTTTAACTAAAATCTGGAGAACTGTCTTTTTGCAATACCTAGCATTTAAAACTTTATCAGTCCACTTTTCTTATTTTTTTTCTTTTTTTACAAATTTAAGATAGAAACAGAATATAAATTTATAGCTTAACCCATTCAACCAACCCCTTTAGTTTCAAGTTTAAAGTTTGAGCTGCCTCTCCTGCCAGGCCAGTTTGAGCTGATCTGCTTGAACAGAAGGAATGCTTCACTTAAACTAAACCTAACAAAACTCTTTTGCTATGAACACACACACACACACACACACACACACACACACACACACACACACACACACAAATCAACAAACATGCTTATTGCCCAATGACTGCATGGCAAGATATCACAATTTCATGCAATGTGATGTACTCCCAGACTTTTGATACTTTAATAAACAAAACCTTTTGCTTTATCATTATATGAACATAACATGTACTTAATTTTCACCTCTAAATATCTTCAAAACTATTTCATCAAGATGTGAAAAACTATGCCCTGTTATCACAAATTCAATTATTTGGAAATGCTAAAATTCTGTACTGTATTAAGTATTTTTCAACCAATGATGTTTTGACAAACTCAAATGCAAGGTTCTATTTCGATAAACAAAAATTTCAAACTCTTATACCCTAAGAACAAAGCTTGTCGTTTTACGAGTGTCAAAATTGCTGACAGTCTTAGAGTAATACAATTTTCTGAGCATCTGGTCTGTTACCAAGGCAACGTTTGGGCGACGGTCCGTAAGATAATGATGGTTCCTGTTATCTTAGTTCAATGATAGGTCCTGAAAAACCTAGATCCTGAAAAAAGCAGGCTGAATAACCCAGTTCAGAGACATGTCATGATATATCAATAGTCTCTACTAAATGTTTTTGCATTATCACCTTTGGTCCGAACAGCAGCTACACTGTGCGTCAAGACTGAATGGCCTGCAGCTGTGCTTCATCGCTTGTGACCTGTATTCATCTAAAGAGCAGCAGCCTATGCTCAGTCATGTTTGCTTAGCGTTGGACTTCGACCCTAACAACTGAAGAAAACTTGCATTTTGTGTAAAGCATTATTTTCTCGATTACTTCAACTAACAAAATACAAATTAGGAAATGTCAAACGAATAAATGCAAAATTACAAGCGAGCATATTTTTTCTATTGAATTTGTAACTGCTTCGCAGTAGAGTCAAGAAAGTCAATAACTACATGATTGAATGAATGAATGATTATGCCCGAAGCTATGCAGCATGGTAATCTTTATCTCACGCAGTAAGACAATATCAGATAAAAACCATTGCAACAACTCACCCACAGTCTTCATATACTCGTCGAAATTTTCTGTTCGGATAAGATTCCAGGTGCCCGTTGCAAAATCGGCCATGACAGAAATTTAAAAGACGCTGCCTGGTTTAGTCAAATGCTCTTCGTGTGATGATGAGCAGACGATGATTCTCAAACGGAGCATTCCTTACACGTACGTTCCATCCTGTCACCACTTTTTTGGCAGAATGGAATCTTCTTATGTTATGACTCAAGAAAGGGGAAGTTTCTGTCCACAGATACAAATAGGTCCAAAACATATTGAAATCTCTCAAGAGTCACTGGGGTGCCGCACTGAAGTGCTATGCGCCAGGTTACTCCAGCTTTGTCTGTTGGGTTCCTTGGCCTCTTAAAATGTTTTCCCTGTCCATTCTGCGATGTTGTCAGGTCATTTTCGCCCATCCATCTGCACACCTCATCAGTTTGGGTGAGTGTTTTTAACATGACCATACCAACAGAGTGCGTGTGTGTTTGTTTTTTTTTTTTTAACTTTTTTAAAACCGATGTCAGCAGATGTTCCACTGGTCTGATGTGCTGCTCAATGCTTGACGCACTTGCTCATCATGGGCATGATCAGTTTAATATCTTATGGAACCCCGACCTCGTCACCATGGCTGGAATTCTTCAGTTCCAGATCTGCTTTTGAAGTCCACGTCTGGCATGCTCGCATGTCGCGTCAATGCGCATGTACAGGAGCTTGATTTGTGTTTCTTGGAGATATGATTGTCCTTGCACACAGCCGGTTTTGTGTTTCTTGGAGATATGATTGTCCTTGCACACAGCCGGTTTTAGTCTGGACAACTCGGCTGTTGCCTTTGCTGTCTGTGACAGGATTTCTTGTTTGGGTCTCTAATTTTTAATGGTAGGCAAACTGTCAGACAGTTCCAAGCTTCTGTCCATGGACAGTTAGTCATGTCAGCAGTGATGGTTGTGTTGTAACTGGCCTTCCACATGGTGTTCTTGGGGCTGATGTCCATGCTGTATCATAGTGATGTTCCATCCTTTTTTTTTTTTAACCAGGTAGGTGAGCTCTTATTGCTGGGAACCGTCTACCAGGCCATCGATGTCAGTGCAAAGTGAAGAGGTAGGATGGTTCTTTCACCTGTGATGAATGTGCACTGGTTGTGATGAGTTTCAGAGAACTGATAATGTTGAAGAGTGTGTGAAATAGGAGGCGACTGTGATCACCTCCAACTGAATAATGGAACCTCTGTCCAGAAGTACCGGGTGTGACTGTTTTGAGTGCACTTGCTGGATGGCATAAATCAGCTTTTTGCGCCATGTTGAATTTTGTTGTTGTTGTCATTTTAGGGGAGTTGGGGGGGGGGGGGGGGAGGGATTATTAGCTTTTGCCGTTTCTAAACTATTTCTTTTGGCCTAATTACCTTTGTTGTCATACATTGAACGTATTCATTGTAGCATGATTCATCTTTTTGGCCTATAGAACATTTCTTCTCTGTGACCTAATTAGCTTTTTGTCCTATATTACATTCCTTTTTTGTGACTCATACAGTTGCACATCCTGCCACACTCTGTCAAAAACCTGATAGCCCACAATACGTGGTACTGAGAACTCTCTGCTGTTGGGGGTGTTTCTCTGCAAAGAGTTCCCAGCAATTAAAGATCTGTTCGATTGTTCTTCTGCCTCTGTTGAAACCAGTTTGCTCTTCTGGTATAATTTACTGGCACCTGCTTGCGGCTGAACTCTGTTCAGAATTATTTTGACAATGACTTCACTGGCATGGCTGCTAAAACTGACACTGCAGTGGTTCTGGCATTGTTGGGAATTTCCTTTCTCAGGAAGGGTGACGCCTAGTAATAGAATCCACGGCGTGGCCCACTCGCCTGTGTGTCAGATGTTGCTGAACGTGGCAGCTGTAGTATCGGTTACCACCTGTCCACTTCGCTTCATGAGTTTAGCAGAGATGTCATCATGCTTGTCAATGCCTTCAGCCTTATCCCATTTCACAGACATGGCTGCTGCTACGACTTCTTCTTGAAGTATTGGAATGTCATCCTGGTTCAACGAGTCCTGAACTGTCAGCATGCGTGGGATATCTTGGCTCTGTGTATTGTAGAGTGTGAAGCAACAGTTCTGTCCTGTCTTTTGTGACGCCTTCCTCCTGTGTGAGACAGTTGTAGTCTGCCTGCATCTTGAATGGTGTTGACCTGACTTTATTTCTGTGTGGTCAAGTCTCTTACAGTCTGAAAAGCTTTCTTTGTGTCGTGGGTGTCCAGGTCATGTGTGCGCGGCACTGTTGTTCGATCCTGTTTCACGTGCTTTATGCTATACAGTAGGCCTACTGTACTCAACATGGTCTGCCCCTATTCTTCACACAGCCCAGCCATCGAGGCAACTAAAATGGTGCCTGACTCTAAAGCCCTTGCAAATTATGTCCTTTATCAGCCCAGCGTGCATGCATGATCAACATAAACGGTATCTTTCCCCCTTACCCCTCCCCCCCCCCCCCCCCCCCCGCCTTCCTCCCCCCCCCTCCCCCTCCACACTCCACCAACACCCAAGCAACCTACCGTGTTTCCTCTTTTATTGTTATTATTATTATTATTATTATCATTATTATTATTATTAGAGTTTTCGTTCTCCAATATTTGTCCCCCACTGACGGCGTAGTGATACAGGCGCGAATCACATTATCATTATTATTATCATTATATAATTTGGGAGGGGGGACAGGGTGGAGAGACAGAAGCGGCCTTCCCCCCTCCGCTCCCCCCTCCCCACCCTGCCTGTCTCGCTACCCAGCTCCCCCCTCCCCACCCTGCCTGTCTCGCTACCCAGCTCCCCCCTCCCCACACCACCCTGCCTGTCTCGCTACCCAGCTCCCCCCTCCCCACACCACCCATGCCTGTCTCGCTACCCAGCTCCCCCCTCCCCACCCTGCCTGTCTCGCTACCCAGCTCCCCCCTCCCCACCCTGCCTGTCTCGCTACCCAGCTCCCCCCTCCCCACCCTGCCTGTCTCGCTACCCAGCTCCCCCCTTCCCACCCTGCCTGTCTCGCTACCCAGCTCCCCCCTCCCCACCCTGCCTGTCTCGCTACCCAGCTCCCCCCTCCCCACCCTGCCTGTCTCGCTACCCAGGTCCCCCCTCCCCACCCTGCCTGTCTCGCTAACCAGCTCCCCCGCCAATCTTGATCCGAAGAAGCACACTGCAGCAACCTGGTGCAACGTTGCGCCAAGACTCTCTGCACCTCTGACATCTCTGACCTTTTTATGAACAGCGTCAGCCAAGGTATTACCTCTGACATCTCTGACCTTTTTATGAACAACGGCAGCCAAGGTATTACCTCTGACATCTCTGACCTTTTTATGAACAACGGCAGCCAAGATATTATTACCTCTGACATCTCTGACCTTTTTATGAACAGCGTCAGCCAAGGTATTACCTCTGACATCTCTGACCTTTTTATGAACAACGGCAGCCAAGGTATTACCTCTGACATCTCTGACCTTTTTATGAACAACGTCAGCCAAGATATTATTACCTCTGACATCTCTGACCTTTTTATGAACAACGTCAGCCAAGATATTATTACCTCTGACATCTCTGACCTTTTTATGAACAACGGCAGCCAAGGTATTACCTCTGACATCTCTGACCTTTTTATGAACAACGGCAGCCTACCTCTGAACATCTCTGACCTTTTTATGAACAACGTCAGCCAAGGTATTACCTCTGAACATCTCTGACCTTTTTATGAACAACGTCAGCCAAGGTATTACCTCTGAACATCTCTGACCTTCTTATGAACAACGGCAGCCAAGGTATTACCTCTGAACATCTCTGACCTTCTTATGAACAACGGCAGCCAAGGTATTACCTCTGACATCTCTGACCTTTTTATGAACAACGGCAGCCTACCTCTGAACATCTCTGACCTTTTTATGAACAACGTCAGCCAAGGTATTACCTCTGACATCTCTGACCTTTTTATGAACAACGGCAGCCTACCTCTGAACATCTCTGACCTTCTTATGAACAACGGCAGCCAAGGTATTACCTCTGAACATCTCTGACCTTTTTATGAACAACGTCAGCCAAGGTATTACCTCTGACATCTCTGACCTTTTTATGAACAACGGCAGCCTACCTCTGAACATCTCTGACCTTTTTTATGAACAACGTCAGCCAAGGTATTACCTCTGAACATCTCTGACCTTTTTATGAACAACGTCAGCCAAGGTATTACCTCTGAACATCTCTGACCTTCTTATGAACAACGGCAGCCAAGGTATTACCTCTGAACATCTCTGACCTTCTTATGAACAACGGCAGCCAAGGTATTACCTCTGAACACTCTGACCTTCTTATGAACAACGGCAGCCAAGGTATTACCTCTGAACCATCTCTGACCTTTTTATGAACAACAGCAGCCAAGATATTACCCCTGACATCTCTGACCTTTTTATGAACAACGTTGCACCAAAATATTACCTCTGACATCTCTGACCTTTTATGAACAACGTCAGCCAAGGTATTACCTCTGACATCTCTGACCTTTTTATGAACAACGTCAGCCAAGATATTACCTCTGACATCTCTGACCTTTTTATGAACAACGTTGCACCAAAATATTACCTCTGACATCTCTGACCTTTTATGAACAACGTCAGCCAAGATATTACCTCTGACATCTCTGACCTTTTTATGAACAACGTCAGCCAAGATATTACCTCTGACATCTCTGACCTTTTTATGAACAACGTCAGCCGAGATATTACCTCTGACATCTCTGACCTTTCTAGGAAGGAAAAACACAGAGGTACTCAGTATGTCTCGGTGGGGAACCATGGACCGAACATCCATCTCCGGCTCTCTGAATCCGTCCCTTGAACACGCGGAGTCCAATGGTCACAAATATTTCCATTATTGTTGCTGACATTCTTGGCACTGAACACCCAAATCCCATGCTTAAATTTCTCTCACATTAGGAAGGGGGGCGGGGAGGGGGGGGGGGAGAGGGAGATCTCAACATGTATCACCGAGAGAAGCAGGGCGGTTAAATTCAATAACGGTATTGGCCGTAAAAGACGTAACACTGCAGAATTTGTAGGGACGCCCCAATAGAAACATAAACCGTCCCTATTTATCGGGGTTCAGAAAAAAAAAACAATAACGTACATTGCGTATATTGTAAACCATACGTTGCTTCGACACCAGATACTAAAAATGTGACAACGTATATTCCTCAAAGAGCTAGATTTATAAGATTAATGATCAGTCAAAACGGTTCGATTGCCAAAAAAAATGGCGTTTTTGATTTAAAGGCACAGAGAGAGAGAGAGAGAGAGAGAGAGAGAGAGAGAGAGAGAGAGAGAGAGAGAGATGTTATTTTTGACAAATTTGTCACCCGTAGTTCAAAAACACACACACAAAAA